>CM040619.1:51529922-51960234 GCA_022817965.1 Solanum lycopersicoides | reverse complement strand
GGGGGAGGGGATGGTAGGGGGAGGGTTTGTGTGGGTGGTGGTAGGAGGGGTGGTGTGGTAGGTTTTTTTAATTTTTTTTAAATTATTTTTTTGATGGAGTGTGGAGGGGGGGGCTTAGTTGGGTGAATTTTATTTTATTTTTTTACATTTTTTGGGGAGGTGGGTAGGGGGGGTAGGGTGGAGTGAAGTGATAAAAAAAAATTTAAAAAAAAAAGTTTTTAACAAGATCTCTAATATAATATAGGTAAATATGGTTACCCATATTTAATAAATTTTCAAAGTGGCGTTGACGTGGTAATGATATGGCGCTGATGTGGCAATAAAATGGCGTGTGTAATACACTTGTCACTGTGAGATTGGTATTGTAGTACTAGGATTGAAATCACTTCAAAGATGTTAAGGGATATTTAAACACCCATGTAATTTAAGTGCTAAAATAAGTTGTTGTTGCCAAGTTCAAGAGGGGTTTATGTATTTTCTCTTAATTTACAATCATTTGCTAAATTAGTGAAATAATAAAATGAAATTCTATATGTTATTTAGTTGTAGAAGACTTATATTTGGCATAAGAGTGCAAGGCAAGTAGTGGGAATTGAGCATTTTTCGTTCATCTTCAACAAAAAAGGGTTACAATTTTGATTGAGAGAGTTGTACATAATTATATGAAATGAATAAAACCCTAGTAGATGAAGAAAATGCTATTGGTAGAATTGAAAATAGGAAAAACGACCTATCTATCCATACTTAACTATCACATATACATCTTTTATCTCTACTTTAAAAATATACATATAATACCTTTTAAAAAATATATCATATTTATATTTTTTTAAAAATATTAATTAGATACACAACCCCTATATATATATATATATACATATATATATGTATATATATATATATATGATAATGAATAATTATCTTTAAATTACATTTTCTCAATTAGTAGGACACTGACAACTCAAATTAATTTGCTTTATTCTTTTCAGTTGTTTCCCTCCCCTAATCCCAAAATAGATACCTCACATATCCCACCATTACCCCTTCTTCTTCTTCTTCATTAAACGTTTTCTTCCCCTATCAAAAAAAAAAATATATCTCATTCCCACTCCCACACGCATCCCTTCTTCTTAGCCATTTTTATTCCCTTTGCATGTGCTAAATTCATATCAAACTCTACATAATCAACATTAGTTAAAATGGCAAAGTAAGATTTTCTTTATTTTTCCTATTGTATATTTGTTTTCAATCGTATCACGTATTGATTCGATGGTTTAAATTTTTTCTAGCCACTTTATTATAGGTTTTTATATTGTTTTTTTCCATTTAATGGCTCATAATTCAGAAATAGTTTGAATATTGTTATGTATCCGAGACACATGCTTTTGAATATAATGTATGAAATTGATACTTGATACATCAAATTAATAATAGGTACATGAAATTTGAATTAGATCATATAGTAGATACATGAAATTAATATTATATCATATAAATAGATACATGAAATTAATATTATATCATATAAATAGAAACATGAGATTAATACTAGACACATAACAAATACACAAAATTAATATTATATACTTCTATGGTACATATGAATCTACTTTATGAATCTACTTGTATGATACGTATCTAAGTGTTCTGTTTGTTGAATACATCATGTAATGATAATAGATACATCAAATTAATGAATTTTATTATTTTAAGAGTAATAAAATTAAATAAATCAAATTGCATGACCAAAATATACATGTTTTTTGTCTTTTATAAATAATATTAACGAATTTATTATTTCAAATAATAATAAAATGAAATTAATTAAAAATAGATACACTCACTTCTTGATTTCCACCTTATATTAAGGAAATTGGTTATATCCAATTAATTTAAATAAATAAAATATGTATCTCAATTAGACAAAGCATCCATTCTTCTTTACTCACTCTCTCTTTCAACTAAGGCATGAAAAGTGAATGTGAAGATTAATAGTGGTAAAAAACATTACAAGGTGTGTTTTATTTTATTTTAATTTCCACCAAATTCATAAATATGAAGTTATGATTTACATTAAGTAATGATCTCAAAATAATTGTTAGTCAAAGTAATATAAATTATAATTTTTTGCATATTAATATGATAAAAAATACATCATAAAATGTTAGTCAAAATTCTTATAATTTACCTCTAAAAAAAGAAATCATAACAACTAAAAGTGAACGGAGGTAGTAGCATTTAATTATCAATTTTGGTATTATAAGTTTTTGTTCTTTCTTTTTATCCTAAATGCTTCTCTCTATAGCATTTCCATTACTTCTATGATCTGATACATGTACCAGCGCATCTTTACTTCTAGCCAAAACTCTTCTATTGTATATTCCTTTAATTTGTTTTTCTTAATTTTTTATTTTTTTTAAGAAACATAATTTATTCATCAAAATTACGGGTATAATTCTATTGATTCTTTAATTCTTTTCTCATAAGATATTTATCTATAATTCGAGGGTCGTTTGTGGCGTATTTCTCGACTTAGGATGATTTGGACCCTTGATTCTTCTCTCATAAGATATTTATCCATAATTTGAGGGTTGTTTATGGCGTATTTCTCGACCTAGGATGATTTGAACTTGATCTACATAATTTGAGGGTTGTTAGTAGTGTATTTCTCAAACTAGGATGATTTGGAGTACTTGATCTATATAATTTGAGGGTCGTTCGTGGCGTATTTCTCAAACTAAGATGATTAGGACTTGATCTACATAATTTGAGGGTCGTTAGTGGCGTATATCTCAAACTAGGATGATTTGGACTTTATCTACATAATTCGAGGGTCGTTAATGACGTATTTCTCGAATTAAGATGATTTAATTTGATCTCTTTATACATATTTCATAAGTTTAATTTGTGGAATATTTGAGATATTCAAGATTTGTTTTGTCTTACTTTCTTTTATTAGACTACATTAAAAAAAATGTCTCTTAAACTTTGTGTCGTATCAAAATGAGACAAGCAAATTGAAACAGATAGCCGGAGCATTATGTTAACCCATGAACCATCAGCCTATCTTTGGTACTTTCTCCTTTGGTACACAAATTGGTTACCAAAAAATTGACAAGTTAACCATTCAGAAGGTGAGTAGGTATTCATTTGAAGAATAAAGTAATGATGCCAACAAACTTTGCTTCACAAGAAGGCAAGTTATGAGCTGGCTACTCTTTTTAAAAGGAACAGACAAGTTTGAAAGACAGCCTATCACACATGCAGTCTCTCAACATATCAAAGCTTAATATTTTTCCTTAGCCTCCTACTTAACCATACTTAGTTAGCTCCTCCATTATTTCAAACTATCAGTTCCAAGCTCAATCACTGTTAAGACCCTAAACAGGTAAGCACCAATCCATTATTGATTGATTTTCTGTGATTTGAGGTCAGTTAGTAGCGTATTTGTTGATCGTAGGATGATATGGACCTATTTGATTGCGCCAAACATGTTAGGCAACACTTTGCTATGAGAAAAAAACAATATTTGATGTGTTGATCATTTCTTTCTGAATACCCAAAGAGTTAACTGGATATTTGGTTTCATCCTTTCGTCATAAATATCTTACTGAAATTCAAATGTGGATTCCGGGATTTAAACTTGATGTATTCAGTATCTAAGGTACTAAACTTGTTGGACTTTTTTTGTTCAAGTACTTTTGAGATTATGAGTTCATATGTAAATCATTTTTTGAGATTTTTGTATTATTTTTTTTTTACATTTTACCTAATGTTTTGTGTCGAAAATACTCTGTTTTAGTGATACACATAGAATAAAGACTCCAACCGGCCACACTTTGTCCTCTGGTGAGAATTTTATATCTGTTATTATTTACATTTTTGTTTGATTGTTTTTGAAAGGGCGCGGATTAATGGGTACAGAGGCACCGAGTTGGGCAGATCAATGGGGGACAGGAGGATTTGGTGCTATGGATGAAGAGGAAATTAGTCAGAAAAACAAGAAAGAGAATGATAGTAACAGAAAAGCAGGGGACTTGGGAAAGCTAAAGCAGTGGCATTGGCTGGTGCTCAAAAGATGAAGAATGGCACTTGTGTAGGCATCAAATGGTTAAAAAGCAAATGCCACAAGAAAAACATCACCTCTTCTTCTTGATGATTCTATGTAAATCCAGATCAGAGATGTTTTAACCACATTCTTTAACAAGGAAAGAGTTATACATTACTACTCTTTTTGGCAACATATATATATATATATTAGTTGATTGCTTTGCGATTTCTATCTATATATAATATTACATGCTACTATATATTCTTGATCACTCCAAGAAATTTAAACAGAAACCATACTAACCAACAGAAGCTTTTTTTTTTCCGTCTCCTTAGGAGCGCTTCCAACCCTTTTGCTCTCTTGGTGAATCAAACTCGCAACCTTTGAATTGGAAGTGAGGAGTGTTTACCATCCAACTAACTCCCTCTCATCAACCAACAGAAGCTAGAAAAGGTGAAAAATAAATGTTGCAAGAAGTTGTATATAGACATTGTTAGAACAAGAAAGATTTTGATAATTGACAAATAGAGGAACAGATGAAAGAAACAGGTTGTGCGACGTGCTCCTTACAAACTGATCCGACTTGGATAAGGAGAACGTCAACCACGCGAATTAGAAGTTATAAAGCTGTGGAAGTATTGCTTTTTCGACAACCAACCAGTACAGAAAATTTTCTTTTATAAAGGAGTTCACAACCAAGTTGAAAAAGGAATTAGCGTTCAATAATGTTTTCTTATTTAATTAAGGAAAATTGCGTAGAAGGCAGGTTGTTTTGTTGTCTATTTAAGGACAAAGTCACGTAGGAGAAGTAGTCCTACATAGACAAGGTTTCCTTGAGGTGGCATAGTTTAAGAGGAAAGAAGCAAGCGCAAGGGCACTGCAAAGGCTGCGGATGATATGCGAATTTTTTAATGTTTGCTGATGATGATAGCTGATAATATGTGCATTTTTTTAGTTTGGCATGTTAGTAAAGTCAATGCAATACATTGTAGATACAAAGGGCTTGATTAGTTTGACATCATTCAAAAAGGATGAATTTGTCGGAAGCTAGAGTGACTGATTATTTTGAAGAATGCCAAAGTCGACGTGATACAGAAAAAGTCTAAACCAAGTCGACGACGGAATGAGCTGTCAATAGGGTTTTTCTTATTTACTTAAGGAAAACAGTTTTTGTATCTAATTAAGGAAAGTCGCATAGGCAATTTCCTTTCGGTGGCAAAGACAAGGATGCTAATGCTATAAGGTTTTGTTCCAGCGGCAAAGACAAAGATGTTCGAGTTGAACATGCAGCAAACTTATGTTCTAGTTGAAGAAGGAGTTAAAGATGTGGCGAAGATAAGTTCGAGTTGAACTAGAAGTTCCACACAAAAGAGGAGTCCTACATGAAGTAGGATTTCTAGTTGAAATAGGTTTTGGATTCAAGTCCAAATCTATAAATAGGGCGATAGTTTCACTTGAGAAAAATTGTGCACTTACATATAGAGAAGATCAAAACACGATCAAGAGGTTTGAGAGTTTTGAGATTTATTGGGAGTGTTGCCAATTTGTGAGGAAAAAATTGCAAGATTGTAATTAAGAGTTTTGATTACAATCGAGTGTGTGTAGGATTCGTCTAACAAGTTTGAGAAACTTGACGGACGGTAGAAGACTTAAACCTGGGTTTTTTTGTCTTGGGTAGCTAGGAATTAGAGTTTGTAACTTCTTAGCTTGGAGTTAGAGTTTATAATTCTTTAGGTTACATAGGTTTGTAATCTTTTGTTGAGGTTCAAAGCTTAATGAAGTGGAGTTAAATCCTACAGAGGTGAAGGTCGTGGTTTTAACCCTTATGAATTGGGGGGTTTCGCGATCAAATGTTGTGTCATTATTTTATTTGCTTCACAAAACGTAAATATTGTAATCTGCAAAGGAACATATAGAATATACTTGTTCCTTAAGCAAATTAGGGGGTCAGAATTCTAACACACATCAACTTAGTTGATAAATTGTACAGGAAAAGATCACTCAAATATATATCTCAAGGGTTCTAAACGTGTTTATCGTACCACTAAATTTTTCTTTTTGTGTCTTTTGTCTTTGTCTCCACTCTTAAAGGAACTATGAATCGAATTCACGTTATATCAAACATTGTATCTCCCAGACAAAGGAAATTACTTAGAAGATGCTCACAAAGGAATAAACAAGCCACAAGTGCATAGATAATAATTGAATTTAAGTTTTAATTAACCATAACATAATATAGTATAAGAATAATTTAGTGGTGTTTTTTATTTGGAAGTTGGTGGAGACAGGAGATGCTTACCCAAATTAACCAACAACCAATATATATGTTAGCGTTTGTTTTTGACAAAGTGTTGCTATTAGTAACACATTACACATATTTGAACAATTAGTATCAAATTATGCATGTAATTGGGCCAAAAGAATAACATGATAGAGAATATAGAATATATTAGACTTTAGAATAATAAAAGAAAAGGAAAACTACATAAATAGGTTATCGTAATTCAAGAAATACTTATTCTCTATTAATATGAATGATAAAAGAAAATTTGTGATTGGCCAAAATAATAATTGCGTCTGCCGGGAGTCGAACCCGGGTCTATTGCTTGGAAGGCAATTATCCTAACCGTTGGACTACAAACGCTAAGTTGCTTTTAAATGACTCTTTAACATACTACTTCCTTCGTCCCATTGTATGTGAGATAGTTTGACTCGTCTCATAGTTTAAGAAAAAAAGAAAGACTTTTAATGATCTAAAATGAATGATAGAAATTTGTGTGACTATAAATCATTTTATAAATGGTAAAATGAACATTTTAAAATTAAATTATTAATTAATATAAAATGTCATTCTTTTTAAAAGACGGACTAAAAAAGAAAGTAATTCATATAAATTGGGACAAGTGAAATAATATTTATTCCTTTCCTAGATATTATTGCTTCTAATTGAATTATTTTTTACCTTTGGAAAAATCAAATGAAAACCAATCTATACTACTTTGGGAAAATTTCAGAAAAATATATACTATTGCCAATTACATTGCAAAAATATACTCATAAACTAACATTACAAACTTTAAGCACAAAACATGATTCAATAAATACTACATCCGTCCACTTTTATTTGTCATGTTACGCTTTTTAAAAGTCAATTTGACTAATTTTTAAAAATAAATTAGATAACATTAATTCGATATTTTAAACAAAAAATTTAGATATTCAACAACTATGCGGAAAGTACTATGAATTACGATTCTTTGCATATTAATATAGTGAAAAAAAAATATAGTAAAATGTTAATCAAATTTCTTATTGTTTAACTCTAAAAATGAAAAGCATGACAATCCAGTCTATAATCATATACAAAACTTTCATATATTTTTTTACAAAACTATTTTAAACCTGATATAGAATATTAGAGGATAACTTCCCTTTTTTGAAAAAATTAACAAACTAGTCAAAATCAATAACTTAATGGGATAATTAGCAAACTAGTCAAAATCTCTAACATAATTATTAAAAACATTCATATTTTAAAATATATAATAAAAATGTCAATATATCAATATTTTTAGAAAATATAATGTATCATAATATAATTTTTTTTCTTTTATTTCTCACATCAGTCCCATTTTTACCCTACTTCTTGTTGAAAAAGGAAATTTTTTTTACCCAATTTCACTTATTTCTAGGTTTTTACTCTAAATCCCTCTTCTCTCTCTCTTTGATAGGTGACGTTTTTTTTTTCCAATTATTTTCAAAAATTGGTAAAAATCTTCCAAAAGATATTCAAGTGATTTGCATCTGTTTAAACTTTTCAATATATTTGGTTATATATTGCTTAGTAATCCTCTATTTTCGATTAGGATTTTGATAAGGAAAAACTCGAAATTCCTCTCTAATGGTGGATTCAAAGAGGACTACAAGAGGAGCCATGTAATGATCGATTTTTAGTGGGTTTTTTATCTTTTAATATTTGTATCACTCAAGGACAAGTCGATAATGTAGGATTGACGGCTAGAATGACGGAAGAAAGTAGATCTAAGCATCTACATGACCCTATTCGCATACAAAATCTTTCTCAATTACATAATATAAACATTATCAAGAGTAAGGACACAAACAATGAAAAGAAAAATAAAACGATAGGCTCTTCGTCTACCAGTGGTGAAGTCGAAAAGGCTGATAAAGATCAAATGGTGGATAAACAACTTCATGAAGATAAAATTTCTTTATGTTCATGTTCCCTTTAAAATTCAAATAATATGGGAATATAATTTGTATTGCTTTTTGTAAAATGTGTTTACTTATGTTTAGATACAACACATAACTAAATTATAGTTTATCTATGAATTTTTCATTTATTTTTATACATATATTTTGTATTCGTTCTTACAGTATGAGATCAAGTTTAGTAATCTTATATTCATTTTGTTTTCATACTATTAATTGGATATAATTTTTGTAGTTCATAATATCATTTTATTGGAATTCTGTGAATACAACATATTTATGTATTTCTTATATTTGTACGCCTATTAGTTTTGTATATATGTCATCAAATTGTATTCATTATCGGAAGTAGATACAAAATTAGTAGTTCATAATAGTATCTTTTGCAGTTGATTGTGTGGAATATATACAATATATTATCAAACTATAGCTGTAAAGAGTAATTAATTATTTTAATTGACTATATGTGAAAGTTTCCCAAGTTTTTAGGACATTTCGAAATAAAAAATGCCTACAATAAATTATCACAATTCACAGAGCGGGAGTCATCGTTCTCTCAAATTGTTAGATCAATTAATGCACAAGCTATTATGTTGTGCTTTAATGCATGATTAGCTAAAATTGAGCTCTCTGGACCTCAATCTGAGTGGGAATTTTTTTGAAAGTGTCATATAAAGAGAAATCAAAATATATAATACAATTAGATTCTATATATACAATTAGATTCTAAGACTGTTTATGCAACATTGCAAATTGAGCATTTTACGTTGGTTGTTTGGCTTTAACTTGATACAATATTTAAAAAAGAAAACAAAAAGAACTTTTGAATCTTGTGGTCTTAAATTAAAAATTCATAAAATTTATGTTTTTTATTCTTATAGCCGATCTTAAACATTTCATGTAGAATATTAAAGTTAACGAGTTGTCAAAAAAAAAAAAGATACAATTTCTTTTACAATGAACTAATAACTAAAATAAATAAATTGAAGCGAAAAATATTCTTTTGGAATCTTTTACCGTATCAAACCTTCAAGAAATGAAAGACAAATAGATTACTTTAAATAAAAATAACATCCCATACACATTTAAGATGATATATATCAAGTTATAAAAATACTCTTTAAAAATAAACTACTTATAGCAGATTATTATTGATTTATAGCATATCAATTAAAAATATATTAATTAAAAATAAATTATAAGTAATTATTTAAATAATAATAATTAATATGTTTAAATATTTACTTTTATTTGTTCAGTTACCTTTTTTAAATCAAACTCTTTAAATTTTTACTAATTAATTATACAGTTACCTTTTACAGTTTTAAAAGTAAATAATAAATTATTATTAATTAAATTTCACATTATATAGTTACCTTTTTTTGAAACAAAAACTAAATAATAGGGATTTGATTTTAATTAAGGGATAATTGTATATAATAGCAAACTAATAACCTAAAATAAATAGAGTAGCTAGGTTTTGATTTAATTGTGCTCCATAGCAAACGTTTGCAAAAAATTGTCAGGCGCCTCTCTCCCAGATATCTCGCTCGCCACTCTCCTCCAATCTCTCGCTCGCTTCCTAACTTTTTATACAATCACAAGTGTATAAAAATTATTTCTAATTGTATAAAACAGAGGAAATTGTATAAATACATATATTTTTGTTCCCCTCTCTCCCCTCTTCCAGATCTCGCTCGCCACTCTCCCAAATCTCGCTCGTCACCCTCGCCTTTCTCACTTATACAAAAAGAAGCGAAATGTATAATTGCGTTTCTGTTTGTATAAAGCGTGAGAAAATTTTATATACACATGCAAGTACATATATTTTCGTCCTATACACTTATAATTATACAATAAAAATACTCCCCTGCCCAATTTCTTTTGCCTTTTTCTCTTTCTCGTTTTATACAAATTTCAAATTGTATCTAATTTCTCTCTTTCTCGTTTTATACAATTCGATTCAATTGTATATTCCCTGCCAAGTCTCTTTTGTCTTTCTCTCTTTCTCATTTTATACAAATTCAAATTGTATATAATCGTTCTATACACTTATAATCATACAATTCGTTTTATAAACCTTGTTTTTATACAAGTCTCTGTCCAAGTGTCTTTCTCTTTCTCGTTTTATACACTTCGTTTTATACAATTCGCTTCAACTGTATCTGTATAGCGAATTATACAGTTTCTATGTTTGCTATGGAGCGCAATTATGCAAACTTTGCTATAGAATACAAATATGAATTTTTTATTTGCTATATATGAAAGTTGCCCATTAATTAATCCCTACTTTACCGTTGCCCAATAACTATCCACCCCCATCTCACCCAATACACGCCATCTTTCCAATACACGCCATCTTTCCCAACACGCCTAATCTTCATCTCCCCCAAATCCCTTGACTGATCACCATTGCTATTACCCTTCATACATCAATCCTCAAATACGCCTCACTCATCATCTCTTCCATCACGCCTGATCTCACTCAATAAAAGTCCAAATTATTAAAAAAATAAAATCAATTCAAATTAAAAATTAAAAAAACTAAAAAAAAATGGTTTATTTTTTGAAAGAAAAACTATTTTTTCTTAATTAGTTTCGTCAGTTGTCATTGTTTTTTTTTAAAAAAAGTTACCCTATTTTAATTTGTTAATAATTATTCTATTTTAATTAGTTTCCTATATTTTAGGCGTTACTATAACTATTTCCGTAAATTAAAATTTTAAAAGTAAAAATATTAACATGTCTTGGTTTTTCTTTTTTTGCAAATCTATTTCTTTGTAATTTTTACTTTTAAAAAAATACCATTTTTTAAAAACATATGGAGTTTGTTATTTTGCTTTTTAAAGTAACTATTTTGTTTTTTAAAATATTATTTATATAATATAACTACAAATAATTTATTTTAGTTATATAGAAAATTGAAAATCTGATGTTGATTTGGATTTTAAATAAGTACAATATTAATAAAATAGAGAGAAAAAAGAAAAAAATATATATTCATGTTTTAGTTGCAATAAATAAGGATTATTTTTTTCTGTATAGTATAAAATGTGATGTTAAAACTGTTTTAAATTAACAATGGTAAATTTTTAATTATTTAATTATTGATTATTGATTATTCATTGTTTAAAATTTTGAAAATTTGTTGTGTTGACATAACTAATTTTTTATTCTCCTTTTATATATATATAGATTATTATTATTATTATTATTATTATTATTATTATTATTATTATTATTATTATTATTATTATTATTGTTATTGTTATTGTTATTGTTATTGTTATTATTATACTATAAATAAGGAGGTTTGAGAAGACACAAACTCAACCGCAAAAATCAACTGGAAAAGAGACGGTTAGTTCCGTTAAATCGAAGATGAAAAAAAATAAAAACAAAGAGGCAAAGGAAAGAGGTAAGAAGAGGAAAGGAAAAGAAAAATATCATATATTTTTTGATACACATATATTATCACTTTTGTATCAATATGTATCAACTATGTATGCATATTGTTTGAAATATATTGCAACTTTGTATGAAATAATTTAACAATTCATTCATGTATCAAAACTTGTTGAAAATATTGTATCATTATGTATGAAACTTTGTATGAAATGTGAATAATAATTGTATACATTACTTCACACTTTTACTATCTCATATTTCGAGTATGATAAATATCATATATTTTTTGATACACATATATTATCACCTTTGTATAAATATGTATCAACTATGTATGCATATTGTTTGAACTATATTGCAATTTTGTATGAAATAATTTAACAATACATTCATGTACCAAAATTTGTTGAAAATATTTTATCATTATGTATGAAACTTGTATGAATTACGCATACCATAATTAATAGATGTTAATTGATGTATGCTTTATTTTATTTTATTTTTGTATGAATTTTGTATGAAATTTGTCTTTCAGTAGTATTCATGTATGCACCAGGGACGGATTTACCTTCAACCAAGGGGGTTCATCCGAACCCTCATCGTCGAAAAATTACACTATATATACATGATCAAATTTTAAATATATGTGTATACATATAACATTGAACCCCCTAAACATACACCAAAGGCGTAGCTTAGTGGTGTTGGGGGTTCAAGAATTTGCGCTTAGGCACGCAAGGTCGCGAGTTCGAATTCGAATGGAAACAATTTTTTATCAGCTTACATTTTAGGCGTTTTAATTATTTTTTTAAATAATAATGGAGTCAGAAATTGCTTTTTAAAAATAATAATAGAATCAGAAAACGATTTTAGTTCCAAAAAATTAAAACCATGATAGAAAATTTAGGATTTATTAGTTTAATTCCTAATACAAAGTTAAATATTAAAAACCCTTTTCTTCTTTTAGGATTTTTCCACGTTTTATTTTTCATTGTCTCTTCTTCCTTGCCGTTGCCCGTTGGCGATGGCTGCTACTTGTTGCTTCTGTAGGGTCAATTGTTATTGAAAACTTGATCTATTTATGTTTTTAGATATATTAATTTTCTTATTCGACCCATTTGTATCCGATTCGACCCATTTATTTGTGGATATTATTTATGTGATTAATTTATTTTTTTTGAACCCCCTTGATGAAAATTCTCCCTCCGCCACTGGTATGCACTATGTACTATGTATGGAATTTGAATAATGATTGTATACGTTAGTTCACATTTATAAATAGTGTGTTTCACTGTTAATGATACCAAAATGCAATACATACATAAAAAATTGTGTCTAACAGTCAAAACAACATAAACACAAGAAATCATTTTTGAAGCACTTGATAATTTGAACATGCCTTTCTGTTGTGTCTAACTTGACGGCATCTACTGCAAGTGATTTTTGACCTTTTGAATTTCACGTCAGCAAACCCCTTCCATCCTTCATATTTTGGTCTTCCCGTTGTTCTCTTTGGACCGGGTGACATCATTTTAGACTCTGAAATATAACTTGGTATATCCCATGTAATCTTGCATGGGATAGGTTCAACAGGGATGACATATGCATCTTTGAAATTCTTCAGGCTATAAAAAGCAGAACATAAATCTGTTTCATGCAACTTCTAGAGTATTTAATTTTTGATGATTATATATGTCATCAAATTTTATTCATTATCGGAAGTAGATACAAAATTAGTAGTTCATAATAGTATCTTTTGTAGTTGATTGTGTGGAATATATATAATATAATTTTTGTTTAGATACAATTTTGTTGTACATAATATTATTTTGTGGATATTATGCATAATATAACATGTTTTTTGTTATATTACTTCTTATTTTGTATTTATTCTATCTGTATGCCTACTAATTTTGTATTTTTATCATCAAATTGTATTCAACCTCGACAATGGATACAAAGTTAGTAGTTCATAATAGTATCTTTGTAGCTAATTAACTGAAATAATACATAATTTTTATTTTGTATTTCATTTTTATTTGCATTCATTTTAATTGTATACCATCAAGAGTTTTGTATTTTTGTCCTTAAAATGTATCTCAATATCTCTCTATATATTTCAATCTCGATTTATCCCTTGATTCTTTTCTCGTTTCTGTGATTTAGTAGCGTATTTGTCAAACATATATAGGATGTCATGGACATATATTTGATTGCGCCAAAAATGTTAGGCAACACTTTGCTACGAGAAAGATAATATTCGATTTCTTGATCTCTTTCTTTCTGTATACCTATAGTATTTTTTTGTCAAATAGTATAGTTGAGGAACAATTTTTCTTGCTGTTTTTTACTTCCTCCTATATATACTACTATTTTTACGAAATTAGTTTGTCATCATTAATAAATATAGAGGCTAACCTAAAGTTCTAAAACTTAACTTATGCCTTGGACTTAACAAGTTCACACACTCAAGTTATGCTACAAATCATAAGTTTAGTTTTAGCAAATCATGCCTTACGAAAACTCATACTCATGTGTCTTATGAGACATAATTTGTATCTACCAGATTTTCCGCCTAAGGGGGTATTGCTTTGTTAAAGTACCGAAAGCAAACCACACATTAAAGCAAATAGTCCATGTATTATGAATATTGATATTATTTTACGTAGGAAATTAGATTTATGTATAACTAATCTCTACATGGTATTATATGATGTATTACTAATACCTTTCATTTGGAGGTATTAGTAATACGTGAGATATAATACCATGGGGTAAGTCTACTAAAGATAAAAATATCCCTCAAAACATTTTAATTATATTATTTATTTTCTTGATTTTATATTTTATGGTTGTGCTAGTAAATTTATTTAAATAAATTAGCTTATAAATTATTTAGAGAAAATTGTTTATATGTATGTATACGTTTAAGCGGTTTTCTAATTATTTGTATTTTTGAACAATTAGTAAAAATGAATACAGATTAAAATTACAACTTGCAATTTTATGCGTAGATGTAGATGGTTTATTCAATTTTACGACTGTTTACCGTCTTTTCAATTTTAAAAGTTGTTAGTTTATCTTTTTTTAAATTGAAAATTGATATTTGTAAGTGATCAATTTACTAAGATGACTATTTATCCTCTAATAATTTAAGTAAAAAAAAAAAAAGGCAAACATGACAACAAAATTGTTCTTTTCGTAGTTAGTTAGAAGGCCATAAAAAAAAGGGCAACTTTCACATATAGCAAATAAAAAATTCATATTTGTATGCTATAGCAAAGTTTGTATAATTGCGCTCCATAGCAAACATAGAAACTGTATAATTCGCTATACATATACAGTTGAAGCAAATTGTATAAAACGAAGTGTATAAAAGGAGAAAGAGAAAGACACTTGGGCAGAGAACTGTATAAAAACGAAGTGTATAAAACGAATTGTATGATTATAAGTGTATAGAACGATTATATACAATTTGAATTTGTATAAAATGAGAAAGAGAGAAAGACAAAAGATACTTGGCAGGGAATATACAATTGAATTGAATTGTATAAAACTAGAAAGAGAGAAATTAGATACAATTTGAAAATTGTATAAAACGAGAAAGAGAAAAAGACAAAAGAAACTGGGCAGGGGAGTATTTTTATTGTATAATTATAAGTGTATAGGACGAAAATATATGTACTTGCATGTGTATATACAATTTTCTCACGCTTTATACAAATAAAAACGCAACTTATACAATTCGCTTCTGTTTGTATAAGTGAGAAAGGTGAGGGTGACGAGCGAGATTTGGGAGAGTGGCGAGCGAGATCTGGAAGAGGGGAGAGAGGGGAACAAAAATATATGTATTTATACAATTTCCTCTGCTTTATACAATTCGAAACAATTTTTATACACTTGTGTTTATATAAAAAGTGAGGAAGCGAGGGAGAGATTGGAGGAGAGTGGCGAGCGAGATATTGGGAGAGAGGCGCCTGGCAATTTTTTTCAAACGTTTGTTATGGAGCACAATTAAATCAAAACCTAGCTACTCTATTTATTTTAGGTTATTAGTTTGCTATATATACAATTATCCCTAAAAAAAAATATTGTCCGACAATTATTTACCTTAACCCAATTGCATAATAATTTAAGGGTATAATTGGAAAGAAGTTTTTATAAAATTTTAATCCAAACACAAGATGAGGTGGGAAACAATGAACCAAACACTTGATAAAAATAATTCTTGCATTACTAATCCATGCACTATTAATCCCTGTATTATTAATTTTTGTACCAAACGAGCAAGTTGTGCCAAAATAATAATTTAATATTAAAGAGTAATCTAATCCATAATTTGTTTATGAACAATTGTATCTGTACTAGGCTTATAATGAATTCAATCATCCAAGAAATGTTATTTAACACAGTTTGCTATATTTTATTAATTCATCTAACTGCCCATATTTTAAAATAGGAAAATTAAGAGAATAGTTAGTAACTGAACGTGTTTCCTATAGTGAGTTACTAATTTTATTCAAGTAGCTATATAATTTAATTTAATTTAATTTAAAGTAGATCAGAATCTAACCCGTAAAAGGGAACTAATGATTTCTATTTAGTAATACACTAAAATAAATAAAAATAATAAATAAATTAAATATGTGTTTAACTAGATCTGTAGATCCATTTTAACTCTGCCACCCAAATGGAAAGAAAGGAAGTATAACTAAATAATTAAATAATAAATAATAAAAATTATAGTTATATACTATTTTATATATAAACACATGTTATATATTTATTAGTTTGATATAAACACGTATGGATATGTAAATTTTTACTGTATATTTTATTTAAATATCTTGTTTATCTTCTAATGATTCGAGAACGTTATTTATTTCTTGAAGGAAGAGATTGGATCAACATCATTCTCATATGTAAAATTAAATTTCTTATAAAAAGTATTATAAAACTAATATATCTCTTAACTTTACGATTTTAGAATTGATTAAAAAGGCTCAAATATATATATATATAGAGACTAATACATCAATGGCCCATATATGGTTTAACAGAAGCGAAAAAGAATTGATTATAAATTATTATTTCTAATTTTATTTTTTTTTTTAAATCTTGTATGACTCAATATGAATATATTTGATCTTCTCACAAATGAATATTTTTAATTTTTTTTAATTTAATGGCTAATTTAGGTGTATTCTTTTGATGATCAAATTTGTTTTTTATTTTTTTTTTCTGATACAAAAATAAATAATAATATAGCCGCAAAAAAAATCTTTCTTTTTTCTCTTTTTTCATTCACACTTCATTATTCCTATTTCTCATAATTTTTTTTATTTTAAACAATGAATGAAAAAAAAATGAAATAAGAAAGTTAAATAATAATAAGCAAATAAATCTATAAGAGATATTTAAATATCTTACAAAAAAGACATAAAACTAAAAATCATAACTTGTAAGTAACCAGTAAAATCAATTCTCCCCTAACAATAAATATATGCTACTTATATTATCATGTATTATTATAAGTGGGAATAAAAAAAGTTAAAAGTTGAATTACGATTTTACCCCTACTATAAATTAAAATGTTATAAAACATTTAACTATTTAATTTAAATTATTAAATTATTTCATTTTAATTAATAATAAAACATTTAACTATTTAATTTAAATATTAAATTGTTTCATTTTAATTAATATGTTGATGATTTTTGCACTTCCTTAGATTAATTCCTAATTAAAATATCTAATTAATAATATATATATATATATATATATTTAATAATATATATATATATATATATATATATATATATATATATATATATATATATATATATTTTCTCTCTTTTTTTGAGATTTTAAATGTCTAATAATTTGATTAATGTTTTGTCCCGTATCTATAATTACTATGATTAAATTAAAATATATTAAATTGATTAGTAAAAAAAAAAACCTCCATCTCCCCCACTTCTAAGATCATGATTATTTCATTAAATATACAAATTCATCAACTTTTCATCTTCTCTTTTAATTATTAATTATACACATTTATGAGTTATGACATTAATGTCTTTAATTTTCTTATCTTAATATCAATTGTAGAGGTAAAGTTATGATCTCCATTCATAATTTCTATAAATCTCTAACTACTGGAGGAATATTTTATATTCACCAATTACTTTCTTTAGATGAGATTATTTCGACGATTTTCAGGTACCATTTATAATTTTTTTTGTTTAAAAATAATAATATTATATAAGATTTTAATAATGATATTTTGTATTCTACTTTCATCATTATCACTTTAGATGACTATTTTTTCAACTGGTTTGATGTTTTATGAATTGTTGAATTTATTTGTAATCTTATATTTGTATATTGTATTTTGCCATGCAGAGTATCATTTATTCTTATTCATATTATATCATCTTATGTATTATCATCATATACATTATTCTACTTCTTTTATTAATGTGAATTGTAGGGACACGTACAAAAAATTAATGGTTATTGATGGAGTAACCCATTCTTCTTATTAAGTTTTTTTGTAGATTTAATGATTATTCATCCATGATTTTGCTAGATATCTTGTTTGTTTACAATTTATTTTTACTTCTTTTTTAATATTATTTTTTTATTTAGATTTCAATTTCATAATCGATAAGCTACTTTTTAAAAAATTGAGATATTTTCGAATTGATGTATGTTCAAATAGTTTATGTTATCTACGTATATCATGAAGAAGACTCTTGAATTTTGATAGGATATGGGAGAAAGAGTCGATAAGAACTCGAAATATTATGTACTAATTTTGTATTTATTTTTCCATCTATATTATTATCGATCAAAGTCTTATGAAGCACGTATACGTTGTATTTTTTTCCTTCTCTTATTTTTTGTATTTTTTTCTTCTGTATTAGACTTCTTAATTTAGTTTTCTATGAATGCTTTATTGTTGTAAGTCTAAATACTTATTTGAGCTCAAATTACCCATTTGTGACTTTATTGAAAGTTTGCTAACTATTAACCAAAGCTCAAAGTTTATAGTAGATTGCTTAAAAAGAATTAATTTGAAACATCAAAATGTGCCCCTCATTTGATGTTTTTTGGTTATATTATTAAAGATTTATTTATAAGTTTTATAGTATATTATTCATTACCTGTTATTTACATACTATATGTTTTAATTGCATTTTAGTCATTTTAACATATACATAAAAATTCAAATATGTCATCAAACTTTTAGAAAAAACTTATTTATGTTATTCGTTTAAAGTTTGGCTCATCTATATCATTGTTGTTAAAGAAAATGCTCATCTATGTCATCCGTCTTTGCTTCAATATCTCATCCTCTAGGCCTTTGGTGACCGGACGATTTTAGGTCTTTGCTTCTTTTTTTTTTCTTAGAAAATTTTTAGAAATAACAAAGATAAAAAATATATAAGGTTGTATAGCTATAGTTTCGGTAACTGCGCTTCATAGCTATAATTTTGTTTGTTATGAAGGTTGTGGTTTGTATATTTCGCTTGTAAATATACAAATAGGGAAGAATATACAAATGGAGGTTGCGATTTGTATATTTCACTTGCGAATATACAAACATAGTAAGTATATATAAATTATGTTTCTATACATTTAGGAATTTTTCAGAATTTCATTTGTATATTTCGCTGCTAATATACAAACATGATAATTTATTATGAATTTTTCTTAAATCGTACACAAATAGCTAGGTAGCCACATATTTAAAAAAAATTGAAACTATAGTTATATTACATAATATACTCTAGATGTTTGTCATCTCGCATAATTTTTTCCATTTTTTTGTTTCCCACCTGGTGTTCGGAGCCCATATTGAAGCCCCGACTACATACCGATCGTGTACTATAGGCTAGCCCATTCGAAAGTGGCACTCCCAATATGATTTTCTCCATACGAGGGCTCAAACTCCGAGACCTGTAGTTAAGGGTGAAGCAACTTCTAACCCATGTTGGTGAGTCTTTGCTCTTTAGTTATTTTTTAATTAATTAGGTTTAAACTTAAAGATACTATAATAGATACTCAATCAAACAATACAGAAAAATCTACGCAAAGGTTCCTATTGAAAGCTTAAGATCAAACAATAGCAACAAGGTTTTACATTCTTCGCTTCTTGGTGAAAAATTGTAGTGTTTCTTCAAGAATATGCTTGCGAAATAAATGCTTTAATAATGGTGTATTTTGAGGTGAAACTTTAAAAGTAAAAAACATGAACATTAACCAAAACGTACTGATATCAAAGAGAAACTGATACGATTGAAATAACTTTAAGAAAAATCCAATTATGGTTATACATTATAAAATAGCTGAAAAATTGAGATGGTATAATTTTTTAAAAGTAACCGACCGAACTGTCCATTGATAATTTCTTATATATGTATTGTTTTGGCTATGGCCAATTATGTTGAAAGAGATAAAAAAAAAAATAGCTAAAATATATTACTGAGCTTAATGAAATGGTTCACATATGTCACTCGTAAAAAAGGGGTGAGATGGATTGGATTTGATTAGTAATGAAGGATTTAGATAATATCACATGACACTCGTAGGGCTTTGTTAGCACAAGTGCTTCAAGTGTGTCATGTGGTGGCATAAATAACTCCAACTATTAACAAAAGACATGATTGAGGCATTCTGAAACTTCGATGACATATTTGATTGTTTTCTAAATTTATATTTTATATATCAAGAAAAAAAAGTTCAAAAATTTCATATTCAAACAAAATTTCAAGTTCAAATCAACGTGGTTTCAGATCAGTAATTTTAAATTATGATTTGAAATCATATTCAAATGAGCCCCGAGAAGAAAGGAAAAGAAAAGGTCTACTCTTTTTTTAGCAGTGTCCTTCAGTTTTTATGCTTATTTAAGTAGTAGTTGGGGATCAAGGATCTTTATCTCTCACATCTGGTAAAAACAATGACTTCCAAAGCTCTCTTCTTTGGTGTGCTGTTATTTTCAGCTCTCTGTGCATTTGCAGAGGAGAAAGAGGATGATAATCCTGGCCTTGTTATGGACTATTACAGAAACACATGCCCACAAGCTGAAGATATTATTAAAGAGCAAGTTAACCTTCTATACAAACAACAACAGAACCTTGGCTACAGAACGTCTTCCATGACTGCTTTGTTGAGGTACAAATAATCTCTCTCACACTCTTTTCTCCATTTTGATGAACATTTTTAAGTTTAAGATGGTGTCATTTTCGATTGTTTTGTGGGTGCAGTCATGTGATGCTTCATTGCTGCTGGAATCAACCAGTGGGATGGAGACAGACAGGAGCTTTGGAATGAGAAACTTCAGATACATTGACACAATTAAGGAAGCTGTCGAAAGGGAATGCCATGATGTTGTTTCCTGTACTGATATTATTGTCTTGTCTGGTAGAGATGGCATTGTTGCTGTAAGTTAATGTTGTTACTTTTTTATCCTAGTGTTATCTACTGTCAATATTAGAGACGAATTCAAGATATTAAGTGAGTACGATCTTATTAACGGTGTTGTGCACAGTTAGGAGGGCCTTACATCCCACTCAAAACTGGAAGGAGGGATGGCAGAAGGAGCAGAGCAGATATTCTTGAGCAACACCTCCCAAGCCACAATGAAAGCATTAGTGTTGTGCTTGAGAGATTTGCCAACATTGGAATTAACACTCCTGGAGTTGTTGCCTTGCTAGGTATACTTACTATACACATCTTATAATACCTTGAATTTTTCGGATCAATTATTAGCAAAAAAAGAAAAGGACAGTTTGGTGCACTAAACTCTATGAATGAGGTCATGGGAAGAGCCATATATACCACAGTGCGATCATACGCAGCCTTATCTTACATTTCTGATAGATATTTTTCTTCACGTCTTGAACATGCAAAACCCTTTTTCTCTGGTCAATTATTAGGAAATGGAGAAAAAGAGATCAAAGTTAATTATCTCTCATTTCTCTTGCAGGTGTTCACAGTGTGTTCTTCCCACAGTGTATTAAGTTGGTTCAGCGTTTATATCCCGAAGTGGACTCTCAACTCAACCCTGAACACGCGCACCACATTCTAAAGAAATGCCCAGACTCAATCCCGGACTCAAAGTCCGTGCAGTATGTGAGAAACGACAGAGGCACACCCATGAAGCTAGACAACAACTACTACAGGAACATATTGGACAACAAGGGATTGATGTTGGTGGACCAACAACTAGCTGTAGATAAAAGGACCAGACTCTATGTAAAGAAAATGGCAAAGAGCCAAGACTACTTCTTCAAGGAACTTGCAAGAGCCATCACTGTTCTCTCTGAGAACAACCCTCTCACCGGCACAAAGGGTGAGATCAGAAAGAAGTGTTATCTTGCCAACAAGCGCTAGGAACTTGCTTTTCTACTACTTATATCCTCCGTTTCCATTTCTCTATGTGAGGAGAGATAATATAGAAATAAGGTGGTGTTTCCCAGTTGGTATTTGTTTTAAATGCAAGTATGACGAGCTTAAGATAGTTTATGGAAGTAGTAGTGACCATATTCATTACATTCCCAGTTGCTTCTGTAAGTTTCTCAACAGCTGCTACTTTTTAGGCTGTAAGTTTTATGTTGGAGATGGGCCATGATATAAAAATGTGTTTGTTCTATCTCTTTATCATAAAGATACGAAGCAGACTCCATCAACTTTATATTGGATTATGACCCTTCATTCCCATTTCCTCAATCGTTAGATTATGGCCTTGAGTGCTATTACAAGTAGAGGACTATAATGCAGTAGAGCAGATAGGCAAGTCAAAACCATCTGACACTATCAATACAATTAAGAGGCAAAGACTTTATCAGACAGGTGCTAGATAAAAGGACAGTTTGTTCATAAAGTGTAATGGAACTATCAATTCATCGCAATCTGGAATTTTTCCTCCAAGAATTGAGTGATGACATTGAAGGGCACAACGTACGTATCTATTGAGCAAGTTCTTAGTTCAAGAGAGAAGGCATATTAGCATGTAGCAGTACACTCATACGCTAGTTATAGGTTGATAAGGTCGTAAGACCAGAACACCAAATATTCAGAAAGGGCATCAATCCATCTGTCTATATCTTGAGCTGACACAAAAGGCTTCAATCTATGCCTTTCAGAGCTGTTGCTCTAACTCTTTGATCACCTGAACATCCCCTTTACTGTTTTGACCACCTTAGAAGTTTTGATCTTAAAATGGATAATCATTTTCTCAAACAAAAGTCGACAAAGTTTAAAATGAAAATGCATGCTGATATTGTTTCTTCTCATTTCAACTTAGCGAGGGTTGATGCAATGAGGAAAAGAATAAGGTAAAGCTAGCACAAGTACTTTTTACTTTCTCCTTTTGGGCATTCAGGAGTTGTTGCTTCTGTGAACATCAGTAGTTTTAGGTTCAGTAAAAGGCTTAACAGAAGCAGTTTTACAAAATAACTGGTTAATTGGTATAGTGGTTATGAAAAGCATACATTCCATCGTTGACAATAGAAATAGAATGGCCTGCTGAATGCAAATTAGTCAACTACAGAAGTTGAATAACTAAGCTAATCTACTTACAATAATTAAGTTCGTTGGTCGACATACACTTTTCATCCCCTTCACATGTTCATTTTAAATTTCCAGGACCTTGAGCAGCTTCAGAAACATAAAAGCTATGAGGTTCTTTATTTTTATTGTAATCAAAATAATAAGGTGAAATGTGTTTCCTTTGAATATCAAATAAATTAGAACTGTGCATGACAAAGAAACTAGTCCCTCTATGACAAGAAAATGAAAGAACGATACAGTGCTCAAGATCAGCAAATTTAACTCTCATTGTATATTCAGATATTGATATCTTAAGTACTATAAATCAAACTTTCTTTCTGTTGAAAATATTAGAATTATTTGAAAAAAATCATAATCAAAGAAAAACAGTCTGATTTCTCAAAAAAGTAACACTGCTTCTTTTTGGGTCGGAATGAATATAAATTATAAAAATATGAATGTTACTAGCTATTCCGCTTTAAATTCGATGTACACCAAAATGCTTCCTCTACTCCAACTGCTTTCCAAAGTAGTCAAAGCAAATAGAAGTAGATTGGAGATACCAGGTATAACAAGTACATCAAGAATACCTCTTCCGCTTTTTCTGAATCTTCTCTTCTCGCAGCCCAGCTCTCTACATAGTGCTGGCTTCTGAACATCTCTGCTTGCAAGGTTACTGTTTCAAGGAACTAAAAAGGTTTATCTTGGGGCTGTGTTCCGCTCCTCATCATCGCACAGAACTCCTCATAATTGATCCTGCCGTCCTGTTTAAGTGAAAGAGTATAAATAAAATCTTGTATCATAATAGAGTTACAAATGTTAAAACATTGCATCAGAAAGTACTTACATGGTCTGTGTCCACCTCTACTATAATTTCCCTGATGGTGTCCTCATCGCCCATACCATACTCCTTCATAGCACTTTCCAGTTCGTCTTTTGTTATGAAGCTGAATCACATTAACAAAAATAAAGAGGTGAACTTCTCAAAGGGAGTGATCTGTGAAAACATAATGCCTGAGACAGATCCTACCAAATCCGTAGATTAAGGATTTCTTAAGCAGGATTAACTTGTTACTCGTGAAACATATCATCTAACTTGACCCTATTTAGTACTAGAAAAAGTCCTCCGACCTTAGGCATTGTGTGTCTAAGTGTACCGGATGACACTTCGGCCAGATGAAAGGTGCCTTGGCGATGGCAAGGCAGCCTTGAGTTTGGGCATATGCAAAGGCAAGGACAGGCGCATGTAACTAGCTAAGGCATGCATGCAGATCAGTGGGACAACATGGGTGTGGTATGTGCATTGTCATGTGCCAGATGTGTACGAGGCAAGGTCTATCGGTAAGGGTGTGGCATTGTCATCAAGATGTGTTGAAGATGTGCATCTAAGGGTGTGTCCTGGTGGTTAATTTGAGAACCAAGAGCTCTCAGGTTCAGATCCCAACAAAGACAAAAACACTAGGTGATTTCTTTTCATCTATCTAAGCCTTGGTGGTCAAAGTTACTTGGTACTTGTTCCTGGTGGACAAAGCAGTTGTGCTGTGTGCAAGGCACGTTTGACCATTGCGCTAAAAGGCTGAAGGCTATCTGTTCATGGGAAGTGGCTTCAGATCATGTCCTAGTGTTTTAGTTGTTTTGTGCAGTCTTGGTAAGTGCCAGGCACACCTCTGGCCCTTGTAACTACCACTGGCAGACCCGTATATATTGTTATTGGGTAAGCAGATTCTGTTGTGAGTAGTGCAACTCGAGATCCTTCATATATTCTAAGAGAGTGATAAAAGGTGGGGTGATTATACCTATACTTCTGTGTGTTCTTTGTTTACTAAGTTCTGAAAATAATCTTAAGTCCTAATGAAAGAGAGAAAAGTGTAAGAATGAGTTGTTGTGTATGAGTGACTGTCGTGCACTGGTGATTGCAAAAAATTGACCCTGTAACAACTGGTCACAAAGTGAGAGTTTGTGCTTTGGTCTATGCTGGAAGGAAACCCAAATGCAGAACTATGTGAACGATTGTCAAAACTGGAGACACTCATTGGTGTGACTGATGATGCGTTGATATGGTGGACTTAGTAACCCAAATCCATCGTTTGAGGGGAGATCTAGAACGGTTTCATGAGACTGTTTTGGAAAAACGAGTGATGTTCAACAATCCTGTGAGGCTGTTGATGTTCAGATTGAGAATTTAAAGAAAGAGAACGGAAATCTTAACCTAGAACTTGTCGTTCTTTTTAAAGGGCTATGGCTACTACTGGCCGTGGAAGTACTGAATGTTCAAAGGTTAAGATCCCACAACCTAAAGCATTTGGGAGCGCGTAGTACTAAAGAATTAGAAAACTTCTTATGAGATAGGGAACAATATTTCTACTGTTGGGTGCTTGAAAATGACAAATAAAATCACCACGGCATTATACATAAATAAACCCTTTAACTTGACTCCTATGCCCTCCAACTTTGAGTGTGCACAAGTAGACACTTAAACTTGTATAAAATTAAACAAGTAGACACACACATCCTACATGACATAATACACGCCACATAGGACAAAAAACTGCCATGTAGGGCGAATGTGTCTATTTGTTCAATTTTATACAAGTTTAAGTATCTACTTGTGTACACTCAAAGTTGAAGGGAAGACAGAAGCCAAATTAAAGGGCATATTTATTTATTATGTCAAATCACCACCATGTATCTTACTGGTGATGCTAAATTGTATTGGAGAACTGAGAATGCAGATGATGAAAGTGTTGTAGACCCAAAATTGATACTTGGGTAAAGATGCATAAGGAGATGAGAAATAATTCTTGCAATGCATCGTGAATTGCTAGGGATCGTTTGAAAAGCCTAATGCAGAGGGTTTAGTTCGCGACTATATCAAGGAATTTTCTCCTTTGATGTTGGGCATTCAGAACATGTCGGATGAGGATAAATTGCACAACTTTATTTCTAGGATGCAGGCATGACATGGAATGAACTAAGGAGACACAAGGTCAAAGGACCTCCTGGGCTCGATTGTTGCAGCAGGTTCCTTGGTTGATTATTGTACTACCCATAGATCTGAAGTGCCCCATCCTGTTTTTTTTTTTTGGAGCATTTGATGGATGAATAATTCCAGTATCCAGTAAATTGTTCAATTTCCGCAGTTCAGCCAACTCTTTTGGAGCAATGCAATAAGGTGGTTGTGCATTGGGCATTGAACCATACAACACCTCTATCTTGTGATCAGTTGCCCTCAGCGGTGGCAAGTTCTTAGGAACTTTAGGCAGCATCACATCGGCAAATTCACTTAACACTTGCGCAACACAGCCCCTCACTTCAACTATGACATCATGTTTAATCTCGATTCTCAACCAAGGCAGCAAGGGAAGTCTCACCTACCCTTCCCCAACCTTTTTCAATAGTCATGGAAGAAATCATAGTACCTTTATCTTTCTTTTTCTCTTCCCCATATGGATTGTAACATTAATTAAAACTAGGCGCCATTTCATGCATAGTCATTAAACCATCAAACTGAGGCATTGGAACAAACTAATTTTTCCACATGAATCAATCCCAAGGATCACCTTAAAGTCCTCTAATGGGATCACCATCAATTAGCCTTCCCATTCCAATTTCAAATAGAAATAAGAATATTATAAGACATACCCACAATGGCTTGGACTTGGCATTCACGTTCTCGAGACTTGATGCATGACAAACATTTACTCACAGTCAACCCATACTTATGCACAAGTTTGGCAGAAACAAAGGTGTGCATGGCTCCAGTAACAATCATGGTCACTATACTCTTGTCCCCAATCTTCATTTCAATATCTTTAAGTAAAGAATGAGGATCATGGCATCACCTGTAGCATTCAATAATGTCATCATACCCAGCAATTGTAAAAGGATTCACTAGGGCAGCAACTTCACTCCCTTCACCATGTTGGTTCTTATCTGAAGCAAGTGTAGCATCCACACGACGTCTATTTGGATAATTCTTAGCAATATTCAGATGCCGAGTCTCCGGTGAGGGTTGGGTTTCGGGTCCCAACTCTGGGTCGGGTCTCAGGTCAGGGTCAAATATCAAGTCAGGGGTCAGTAATATGTAGATGACACCCAAGAACCATATGTAGGGAAACGTCTCCATCAGTTCATAATAATGAAAACACTCAATAAAAGCAAGGCTAAAATATAGTTTTCGTTAGCCTCCAACCAAAGTTACCCTAACTGATCCATATTGGCAAGCTTTATTATAAGCTACACTTAGCTAAAGCTTGAAACACTGAAATTATGATCGCTTTTGTAGACTCACCCGCTATGGTCTGTGTCAAAATACTGAAAAGCTTTGAATAGATCGTCATCCCTTTCAAGTCGATGTCTATGCATTGTTGCAGTAACAAACTCAATGTAGTCAATCGTTCCATTTCCATCCACATCAGCCTGAAATATAGAACCATAAACAGGATACATGGGACTAAGAAATCTTACAGGAAGACCAGTAAACAGATAAATTCAGTCAAATGGATCATACTTACAGCTTCCATAAGTTGCTTAACTTCAGCCTCTGAAAGCTTTGATCCAAGGCGGGCCAATCCCGATTTTAGTTCTTCGTAAGTGATTGTCCCACTATTGTCTGTATCCATGTTTGCAAACATAGCTTTCAAACCTTTAATTTCTTCTTCAGATAAATTTTCTGCAATGACCTGGGATACCAAGAAAATGCTTAGTCTCACTTTTACTGCTGAAGAGACAATGATGAAAGTCAAAGAGACATTCTAAGCAATGACACCCTATAGACAATAACCACTTGTCATGTAGAAATAATAGCTGCAAAGTTAGATTCTACCTTCAGTGCTAGTTTCTTGAGCTTGTTCATTGCCCTGAATTGCTTCATTCTGGACAGCACTGCACTATCTATTGGCTTGTCTGATGCTTCTCCACTTTGAAGCCATGGATGTTCTATAGAAACAAGCAGAAAGAGTATTAAGAAAGGCGCATAATTTAATTCCAGCATACTAAACAAGCTCCAAGCAAATGAAGCCCCCAACTCCCAAATCATAAAGACTAAGAAACCTGAAAGACAAGTCAAAATGGAAAAGACTAAGCAGACACCAAAAGATCAAGAAATGCTCACTAACGCATCTTAACATTGAACAAAGTTTAAGACAAACTAGTGTACTCTTCTCCACATTTTGAAACTTTGATTTATCAAAAAGAATCTGAAGGAACAAGTATTTGGGCTACTTGTGATGCAATAGAAGCTTAAAGTTCTTCAAGTAACTGAAAATCCAATAGAGGAATCGATCAAATATGGCCTTTGTTAAATTGTATGAGATGCAGCCAACCAAAGATCAAAACACAAGCTTTCATTGGATGTTACTTGATAAAAAAGAGGTAATATTTCGTCTATATTTCCTCTTTCACTTTTAATTATAAGAAAGGCGTCGGCAAACAACAAAACTATAACCTTCTACTGGTGACAAAACACCCTCTTGGACTTTCTTGTCATCATCATGTTGGTCACATAGATGTTAAAAACTTCACTCTTTGTAGAAACTCCCATGAAAAGAAATCAACATGAAACTAGAGTGGTTCAGACAAAAACTACTTTCCAGATAAATATTAAATATCAATTACTTAAACCTCTTGAGAAAACTAGAGCACCAACTATACAACTCTAAGCTTAAGAAAGGTGTACAACACCTTTTTCACCTAACTTTAATCTAAACAGTAACTCTCTCAAACACATTGAATAATAAATATTTTCCTCCCTAACTTTGCTCCCAATATTATAATCATATCATGAATACATATCGTCTGCCTGTCGGCAACAATTGGTTTAAACATCAAATAAATTCTTAAATTCTTTGTAAACTCTGATTTAATATCAACCTAGGTCAGGTCGATGACATGAATCATTTATATATTCTGCTCTTTAAATTAGTTCCTAATATTTGGAAGTTGGAAAATATATGTCTTGCTAAAAGTTTTGGTAAATGAAGAAACATTCATGAAAGGACGTCCAACATATTTGTTCATTTAAAATATATTTTTTTGTGTAAACATAATTTAGCAAAAAGAAAACATTGTTAACAAATAGTTGATATCACAATAAATTAATCTCATCAACAAACAGTTGATCAGCGTTGAGATTTGTGAAATACTTTATTTTTAGTTTCAGTTCAAGATGAATCAAAAAGAGATAGTGTTGATGATTTGTTTGGAAACTTTAGAGCATGCTTTATTATTGAATTTTATAAACAAGTAGAACGACTGTAGTGCCCTGGAAGATCTCATTAGCTTTAAATGAATCGTACTCTTTGAGTGGCACCATTCATCTGGGAGTTGATATTATATGATCAGTCCCATGTTTAGTTCTCCAGCCTACAATAGTCTTAAAATCTGTTAGTAACCTTCCCTTTACATAATGTATATATATGCATCTTCATAGAGTATACATAGCACAACCATAAGCAAGTTATTATGGAGCTTGAGTACTAAAAAAAGATAGACTATGGGTGAAATGGGTTCACATGTACTATGGGAAACAGGGGGCCTTATGAGGTGTTGTAGAACCTCAAGCTTCATGGATGGTGAGGAAAATACTCAAAGTGCACGAAGAACTTTAGGTTATTGACTGGAATGAGGAGTATGTCGAACAAATTGATAAATTTTCTATAGAACAACTATACAAAGCTCTTAGAGGAGATTACCAGAAGGTAGAGTGGAGGAGGCTGACTTATAATAACGTAGCTTGTCCTAAGTGGATTTTCATATTATACTTGGCATTACAAAGCAGGCTGCTCACAAATGATCGTTTAGCAACATGGGGCTGTGTAGAAGATGTCCACTGTGTCCTCTGTGGAACTGAAGGTGAGAGCCATAATCATATATTCTTTCGGAGTCTGTTCTCATCCCAGGTGTGGCAGAAGGTATTCTGTTGGCAAAGCATCCATAGGGAGGCTCGAGGAGGGAAGAGGAAACAACTTGGGTAAATGCTGAATGCAAAGGCAAGCAAGCAAGAGCTGAGGTATATAGGATGGCACTGGCTGCATGTGTTTATCTTATTTGGCTGGAGAGGAACCAACAAATTTTCCAAAAGATAACAAGAACCCCTACAATGCTGGAAAAAAAGGTTTTTCAAGAGGTGCATATGAGAGGAAGAACAAAACCAAGACTAAGCTATGTATTGCAAACTCTGAATTTCTACCCTGTGTAAATGCTAGGTACTTAGCCAGATTTGATGGTGATATTGTAGTAAGGAACTGGTAGTAAAGATAGTAGAGATTGAAAGTTGCTGCGAAACTGGGAGCTGTCCAGTTTGCTTGTGTTACTGATCTGTAATGCTCATTGGTAATGAAATATTTTACTTATAAAAAAAAAATAGAGATATTTAGGGATTTTATGATTTTATCTCCTTGATAGATTTACTTGTACACCTACAAATAGCTCACTCTTGGAATAAAACAATAAGCAGATTTACTCCTTTGTGTCTGTATCAGAGCAACGCTGATTCGCTGGGCTTTTATCCGGTGGTTTTCTTTAGGTCTAGATTGCGACATCTTCTTCCTTGTGAGTATGGTGCGAAAACTAATACCACCACGAGACTTGATAATCTCTGGCACCTAGGAAAGTCCACCAACATCTGGTCCACCACGCGTTGGCGACAGTTGAGTTTCCAGCAGCTAGTCATTCCACACACCGAGCATGAAGAATTTTCAGGCAACTTTGAATTCAGTACTTTGTTTTTTGGGAGTAATATGGTAATTCCGACCTGAGCCCACTGATTTCCAGCAATTTTTGACGACTAGATTCACAGATTGCAACATTTTCTCTAGTTTTCACGTGTCAGTGTTTCCGGTGAGTGTTTTACCTTTCGCAATGACTACTGTCTCTTCTTCTTTGTTCCTCTGGCATCTTCAGGCATTTGGTATATTTCTTTGTTTCACTTGAATTGCTTTGGTTTATATTGCCTAGTTTGTCAGGCTATTTGGCACATACAGATTTTCTTTGCTGTTGTTACTTCAGCTATGTTCACTTCCATATTTGATTCGGAGGATCAAATTGTTGCGTCCTCGTGCTTGGTTTGGAAAGTTAGTGATTTAGTTCAGGAATTTGGATTGAAGAAGAGCAAGTGTGATCACATAGTCTTCTATAAGCAGTCAACGGTTGGTATCATTCTTCAAGTTGTTTATGTTGACGATGTTGTTATCAGGGGAGATGATTCTGGGGAAATTTCTTCTCTCAAGAACCTTCTAGATGCCAAATTTCACACCAAAGACTTGGGCAAATTGAAATGTTTCTTGGCCGTTGAAGTATCAAGAAGCAAGAAAGGAATTTTCTTGTCCCAAAGAAAGTATGTACATGACCTACTGCACAAACTGGAAAGTTGGAAGCCAAGCCATGTGGCACAGCAATCGTTCCTAATGCACACCTTACTAAAGATGATGGTGGCACTCAAATGGTTCCTAATGTACACCACTTGATTTTCAGTGTACTTTTTTTCTTGTGGTAAAGCCTGTAACTGTTTGTCTCGTTCTTGCAATTGCAACACAACAAAGTTGGCCCATTCGTCAACTTGATATCGATAATCCCTTCCTGCAATGTTGCCTTGATGAGGAAATCTATATGCGCCAACCACCTGATTTTGAAGCTTCTACACATTTGACACATGTTTGAAAGCTGCACAAGCTATATAGGGCCTCAGCACAAGCTATATAGGGCCTCAAACAGGCTCCCAAGGCCTGGTACACTGAACTCAAAAATTACTTGGTTACTTTGGGTTTATTAAATCCCTATCTGATTCTTCATTGTTCATCCAGCATAATTTTGAGTTTACAGTTTATGACTATGCATGTAAAATACTATGGATACATCACCTTTAAGTTGAGGTTGGTTTAAAGCCCTTGTCGTTGTGATACTCAGGTTATTCTGCACATTGCCTCAAACCCAGTGTACCATTAACAGATGAAACATAGTGAGGTTAATTGTCACTTTGTCCATGAGAAGAATCAAGAGAACATGATTTCCACCAGCTATGTGAAGACAGGAAAGAAATTGGGTGATATACTCACGAAGGCTTTAAATGGGATGCGGGTGGAATATTTTTGTAACAAGTCGGGTATGATTAATATCTATACTCCAACTTGATGGAGAGTGTTACATAATGTATATAGATGCATCTTCATATAGTATACCTAGCACATTTATAGGCAGAGCTTTTTAGGAACTTTATGCTTTTATTTCCTTAGATAGATTTACTTGTATACCGACAAATAGCTCACTCTTGGAATAATACAATAAGCAGATTTGCTCCCTTGTGTGCCTCTTTTACACTATCCAAACGAAATACAAATATCTAACACTTAGAATATTTCTGACTACATTCCAACACTTAGAATATTTCAGCCAGCTTCCAACACTTAGAATATTTCAGCTGCCCTTCAACACTTAGTTTATTTCAGCAATCCATGTGAATGCCCTTGTCTTTGCCATCGTCAAGTCTTCACAGCCTTGCCTTGTCAAGCCAACACGCTGTCTTGCCAACGACCCCAGCCGCACGTCAACCTTGCACGTTCAGGTTGTCTTGCCAACACCCAAGCACCTTGAACCTGCGCTGCACTGTTTTGCCACCATTCATGTCAAGACCAATGCCCAAGTCCTTGACATGCCTGCACGTGGTTAGATCAAGTAGTTCACGGGTCTAACAGACCACCCACACCACTTGAACTCGATGTCATCATCGAGACTGTTTTAAGATAGTCGTCGATTTGAGCATCAAATTGCCAAAGGTCTTTCGCCTTCTCCCAGACTGCATCAGCCGCACTCTTGCCTTTCTAGTGAACTAAGAATTCTGTCTTAGTATTCTTCTTACTTGTGCCCAAAACCCGGTGATCAAGGATTTTCTCAATGTCAGCATCAAATTGTGTAGGTACTGATGGAGGAGCCCTCTTTGATCTGTTTCTGTCCGGATCATCGACATCTGCAAAGTAAGGTTTCAAGAAACTCACATGGAAAGTGGGATGAATCTTCAACCTTTCAGGCAACTTCAATTTATAGGCAACTTCGCCCACTCGTTTCACCACTTCGAATGGACCATCATATTTGAGAATCAAACCCCGACGCCTAGTCTTACTCACAATCTGTTTCCAGATTTGTGGAGTAAGTTTCAACAAAACTTTGTCACACACGTTGAACTCAACTGAGCGACGATGTTGGTCAGCATATTTCTTCATGCACCGTTGAGCCTTGCGCAAGCTATCTTGTGCTTCAGAGAACATTTCAAGTCTGTCCCTTGCAACCCTGTATGCTGCTGGACACTTCCCCTGATTTTTGGATTTGGCAACATCTAGTGGAGTCATAGGCTGTCTGCCTAAAACAATTTCGAACGGGCTCATTTCTGTTGCAGACGACTTGTGCAGATTGTAGCAAAACTGCGCACTGTCTAACAACGCAACCCAATTCCGTTGACTTGCTGTAACATAATGCCTCAAATATTCTTCTAATAAGTGGTTGATTCTTTCCGTCTGTCCATCTGTTTGTGGGTGATTTGCAGTAGAGAATTTCAACTCGGTTCCCATCATATTGAACAGTGCTGTCCAAAACCTGCCAGTGAACCTTGTATCCCTATCACTCACAATATCAGCCGGAATACCAAAATACTTAACCACATATTTGTAGAATAAATCAGCAGCAACTTCAGATGAGCATAACTCAGGTGCAGCAATAAAAATGGAATACTTCAAAAATCTGTCAACCACCACCATGATAGATGCTTTTCCATCTACCTTAGGGAATCCAGAAATGAAATCCATACTTACCGATAGCCATGGACTTTCAGGAATAGGTAGAGGTTGCAGCAAACCTGCTTCCTTCTTACGTTCAGTCTTGTCAACTTGACATACATGACAAGTCCTGACGTATGCCTCAATATCTTCTTCCATCTTTGGCCAAAAGTAAACACGAGACCGTAAGGCTAACATCCTTTCAACACCTGGATGTCCATCCCACGTAGAATCATGTGCCTCTTTCATTAAATCTCTGCGCAGTCCTCTTTGGTTTGGTACAACGATTCTCCCCCCTTTGAAATAGAGCAGATCGTCCTCGATCCAATACCGTCTCATTGTGCCATCTTGCACTTGATCCATCCATCTAACATATAATGAATCCTTTGCGGCACACATTCTGATCCTATCATAGAAATCAGTTTCAAGTTTACAAATTGAATATACTGCAACGAATACCTCCTTTCTACTTAGTGCGTCAGCAACTTGGTTATGTTTTCCTGACTTATGTTCCCATAAGAAATCATACTCTGCCAGAAATTCTTGCCACCGTGCCTGTTTAGGACTCAACTTCTTCTGTGTCTTGAAAAATGTATTAGCTACATTATCAGTTCTCACGACAAATCGAGTACCTAGGAGATAAACTCTCCAAACCTGTAGGCAGTGAATAACAGCAACCATTTCTTTTTCATGAGTAGAGTATATCTGTTCAGCATCATTCAGTTTCCTACTTTCAAAGGCCACAGGATGACCTTCCTGCACTAACACGCCACCAATAGCTTTGTCCGACGCATCAGTGTGAACTTCAAATGGTAACTCAAAATCAGGAAATTTGAGTATTGGTTCAAATGCAATAGCTTCCTTCAAATTCTGAAATGCTTCATCACATCGTTCATACCAAACCCATTTCGTCCTTCTTCAACAAGTCTGTCAAAGCCGCTGCCCTCTTTGAGTAACCAGCAATGAATTTTCTGTAATAGTTAGCCAACCCAAGAAACGACCTCAAATCCTTCACATGACGAGGTGCCTGCCAGTCAACAATGGCTTGCACTTTTTTAGGATCCATTCGAACTTGGTTTTTACTAACAAGATGCCCCAAGAATTTTATCTCTTGTTGAGCAAACTCACACTTTTCCATCTTAACATAAAGTGTGTATTTTCTCAATTGATACAGAACCAAACTTAAGTGATTAAGATGTTCCTCCAACGTTCGACTATATATGACAATATCATCCAAATAGACAACAACAAAATCATCAAGATAGTCAAACAGTACATTATTCATTAAGTTGCAAAATATTGCCGGAGCATTGGTTAGCCCAAATGGCATTACAAAGAACTCATATGAACCATATCTAGTTACACATGTTGTTTTTGGTTCATCACCATCTGCTATCCTAACCTGCCAGTAGCCTGCCCTAAGATCAAGTTTTGTGAACCAGCATGCTTTACTCAACCTGTCCATCAAGTCCTGTACCAACGGAACCGGATACTTATTCTTTACAGTTGCCTTGTTCAGCGCCCTGCAGTCTACACACATTCGCATCGTCCCATCCTGTTTCTTTTGAAATAAAACAGGATCACTATATGGAGCCTTAGATGGTTGAATCAATCCAGCATCCAATAATCTCATTCAACTGTTTATGCAATTCAGCCAATTCTTTAGGAGCCATACGATAAGGAGCCTGTGCAGGAGCAACCGTACCAGGCAGCAACTCAATTTTATGATCGATGTCCCTCCTTGGTGGTAACTTCTTTGGCAACTCAGGAGGCATAACATCAGTATACTGTTTTAACAATTCAGCAACACAATCAGGCACTTCTACCTTAACATCAGGTTTCACTTCGACCAAGAAAACAAGAAAAGTCTCATCACCCCTCTTCAACCCTTTGTCGATTGACATAGCAGACAACAATATTCCCTTGTCTTTCTTCTTTGCAAGTTTATTAACATTCCCAAATGGATGAACTCCTTTAAGAAATCCAGCATTGCTTTCATTCATAACCATCACTCCATCTAGATGAGGAAATGGTACAAACTAGAACTTTCTTAGAAAATCAATCCCAAGTATGATCTCAAATTCACCAAGCGGCATCACTCAGCCTATCTTACTCGCGCAGTTTTGACTAAGTATAGAAATACTTAAGAAGCAGAATTAAACAACACACAGAATGTACAGAAACTCTTCCCAACTTTTTATTAATCTCGTATTAATACAAAAAGAAGGCTTCACGAATTTGTCTAAGGCCAGAATTCTCTTCTCTGCCCCTTAGACGAAATTTTCACCTTATAAAATTTCTGCACATGGCACTTACATGCGGCAGTTACAATTGACACCTGTCAAACACTTGTCACCACAGGATTCAAACTAATGTTCCCAACAGCTATAATTCTAACAGATAGAATTTAATTCAAATTTAATCCTTATCCAAACGAAATACAAATATTCTAACACTTACAATATTTCTGTATTTCGTTTGGATAAGGATTAAATTTGAATTAAATTCTATCTGTTAGAATTATAGCTGTTGGGAACATTAGTTTGAATCCTGTGGTGACAAGTGTTTGACAGGTGTCAATTGTAACTGCCGCATGTAAGTGCCATGTGCAGAAATTTTATAAGGTGAAAATTTCGTCTAAGGGGCAGAGAAGAGAATTCTGGCCTTAGACAAATTCGTGAAGCCTTCTTTTTGTATTAATACGAGATTAATAAAAAGTTGGGAAGAGTTCCTGTACATTCTGTGTGTTGTTTAATTCTGCTTCTTAAGTATTTCTATACTTAGTCAAAACTGCACGAGTAAGATAGGCTGAGTGATGCCGCTTGGTGAATTTGAGATCATACTTGGGATTGATTTTCTAAGAAAGTTCTAGTTTGTACCATTTCCTCATCTAGATGGAGTGATGGTTATGAATGAAAGCAATGCTGGATTTCTTAAAGGAGTTCATCCATTTGGGAATGTTAATAAACTTGCAAAGAAGAAAGACAAGGGAATATTGTTGTCTGCTATGTCAATCGACAAAGGGTTGAAGAGGGGTGATGAGACTTTTCTTGTTGCCTTGGTCGAAGTGAAACCTGATGTTAAGGTAGAAGTGCCTGATTGTGTTGCTGAATTGTTAAAATAGTATACTGATGTTATGCCTCCTGAGTTGCCAAAGAAGTTACCACCAAGGAGGGACATCGATCATAAAATTGAGTTGCTGCCTGGTACGGTTGCTCCTGCGCAGGCTCCTTATCGTATGGCTCCTAAAGAATTGGCTGAATTGCATAAACAGTTGAATGAGATTATTGGATGCTGGATTGATTCAACCATCTAAGGCTCCATATAGTGATCCTGTTTTATTTCAAAAGAAACAGGATGGGACGATGCGAATGTGTGTAGACTGCAGAGCGCTGAACAAGGCAACTGTAAAGAATAAGTATCCGGTTCCGTTGGTACAGGACTTGATGGACAGGTTGAGTAAAGCATGCTGGTTCACAAAACTTGATCTTAGGGCAGGCTACTGGCAGGTTAGGATAGCAGATGGTGATGAACCAAAAACAACATGTGTAACTAGATATGGTTCATATGAGTTCTTTGTAATGCCATTTGGGCTAACCAATGCTCCGGCAATATTTTGCAACTTAATGAATAATGTACTGTTTGACTATCTTGATGATTTTGTTGTTGTCTATTTGGATGATATTGTCATATATAGTCGAACATTGGAGGAACATCTTAATCACTTAAGTTTGGTTCTGTCTCAATTGAGAAAATACACACTTTATGTTAAGATGGAAAAGTGTGAGTTTGCTCAACAAGAGATAAAATTCTTGGGGCATCTTGTTAGTAAAAACCAAGTTCGAATGGATCCTAAGAAAGTGCAAGCCATTGTTGACTGGCAGGCACCTCGTCATGTGAAGGATTTGAGGTCGTTTCTTGGGTTGGCTAACTATTACAGAAAATTCATTGCTGGTTACTCAAAGAGGGCAGCGGCTTTGACAGACTTGTTGAAGAAGGACGAAATGGGTTTGGTATGAACGATGTGATGAAGCATTTCAGAATTTGAAGGAAGCTATTGCATTTGAACCAATACTCAAATTTCCTGATTTTGAGTTACCATTTGAAGTTCACACTGATGCGTCGGACAAAGCTATTGGTGGCGTGTTAGTGCAGGAAGGTCATCCTGTGGCCTTTGAAAGTAGGAAACTGAATGATGCTGAACAGATATACTCTACTCATGAAAAAGAAATGGTTGCTGTTATTCACTGCCTACAGGTTTGGAGAGTTTATCTCCTAGGTACTCGATTTGTCGTGAGAACTGATAATGTAGCTAATACATTTTTCAAGACACAGAAGAAGTTGAGTCCTAAACAGGCACGGTGGCAAGACTTTCTGGCAGAGTATGATTTCTTGTGGGAACATAAGTCAGGAAAACATAACCAAGTTGCTGACGCACTAAGTAGAAAGGAGGTATTCGTTGCAGTATATTCAATTTGTAAACTTGAAACTGATTTCTATGATAGGATCAGAATGTGTGCCGCAAAGGATTCATTATATGTTAGATGGATGGATCAAGTGCAAGATGGCACAATGAGACGGTATTGGATCGAGGACGATCTGCTCTACTTCAAAGGGGGGAGAATCGTTATACCAAACCAAGGAGGACTGCGCAGAGATTTAATGAAAGAGGCGCATGATTCTATGTGGGATGGACATCCAGGTGTTGAAAGGATGTTAGCCTTACTGTCTCATGTTTACTTTTGGCCAAAGATGGAAGAAGATATTGAGGCATACGTCAGGACTTGTCATGTATGTCAAGTTGACAAGATTGAACGTAAGAAAGAAGCAGGTTTGCTGCAACCTCTGCCTATTCCTGAAAGGCCATGGCTATCGGTAAGTATGGATTTCATTTCTGGATTCCCTAAGGTATATGGAAAAGCATCTATCATGGTGGTGGTTGACAGATTTTCGAAGTATTCCGTTTTTATTGTTGCACCTGAGTTATGCTCATCTGAAGTTGCTGCTGATTTATTCTACAAATATGTGGTTAAGTATTTTGGTATTTCGGCTGATATTGTGAGTGATAGGGATACAAGGTTCACTGGCAGGTTTTGGACAGCACTGTTCAATATGATGGGAACCGAGTTGAAATTCTCTACTGCAAATCACCCACAAACAGATGGACAGACGGAAAGAATCAACCACTTATTAGAAGAATATTTGAGGCATTATGTTACAGCAAGTCAACGGAATTGGGTTGCGTTGTTAGACAGTGCGCAGTTTTGCTACAATCTGCACAAGTCGTCTGCAACAGAAATGAGCCCGTTCAAAATTGTTTTAGGCAGATAGCCTATGACTCCACTAGATGTTGCCAAATCCAAAAATCAGGGAAAGTGTCCAGCAGCATACAGGGTTGCAAGGGACAGACTTGAAATGTTCTCTGAAGCACAAGATAGCTTGCGCAAGGCTCAACGGTGCATGAAGAAATATGCTGACCAACATCGTCGCTCAGTTGAGTTCAACGTGTGTGACAAAGTTTTGTTGAAACTTACTCCACAAATCTGGAAACAGATTGTGAGTAAGACTAGGCGTCGGGGTTTGATTCCCAAATATGATGGTCCATTCGAAGTGGTGAAATGAGTGGGCGAAGTTGCCTATAAATTGAAGTTTCCTGAAAGGTTGAAGATTCATCCCACTTTCCATGTGAGTTTCTTGAAACCTTACTTTGCAGATGTCGATGATCCGGACAGATCTATATCAAAGAGGGCTCCTCCATCAGTACCTACACAATTTGATGCTGACATTGAGAAGATCCTTGATCACCGGGTTTTGGGCACAAGTAAGAAGAATACTAAGACAGAATTCTTAGTTCACTGGAAAGGCAAGAGTGCGACTGATGCAGTCTGGGAGAAGGCGAAAGACCTTTGGCAATTTGATGCTCAAATCGACGACTATCTTAAAACAGTCTCGATGAGGACATCAAGTTCAAGTGGTGTGGGTCTGTTAGACCCGTGAACTACTTGATCTAACCACGTGCAGGCATGTCAAGGACTTGGGCATTGGTCTTGACATGAATGGTGGCAAAACAGTGTAGCGCAGGTTCAAGGTGCTTGGGTGTTGGCAAGACAACCTGAACGTGCAAGGTTGACGTGCGGCTGGGGTTGTTGGCAAGACAGCGTGTTGGCTTGACAAGGCAAGGTTGTGAAGACTTGACGATGGCAAAGACAAGGGCATTCACATGGATTGCTGAAATAAACTAAGTGTTGAAGGGCAGCTGAAATATTCTAAGTGTTGGAAGCTGGCTGAAATATTCTAAGTGTTGGAATGTAGTCAGAAATATTCTAAGTGTTAGAATATTTGTATTTCGTTTGGATAAGGATTAAATTTGAATTAAATTCTATCTGTTAGAATTATAGCTGTTGGGAACATTAGTTTGAATCCTGTGGTGACAAGTGTCTGACAGGTGTCAATTGCAACTGCAGCATGTAACTGCCATGTGCAGAAATTTTATAAGGTGGAAATTTCGTCTAAGGGGCAGAGAAGAGAATTCTGGCCTTAGACAAATTCGTGAAGCCTTCTTTTTGTATTAATACGAAATTAATAAAAAGTTAGGAAGAGTTCTTGTACATTCTGTGTGTTGTTTAATTCTGCTGCTTAAGTATTTCTATACTTAGTCAAAACTGCGCGAGTAAGATAGGCTGAGTGTTGCAGACGTTTGCAGGATTGCTTAGGGTGGTGTTCGGTAAAAATAAATCGACCCTTTTTTAAGGAGACGGTGGAAATGGAACAAAATAGTGACGGTTGCTGTCAAAAAGAAATTCCAAAGAGGATGGATTAGGGATAGAAACATCCAATGCCTTGCACCTCTTCCATCACACATTAATTTTTTTATATCTTTAGTTTTTAGTTTTGGATTCCAACTCCATTTATGTCTACTATCATAAAAATTGCCTTATTAATTTTATTTGACTGTAGTTCTGTGTCTTCATTATTAATAGATTGTATCCATTGTTTTGTAAAGAAAAAATAAAGTATTGTCTACTGAATGTCATATACTTAATCCCCTCAATAGTGCTCTTGCAATATTAACATATAGTCATGCTATGGATCAAAATAACCACGATTGTTCTCCATGTCTATATAAAATCACATTGTGGCGATTAAGTACTATATAAAATGAGAAGATCATGGTGTAGCCTTTGATTACACAAAAAGAAAGAGAGGTAGAGAGAGAGATACCTAGAACTTCTGCTGATGTGATTCTGCTTTTTGCATCCTGCGTTAGCATTTTTCGAACAAGATCCTTGGCACTATTTGATATTGATGGCCACGGATCACTATGAAAGTCAATTTCTCCTTGTAGTATAGCATGGAATATTCCCTTTTCAGTTTCTGAAAAGATTTGGCAAAACATGTTAAAAGAGAATGCAGAAAATAACAACCAGTAAAGTATATTATTATGTTTTTGTCTCTGTCCTTACCATCCCAAAATGGAGGTACACCACTAAGAAGAATATACAAAATAACACCTGCACTCCATACATCTGCTTCCTTTCCGTAACTGCGCCTCAATACTTCAGGAGCTACATAGTATGCACTACCAACTATATCGCGATACACCTTACCTGAAATCAATAAATAACACATGAATTTAAATTGTGTAGATCTTAAATGCAGGAAACAAGGATAGCTTACGACAACAATGGCTTTAAAAACAAAATAAAAGCATGGTTGGATCATCAATACACTGTCAAGAAGTGCACATGGAACTGATATAGGTACAATTCTGTTATGAGAGAAGCAGGCTTAGTGGTTTATAGAATCAAATAGAATATAGAGAATCCAAAGTAACTTAAATTGCAAGAGAAAAGGATTTCCTGTGGAGTACACCTATTAATTATGGTATAAAGAGAAAGAGATGAAGGGGATGGCAACGTGATATGAAGTAATACATACTTAGTAACATATTAGGTAATACTATGATGTTTATTTTAGGTATTAGTAACTTTAACTTCAAATTCTTTCATTTACCTAACAATTTGTCAATACCACTAATTCAGGTTTCCACATGAAGATCAAACTCATCCAAATATAACTTCGTAGGTTGACATCATGAAATATTGTAGTAAATTTTGTTCTAGCTAATAGGTCTTATAGAAGTGTGTAGAAGTAGTAGTCCTCCTTAACTATAAGTTTGTAATAATCCTTTTGGAATCAGAATATTCATACAATCTCATGTCTACTATAGCAAGAGCTTCCCTCATTAATTCTTGATCATGAAACTTTTTATCTAATTTTTCTCACTTTTTCTTGACTGGTTGTTTTTCTCGATGATAGTATAATGTGTCAGACTGATTTTTCTATGTTCTTCATATTCTGTTATAGATCAACAATCCCTGTCAAAAAGAGGAAAAAGAAATGGTCTTTTGATTTTGACATTCAATTAGACATTGCACAAATTTTATTTAAAGAAAAAGGCTGCTATTGTGCCATTGATTTCCATAAACGAGTCTTCCATCAGCTTCTTCACAGCTTAAAAGTGAAGCGTCCATTCCCGTTTTCCATATACATAATTGCTACAAAGATGCCTTAATTCTAGAAGAAGAAACTTTACATATTTCACAGCATAGGTGCCTTGCTCACACCATTGAATCATCTGATTAGGGTGTTACAAAATGTTCAATGAAATATTGTTTTTCCGTGTATGGCACATATTGAGCGAGTGTTCTATCCTAAGAACTTGGGGGATTTAGTAACATAACTACTGTTTAACTTGGCAGGTGAAACATAAGTTATGAAATGCTTTCAGATTAATGCATCCAAGGGCGTGACCTAGTGGTTAATGAAGAGGGTTGAGAACCATGAGGTCTCAGGTTCTCAAATCCCCTAGGTGATTTCTTATCACCTGTTCTAGCCTTGGTGGGGAGAGTAACATAGTTATTAAAAGTTGCATTTAGATTATTTGGTACTCTGAGTCAAAATTTTGCATTTAGAAAAACTTCACTTAGACTGTACTATTAGTATCCAGGAACAAAAATGAAACTGCCATCATGCATTGACAGAAAAAACCTAGTAGTAATGAAGGCTGAGAAGTACGTGAAAAGACACCTAATCCAAGTTAATGACTTAGAAACACAATGATTTATCACAAAATCATAACTAAAGATTCATTCTTTGCACCAGCATTGTCGAAACATATTTTTTTGGACAATCCAATCATTTATAAGACAAATCAGATAAAATTAGTTATGAACCTAGTATCGTTGGTTAAAACTAGAATGATAGTGAAAATAATCAGTGTATATTCAATTAAAACGGGTGAGTGTCAAGAATTTCACCTTCCTCGATGAAAACAGAAAGCCCAAAATCAGTAGCCTTGATCATTGTATGTTCATCCTTACTAGTCAATAAGAAATTCTCTGGCTTGAGATCTCTATGCATAACACCCATGAAATGACAAATATAGAGGACATTCACTATCTGTCTGATAATATCAGCAGCATCTTTTTCAGAGTAATATCCCCTGGCAATAATTCTATCAAACAATTCCCCTCCAGCACAAAGTTCCATGACAAGGTGCACCGAATACTGATCTTCATAAGCACCTTTGAATTCAACAATATTTGGTTGTCCACTCAAATGCTGCATCATCTGAATCTCCCTCTTAATATCCTCTCTGTCTTTCCTATTCACAAGTTTCCTCTTCAATATAGACTTGCAAGCATAATTCCTCCTAGTAGAATTCTCAGTACAAAAATAAATCACTCCATATTGACCCCTACCCAATTCTCTCCCAAGTGTGTAATGTGCTTTAATGTTTTCATATGGCTTACCCAAAATGGTATCTTCTTCTATTCTTTGTATTACTGGAATATTTGGTTCACTGCTTTTTACAGTAACTTGGTGTGCATGTCCTTGGGTTGTTGGTCTTGGATGATAATAAACTGGATGTTTGTAATGTTGATATGATACAACAGGAGTATTCCCTCTTCTTCTTCTTGGCCTATTGCTATTACCTTTAACATCTCGCTCTATATATCTATTTTTGCTGAAACAACCACCCATTTTCTACAATCTTTAAAATCAAGATTCAATTTTTTTTTATCACAATATATACAAATGGAATGGAAAAAATAATATTTTCTTGATGTTTACGAGAAACAATGGAAATTTGACTAAATCAATATATTATTTTCGGATCACAACAGATTTTGTATGGTAAGAAAGATCCAAAAAATGAGTAGAAATGCCAAGGGGATTATACTTTGTTTATTGTTTGCATTTCATATTTTGTGTTTCTTCCTCATTCAACTTTTATTTTTCATGCATCCCCTGTTTTCTCTAACAGCTTTTTTTCAAACTAGCGAAAATAACGCAATATCTCTTGATTGCTTGTCCATTAGCATAGACCATAATAGTGCTGGCAATTTAAGCTCATTTTCACTAATTCGTCAAATAGCGTTTATGAGTTCAAAAAGTGATTTTAAATATGGGTAATATTTGGGATTATACTCATATTTTACGCATTAAAATATGGGTATATTATGGGGTAAACTACGGGTTAAATATGAATATTGCAAGTTTTCTCCAAATTTTCAAAAAATCTTTTGTTACCAAGTTTTATCGTCGTCCCCCATCACCCTACCCCACCCCACCCCCACCCCCACCCAAAAAAAAATAAGTTTATTTTAAAAAAATATTTTCAACTTCAAAAATTTATTTTTTCACCCTACCCTGGACCCACCCCACCCCAGCCATCGTCCCCCCACCCTCACCCCACCCCCTACCCCCAACCAACCCCCACACTTCAAAAATATTAAGTTTGTTTAAAAAATATTTTTAACTTTAATTTTTTTTCACCCTACCCTGGACCCCCTCCCCCCCCACCCCCAATCCCAAATTTTTTAAAGTTTTTTTTACTTTTATTATAAAATAAAATTAATTGAAGCATTTGTAACAGATTTCATCTAAAAAAGACTAAAATATTTTATCCATATTGAATTCTTAAGTAAAGAACAATTTATTCATGAAATATGGGTAAAATATGGATAAACTAGTATTTTACCCACCCATTTATTATCCAATCCATTTTTACCCATATCAAATATGGGCGGGTTGAATGATTACCAATTTATATTTACCCATTTTCAACCGCCCAGATTTAACCCAGACCGCCCATTTGTCACCACGAGGCCATAAACATAATAACATGGATCATCTATCTATTATATATAATAATACGATTAATTACCGAAATTTCACCTTTTAGTTTACTTATTATCATTATCGCATCACATTAATGTATCTCGCCCATCAAATTAGTATATCTCACGCATCAAATTAGTGTATCGTGTATAAAATATATCTCACACATTAGATTAATGTATCTCACGTATTAAATTAGTGTATCTCACACATTAAATTAGTGTATCTCACGCATCAGATTAGTGTATCATGTATAAAATATATCTCATGCATCAGATTAGTGTATCATGTATAAAATATACCTCGTGCATCAGATTAGTGTATCTCGTGCATCATATTAGTGTATCTCGCGCATCAGATTAGTGTATCTCGCGCATCATATTAGTGTATCATGTATAAAATATACCTCGTGCATCATATTAGTGTATTTCGCGCATCGAATGAGTGTATCCGCGCATCAGATTAGTGTATCTGTATTAAATATACCTCGTGCATCAGATTAATGTATCTCGCGCATCAAATTTATGTATCCGCGCATCAGATTAGTGTAGCGCATCAGATTAGTGTATCATGTATAAAATATACCTCGTGCATCAGATTAGTGTACCTCGCGCATCAAATTAATGTATCTCATGCTTTAGATCAATGTATCAGCCTTATATTATTGTATCCGTTTTGAGAAATTTTTGTAATTTAAAATTTTTAAGGGATAAATTATAATTTTATTTTTAAAATATATGATTCATGTAATTTGCCCATTATAACAACATTGAATATAAATGTTGATAACCAACCTATTCTTCAAATATTTGATTACTTTTATACCTTTCAAGATATAATTTCATATTGGATAAAGTTATAATTTAAAACGTGTGCTAATATTGATTTGCATGGACATAAATTCTAATCACAATGAAATCTAATTGGACTTTAAAATACAATTTTAACTTTATAATATGAATAGAGTTGGATAAACATTTAGAGTCGGACATTAAAATATTCTATTTGCTACAATTTCAATATCTAGAGAATTTGAAGAGTTGCATACTGAGAAATTCAATATTTTCTCCAATAAATAATAATTGTCATCCTATATATTAATATATGTATTTGTTCAATATAATCCAATTTATTTAATTAATAAGAATTTTTAATAATGGATAGCACTTCTTGATTTCTTGACTATTTATCTGGTGAATAGAGAATGTAGGACTCAATAGAAAGGAGTGGAGATCAATTTTCTTGAGAAGCCATATAATTCTATTTTTTTCCCTATTATTTGTAAAGCACAAAATTCATCGTGGGATCCAAAACTTCAATTTTAAGCAAAAAAATCCAAGAAATAGATACCTTAGGAATTTACTGTTGAATCCATCCCATTTTTTGGTCAACTTTAGCTATTCAATTGGTACAAGTAATTGTTAAAAAGGAATAGTGACAAGAGTTGAAAATTAAGACTTGGTAATTGACAAATTGGTAAGATTTGCAACTCATTTTTCACTTTGCTATATTTACCTATGTCATTAGTGACATAGGCATGGTTTTATCCTTCTATAAATAGAGCATTCTTGCTCATTTGTAGAATACACCAAGTTAGAGAGAAAAACCATTTTGAGAGCAAAGTGAGGTATTCCATAGACTATACAAGAAAATAGTCTGTGAAGAAAAATAGAGTGTGAGCGATATTTTAGTAAGACGGAAACCAAAAGAGTGTTGTTCCTTTTGAGTGTGTAGTACTCACTTTGAGTATTGTATTCGTGACTACACAGTATAAAATTCCTTACTATAGTAATATCAGTTGCTCCTCTTGGCCTGTGATTTTTTCCCTTATTCAGAAGGGTTTCCACGTAAAATTCTTGGTGTCGTTATTTTCCCATTTTATTTCATTACTTTTACCATATATATATCTTTTGTGCTTGTCCGCATTTTTCCAACAAACTGGTATCAGAGCCAAGGTTTTATCTGAGTATGCTCTGTGGTTGCAGCACAGTCTGAACTTCTACATCAGAAAAAATTTACTTTGATTTGCGATAATTATATTTTTTGGGAAATACAATGGAAGCCAACACAAGTAGAATGGTTACTTTGAATGGTGTTAGTTATGCCATTTGGAAGGGGAAAATGGAAGATCTTCTTTATGTTAAGAATTTTTACAAACCAGTATTTACCACTGTAAAGCCTGATAACAAAACAGATGAAGAGCGGAATCTGTTGCACAGACAGGTTTGTGGATTCATTAGGCAATGGGTCGACGATAATGTGTTGAACCATATTTTTGGGGAAACACATGCTCGAACCCTATGGGAGCATCTTGAAAGTTTGTATGCTCGGAAGACTGGCAACAACAAAATGTTCTTAATAAAGCAGATGTTGAGTTTGAAGTATCATGATGGTTCTCCGATGACAGACCATCTGAATAATTTTCAGGGGATCATGAACCAATTATCTGCTATGGGCATCAAATTTGATGAAGAAATTCAAGGCTTACTTCTACTTGGTTTCCTACCAAACTCTTGGGAAACATTTAGAACGTCATTGTCAAATTCTGCTCCGGATGGTGTGATCTCTATGAATTTCGCCAAGAGTAGTGTCTTGAACAAAGAGATGAGAAGAAAAACTCAAAATTCCTCTTCGTCGGATGTCCTGATAACTGGCCCCAGGGGGAGAAACAAAACTCGTGGTTCTCAGAATAGAGAACAAAATAAGAGCAAATCCAGAGCCAGACTTAAGGATATTGAGTGTTATCATTGTGGTATGAAAGGGCACACGAAGAAGTTCTGCAGGAAGTTGAAGAGGGAGAACAAACACAAAGAGGAAACTAAAGAAGATGGCAATGAAAATTGCCTAGCCACCGTCACCACCGAAGATCTTGTTACCGTTCTTGATGCAAACATGATAAATATTGCTTGTGATGAGTCAAGCTAGGTTGTGGACACTGGTGCCGCATCTCATGTGACATCAAGGAAGGATTTTTTCTCTTCCTATACTCCTGGTGATTTTGGAACCTTGAGTATGGGTAATGAGACTGTTTCTAAGGTGGTGGTATTGGTAAAATTTGTTTGGAAACTAGTGTTGGAACTAAACTAGTTTTGAACAATGTGCAACATGCTCCTGATGTTCGTCTGCACCTAATTTATGTTGGTGTTTTAGATGATGAAGGATATGTTAGTACCAACGGTGATGGAAAATGAAAGCTCATCAAAGGTTCCTTGGTTGTGGCTCGTGGTAACAAACATCGTGGTCTATACTGGACTACGGCCTCTGCTTGTGTTGATATAGTGAATGCGGTTTAGAGCGATAACTCTTCAACATTATGGCACAAGAGGCTTAGCCACATCAGCGAGAAAGGACTTAATGTTCTAGCCAAGAAGAAATTTTTTTCAAATTTCAAAAGTGCTAAATTAGAAAAGTGTGAGCACTGCTTGGCTGGTAAACAAAATAGAGTTTCCTTTAAGTCCTACCCTCCTTCGAAAAAGACAGAGTTGCTTGAGTTAGTGCACTCTGATTTATGTGGTCCAATGAAGACAAAGACATTGGGTGGTGCACTTTACTTTGTCACTTTCATTGATGATTGCTCGAGAAAACTTTGGGTCTATGTCTTGAAGACTAAAGACCAAGTATTAGGTGTCTTTAAGCAGTTTCAGGTTTCAGTTGAAAGAGAAACTGGAAAGAAACTGAAATGCATTCGTACTGATAATGGTGGTGAATATTGTGGACCAGTTGATGAATATTGCAAGCATCAAGGTATTAGACACCAGAAGACTCCACCCAAGACTCCTCAGCTTAATGGTTTGGCTGAGAGGATGAACAGGACCTTGATGGAAAGAGTAAGATGTTTGCTTTCTGAAGCAAAGTTGCCGAACTCATTTTGGGGTGAGGCTTTATTGAACGCTACACATGTTATTAATCTATCTCCTGATGTTGCTTTGCAAAGTGATGTACCAAATAGTGTTTGGTATGGAAAGGATGTTTCCTATGACCATTTGAGATTTGGTTGCAAAGCTTTTATACATGTGCCGAAAGATGAGAGGTCAAAGTTAGATGCCAAGACAAGGCAATGCATCTTCATTGGATATGGCCTAGATGAATTTGGTTACAGGCTATATGATCCAATTGAAAAGAAACTTGTGAGAAGCCGTGATATTATTTTCATGGAGAATCAAACAATTGAAGATATTGACAAAGCGAAAACGGTAGAATCTTCAAGTTTTGATGGTATAGTTCATCATGATGACGTTCCTCACACAAGTGTGCATGATGTTGTTGGGTTTGATAATCATGGTGACGCCCAGAATCATGTATCGAATCAACATGTTGATGTTGATAATAACAATGATATTGTTATTGATGATCCTGTTGCTCATGAAGTTGTGGACGAATCAAATATTCCGCTTCGGAGGTCCACAAGACAGCGATTTCTTCCTCCCGTTATTCACCCAATGAGTATGTGTTACTCACTGACGGGGGAGAACCTGAATGTTATGAGGAGGCCATGGAAGATAAGCACAAGGATCAATGGATTGAAGCCATGCAAGACGAGATGAAGTCTTTGCATGAGAACCACACTTATGAATTAGTAAAATTACCCAAGGGCATGAGAGCTTTGAAGAATAAGTGGGTGTTCAAAGTTAAAGTTGAAGAACACAACTTGAAGCCCAGGTACAAAGCTAGATTGGTTGTTAAGGGATTCGGTCAAAGGAAGGGTATTGACTTTGATGAAATATTTTCTCCTGTTGTGAAAATGTCCTTAATTCGCACAGTTCTAGGTTTGGCTGCTAGTCTTAATTTAGAGATTGAGCAAATGGATGTGAAGACGGTTTTCCTTCATGGTGACCTAGAAGAAGAGATTTATATGGAACAACCTGAGGGCTTCAAAGTAGAAGGTAAAGAAAATTTTGTTTGCAAACTCAAAAAGAGTTTTTATGGCCTAAAACAAGCTCTGAGACAGTGGTACAAAAAGTTTGAATCTATTTTGGGGGAGCAAGGCTATAAAAAGACTTCTTCAGATCATTGCATATTTGTACAAAAATTTTCTGACAATGATTTTATCATCCTCCTGTTGTATGTGGATGATATGTTGATTGTGGGCAAGAATACTTCCAAGATTGACGAGCTAAAGAAAGAGTTGTGTAAGTCTTTTTCTATGAAAGACTTGGGCCATTCCAAGCAAATTTTGGGCATGAGAATTACTCGTCTCAGAGATAAAAGGAAGATTTGTTTGTCCCAGAAGAAGTACATTGAACGTGTACTGGAGCGCTTCAATATGAAGAATGCTAAGCATGTTAGTACACCTCTTGCTGGTCATATGAAGTTGAGCAAGAAGATGTGTCCTACAGCTAGGGAGGAAAAAAAGAACATGGCCAAAGTTCCATATTCCTCCGTCGTCGGAAGTCTAATGTATGCAATGGTGTGCACTAGACCTGATATTGCTCATGCAGTTGGTGTTGTGAGCAGATTTCTCAAAAATCCGGGAAAAAAGCATTGGGAAGCTGTGAAGTGGATACTCAGGTATCTTAGAGGAAGCTTAGATGAATGTTTGTGTTTTGGAGCATCAAATCCAATCTTGAAAGGCTATACTGATTCTGATATGGCAGGTGACCTTGATAACAAAAAATCCACTACTGGATATTTGTTTACTTTTTCAGGGAGAGCTATATCATGGCAGTCAAAGTTGCAGAAGTGTGTTGCACTATCTACAACTGAAGTTGAGTATATTGCGGCTACTGAAGCCGGCAAGGAGATGATATGGCTAAAGCGATTTCTTCAAGAGCTTGGTTTGAATCAGATGGAGTATATTGTCTATTGTGACAGCCAAAGTGCAAAAACTTGAGCAAGAACTCCATGTACCATGCAAGAACAAAACACATCGATGTCAGATATCATTGGATTCGTGAGGAAGTGGAGAGTGAATCATTTCACGTCAAAAAGATCCACACAAGTGAAAATCCTGCAGATATGCTGACCAAGACGATACCGAAAGACAAGTTCGATTTATGCAAAGAACTTGTGGGTATGAGCTCTCTCTAAAGAAGATGAAGATACCTTCTTCCAGTAAATGGGACTGGAGGGGGAGATTTGTTGAATCCATCCCATTTTTTGGTCAACTTTAGCTATTCAATTGGTACAAGTAATTGTTAAAAGGAATAGTGACAAGAGTTGAAAATTAAGACTTGGTAATTGGCAAATTGGTAAGATTTGCAACACATTTTTGACTTTGCTATATTTACCTATGTCATTAGTGACATAGGCATGGTTTTATCCTTCTATAAATAGAGCATTCTTGCTCATTTGTAGAATACACCAAGTTAGAGAGAAAAACCGTTTTGAGAGCAAAGTGAGGTATTCCATTGACTATACAAGAAAATAGTCTGTGAAGAAAAATAGAGTGTGAGCGATATTTTAGTAAGACGGAAACCAAAAGAGTGTTGTTCCTTTTCAGTGTGTAGTACTCACTTTGAGTATTGTATTCGTGACTACACAGTGTAAAATTCTTTACTATAGTAATATCAGTTGCTCGTCTTGGCCTGTGATTTTTTCCCTTATTCAGAAGGGTTTCCACGTAAAATTCTTGGTGTCGTTATTTTTCCATTTTATTTCATTACTTTTACCATATATATCTTTTGTGCTTGTCCGCGTTTTCCCAACATTTACATATACTTTAATATTAGCATTCATTCGTTACCAAAAAAAAAGTAGTACTATGATACTATTACATATGTTCTCTATCTAACTTATCAATCGTTTCAAGATTTACACTTTAAATCTTGAATTCATTTCTGAACCTTCGCAATAATCTTTTTCTTCAATAAACCTCAGGAATTCTTTGGAGAACGGGACGCCATTGACGTTGATTCCGATGATGATAGCCATGGCTCCTTGAATTGATCAATATTGTTGATAAAACTTGATCTACCGTAACACCTTGCATGTTCAATCTTCCTAACATGTCCTCTAACTCCTTCTTTGTTATTCTGATTTTTGTCCCTCTAATCTTACTATTACTAGTATTAATCCATAATAATCTTTCTTTTTCTACATCTAAACTTGTCATTGGTGCCACACATTCTTCATGTCTCAAACAATTTCCCATCTTCACTTCTAACAATTATGAAAATATTTTTATTTTATGTATGTTTGCAATTGCATAGATGTTTCTATATTTATAGTCCTATAGGGTGTGTGGCTTTTTGGTGAAGGTGGCTACACATTGGAAAATTCTGTTTTTAGCCACCATTAGTTGACTAATTGATTACTTTCTCTTTTCTTTCTTTATTTTATTTTATTTTTTTATGTTGTTTTTGACTATAAAGGTGTTCTGGAAGTTTGAAATTGTGAAGACAATTTTAACAAAAAAGACTGGAATTTGCTTTATGTCCACCAATTTTTGGCTAAATTGTTATTTTTTTTCTTAGCCTTCTAGAACTATATGCTTGATTTTCCTAACTAATTTATGTTATTGTAATTAATTAATCAGGCTTAACCTACTACTCTCTCCTTCCACGTGTCCCAATTTGACCTAATACATATCTAGAACTTGGTTATTAGCCGGTGAGCCAATTTCATTTCAGATATGACAAGTCTATTTTGTTTTGTACTTGAAGTGTCGTTAAGTTCGTCTGATTGTCTTTATGATTAATCTCGTGAACAGATACTTTTTTATCGTATCGATTATTCAGATTGGCTTAATAGAGTAACATCAAGAAAATAAGGCGGGAAAAGAATTAATTCTTAAAGATTGTAGATCTTTTCTTGTGACCAATCAATTAAGTTATCATCTTGCATACGTCTCGAAAAGACTCTAGATCTTCTCCACAGAAACACGGTCATACTTCCATTGCTTTATAGCCTTTGTTATGCCTCTATCTTTCCTTCTTGGGGCTAGACACCTAAGAGCAGACTCAAAAGGAAAAAATATGGTCTTAAATTTAATCTAAAAATCAATTCACATTTTTCTAGATATATTATTTACATATATTAGATAATACTAATAATTTTAATATAAATACACAATATTAAGTCAAAGTTCACCCATATATAGCTATCAATATGACTCCACCCCTACTTGGATAGGCCCTCTTAGAGACTTTCCCATGTGCTTCTAAATGACTGCTCAATGAAGAAACCTTCTTCTTTTTTTTCTTTTTTTTTGACTCACACATCACTTATGTTTGTCGTGGATGATTAGGATCAACATTTTGGGTCTGCATTTTCTTTTTGTTGAGGGATAAGAACATTCCAAATTAAAAGGTATGTGGACCATAGTTTTCATTGGTTATAAACATTTTACATGTTTGACTAGTATACTTGTGCATACTTGCTTACACGATAGAATTAAAGCAAAATTGAAATTGGATTCTCTACTTGTATAGTACGTCTACAAAAGGAATCGAATTCGATCAATGACACAATATTCATCGTTTCACAACACCTTCATCAACCTCTATTTTCATAGGTGTTGCTTGCTCGACTTTGATCAAACGATTGATTATAAAAACATAAAAGCACATTACCAATTGTCATTAATTAATTAGAATTCAAACGATAATTTTTTCGAACAGACTTTGCTCGTTTCACACATCACTATTTGTTTCCGAATTAGCATTAATTGTTGTTAGTTTATGTTTTCAAGTTAGACGAAGTTGTTGACTTTTGAGACACCGCTACCCCTAACAACATGCATATCTATTTTGTTCTGGGAGAAAATAAATGATACAACACCCTACATACAATGAAGATATTAAATTTATTGAACTTGAATATTTAATTAACGTTTATGCTATTCGCATTACTCCCTCCATTCTAATTTATATAGCAATTCTAATATCTAGAGTAAAACTTCTTAATGCATTGGGACATACAATTTAATAATACCTACATAAAATTCCTTGAAATTTTAGTGGTATGCATGTAAGAGTGGAGTTATTGTAATGATATTAAGTGACCAATTGAGTCTATATATATATCTCTTCTATCCTCTTTTGTGTGCTATGATATTATTAAGGGTCCGAGTAATATTTTTCTTTGATTAAGACATAACAAAAATTAAACTTTGTTGAATAAGGACCTTAATCCCTAGTCTAAATAAAAGTTTTCTTCTTGTGTTGGAGTTAATTTACTTGCTTGATAAGGGCCTTAATTCCTTAGAGCTTGATAAACTCTTGTAGTAACAAGGTCCAATGCTGTTATTCATTGAGCCCAACTCTAGTTGATAACAAATTGGGATAAATTTTAGGAATCACATAGTTTTAATATGAAATTACAATCTATCTTTGTTTAGTTTGTAATTACATTAATCCTTTAAAAAGTAACACAAACTGGATACATAATATGTAGCTCGGATACATTAAAGAGTATCTCGAATACATTATAACATAAAACGGATACATAATATGTAACTCGGATACATTAAAAACTAGCTCAAATATACCTAAAACTAGCTCGAAAACATTATAAAATAAATCAGATACATAATATGTAACTCGAATATATACATTAAATACTGATTCGAATACATTAACATATAGCTCGAATACATTTAAAAAATTAAAAATTTAATTTTTTTAAAAAATAGAAAGGAAAATTAAAAATAAAAGAAACATAAAAAATGTATTTAAGTAATTTTTCTAATAAACTATATCTATTTTAGCTCATATAGGCTATCCACTCCCACTGTCGACTTAAATTAATCTATTGGTCTTTCATTTCATGAAGGTTTGATACGGTAAAAGATTCCAAATAAATGTTTTCCACTTCAATTTATTTATTTTACTTTTTAGTTCATTTTAAAAGAAATTGTATCTTTCTTTTTCTTAACACCTCTTTAATGCTAATATTTCACGTGAAATGTTTAAGACTGGCTATAAGAATAAAGAACATATTTTATACAATTTTTATATTTTTAGTTTAAGACCACAAGATTCAATTTATTTATTTTTTACTTTTTTAAATATTATATCAAGTTAAAGCCAAACAATCAATTTAAACTACTCGATTTGCAATATTGCATAAACAATGTTAGATTCTAATTAATATTATATATTTTGATTTCTCTTTATATGACACTTTTTAAATTTTTCCCACATAGATTGAGGTCCAGAGAGCTCAATTTTAGCTAATTATGCATTAAAGCACAACTTAATAGCTTGTGTATTAATTGATCTAACAATTTGAGAGATCAATTACTCCCGCTCTGTTAATTGTGATAATTCATTGGATACATTTTTTATTTAGAGATGTCCTACAAACTTTAATACTCATCATAGCTATAATTTGTTATAATTACCACTCGCAATTAACACTATATATTAATTATGTGGGCTGACTTTGAGTTTATATAATTAGTCACGTTTGTATATGTATAATTCGCCAAAATATACAAATATATATGTATAATATACAATTATTTAACCTATATACATATACAATTCACATCTCTCTCACTCTCTCGCTCACCTCTCTCAATCTCGCTCGCATCTCTCCTCCCTCTCCCAATCTCGCTTGTCATATATACAAATGCATATGTATAATATACAATTATACACAATATATATATATATATATATATATATATATATATATATATATATATATATATATATATATATATATATATATATACACACACACACACACACACACACAATTCACCTCTCTCCCACTCTCTGCCCTCTCTCGCTCTCCTCTCTCCTCCCTCTCCCGGTCTCGCTCGCCTCTCTCCTCCCTCTCCCAATCTCTCTCGCCATATATACAACTACATGTATAATATACAGTTATCTAACCAATATACATATATAATTCACCTTTCTCCACTCTTTCCCCTCTCTCTCTCCTCTCTCCTCTCTCCTCTCTCTCTCTCACAGTCTCGTCGCTTCTCTCCTCCATATAACATGTAGCTACAAATTGTAATTATCAAACTATAGCTATGGAGATTAATTAATTATTTTTAAGTGGCTAGATGTGAAAGTTCCCCAAATAATAAAGCTATACATTAAAGAATATGAATATTAAACTAAAGGTCATAACTAAGTCGGATCCTATAATTTCAGGAAATTAATTATACACTAATTAAATTAAAATAGAACGAAAGAAACGATAATTTTTTTTTTATTTTTTTTATAAAATACCCTTATTGAAGCGGGCACAAAAACCTGCTTGCTTAAGCTTAGCCCAAATATATGAGGGAGATTAAATATTTTTAACTTTTACGAACTCAAAAGAATCAAAATTGTCGAGTTAATGCCTAAATATTAATTAAGGTACTACTTTGAACCTACTTTCAAATATTAAGGATCAATTATCCTCACATTTTCATGAATTTTGTTACTTTTATATATAACTTAAACAAGAGTGTCAAATCTTGATTTATAAAGGATGACTACATTACATCATTAATTAATTTATACGAGCATGAATCTTATTTAACTCGATCGTGTGACCCCTCAAATTTGCAATTTATTTAACTAGTGTTTCTAATCATTCACTAAAAGAATATATTAATTCAAGAATAGTAATAACTTAAAAAATAATAAATTAATAGTCCATGATGAGAAGAATAATATAATTAATTAGCCACACCAAGTGAAAGACTTCACTAAAGTATATGAAAAGAATAATTTGGTAATGTGTACTAACTAGCTAATGGGCAAATTCAATGGTGAATAAGGATTACGTTTTCGGATTTGCAAAAGGTTAAGATTCTTTATTGTGAATTTATTTATTTATTTATTTATTGTTATTAAGATTTGTTAGAGTGTCATGTATCATTGATAATTCAGTTTGGAATCTTTGAATACATGATTTCATTTCATCCTTATTTTATGTTGTCAATATTATTATTTTCAAAATTCTTTTGGATGAGAATGATTCGTGAATAGTGGGAAAAATAAATGAACAAGGGGGGAGCTAGTGTATTTATAAAGAGAGAGAGTATTTCAAATGATCACTTTCTCTTCTTTTCTTGTTATCTTTTCATTTCTTTATTAAAAAATTAATATAAGGTACTTAAAATTACAGTCAGACGAAACACATTATCGAATTAAACAAAGACACGTGGAAGATGGCCAAACTAATGATATTACTTTGAGAGGTTGATAATATTACCTTCGTTCACTTTTAGTTGTTATGATTTTTATTTTTAAAGTCAAACTATAATAATTTTGACTAACATTTTAAGATGTATTTTTTAATCATATTGATATATGCAAAAAATTGCAATGTATAGTACTTTTCATATAGTTTTTGAATATCTAAATTTTTTATTTAAAATATCAAATTAATATAATCTTATTTAACTTTGAAAATTAATCAAATTGACTTTCGAAAAATACAACATGACAAATAAATATCCCTGTTTTTACAATTTACAATAAGCGGTTAAAATCATTTTATCAATATGAGTATCCTATATCGATAAAATATTTATTTTGAAACCACCTCTAACATAGTGGTAGAAAGAGTACCATGCTGCGTCTAGACTTCATCCTTGGTAACTTCTAGTTTGATCAGGGAAAGCACAGAAAATGAATCTGCTAATGAAGGTTAAACTTGTGAGTACAACTCTGTGTATCCCCTGATTCTTGTCTCTAATTTCTTTTCCTTGATTCGAGGGCTGAAGCAGCGTATTTCTCGAGCGCAGGATGATGTGGACCTCCTTTACTTGATCGTCAAGAAGAGTTAGTAGCGCTTCGGATTGATCACGAGGGACAACTTCTCTTGATCACTTCACCCTTGCTAGAGAACTTTGAGAAAGACGATGTAGTCGATGTCTTGATCTCCTTGTGAATCTTCCAAGATGTTATGGAATTTTCAAGATGCCTCCAAAAAGAATATGTAGCCCCTTTATTTTATATAGGCAATGGATTGAGAAAGTATAATTTATCCCATAGGAATCAAATTGGACCAAGGCTCAGCATGCCCAGAGGAAAAGCCAATGGTTAGCCATTATATATAAAACTGTTCCACGAGTGGAGTCGGATGTTACTCTTTACTCTTTAATGTCATTAATCATGTTATTTATCACGAATTATGGGGATTAATTATAGATTAGCCCCATAAAAGTTGTATGATGGTCTCTATAACCCATAAACGCTTAGCTATCAAATGTTAACATCAATATATATGAAGTGGATATTAACTCACTACAATAAAAATAATTTTAGCAGTAATATCTTTATCGACATATTTAAGTGTCATTAGATCTAATGTTGCTAAAACGTTTAGAGATATATACAAAGACTGTTAATTGCCGCTAAAAACACATATTTCGCGACAATTGCTAATTAATTAATTGCCGCTAAAATTTATTTTTGATGTAGTGACTTGACGTTATCAATAATTGATCAAGTAAACCTTGACTACTTTAAATGACATCATATTTTCACAAGAATAGTTTGTTTATATATATGTTCATGATAGACGTTGCTATAATATGTATTCAATATTAAAAATTGAGTTCACTTCCTTCTTATTTTTCCAAACAAAAAAGTATACAAACTTGCTAATTGATGTCATCCCTTTCGTCAGTGCATATAGAACCCACCAAATATGTATTTTGTGGTTCGTCCCTTTTAGATTACTATGGTGAAAGCATCAAAGTTCTCTACATATTTAGATTAGTAAAGAATATTGTAAATGAACAAAAATAAAATCCTTTGAGATTAATTACTCCTATATACATTTTAAATCTGATCAAGGATTAATATTTTAATAGTGCAAATGTACTCTTTAATTTAACTTCAACCTTTCAATATTTATATATATGTATAAATGAATATTTAAATTTATATAAAATTAAATATATAAATATCTATATTTTATGCGACAAAATACATATAATATATATATCATAATACACATTGCTACGTAGGACGACACAAAATATTCAATAATTAAAATGAATTGTACATTAATTAGATTCGGGTGCAACAACCTCAAATAGAGTCCCATATATGTGGACCATACTGCTTACTGCTTAGCATGGTATAATACATTTAATTATTGAATATTTTATTAATATAAAATTGAGCATATGCTCTGGAACCTTCTTTACAAGTCAAATGTTTGCATTCAGTGTAAATTTTTTTGGTGCGTCATATTTTTCTTCATCAAAAAATTAAATTAAGTGAATTTTGATATATTTTTGGACTTTTTATTATTATTTTTCTTTTTAGCTGCGGATTTTTAAAATATACCTTGTTATTAAATTGCCATAAAAATAGTTGTAATTTAAAAATGCTCATTATATAGTTTTTAAATGTTAAAATTTCAAAGTATTAATAAACCATCTACCACTTTTCTAATTAGCCAGCCTTACCCTGTGTGCAGCTTTAGGTGTCTTCCAATTTCTTTCTTCTAACTAAATACTTCCCTAAATTGTTTTACTCCTACAAATAATAAAACTCCATTAACAACATGAATATATCCAAATAAAACCTTTTCAATAAAACCATTACCATAAGTAGAGGTGTTTGTAATTCGGTTTGAATCAATTATTGGTTAAAATCAAATCAATTTGATTGGTCTTTAAATTTTCAAAATCAAACTAAACGAAAAAAATAACCGTTGGTTTGGTTATTGATGATTTGGTTCATTTGGTTTTAATTTTGAGGACATACGTATCTCGATAGACACAGTCTCACATACATGAACAATCCACAGAAAAATTAATGTGGGTTCAGTTAAGCAATTAAATAATACTAGATTTATTATTACACGAACAAAGTGATTCAATTAAGAGAAAGTATGACTATTTTATGTGAGGTAGGTTAAGCAAAGAAAAGTAATGAATCTTGATGGACTTGAATTTAGAGTTGTAATAGTCGGACTAAAATTTAATTGTTGGGCTTGAGAAAATAATAAAGTTAAAGACAAGTTAATTAAAATTTAACAATATATATATATATATATATATATATATATATATGTCTCGGTATGGTCGATTGTATTTGCGGTTATTTTTTTAGTAAATCAATCAAATAATATCGATTTTCAAAATTTAAAATCAAATCAAACCAAAAAAAAAACAAAAACACTCAATTTGATTCGAATTGAGGTTCTATTCAAGTTATTTTTTTTTTATTTTTTTTTTATCAATAACGATGAACAATCCTAACTACCATGACTTGTTTGTTCTTTCTTTTGATTTCTTATTTATCTTCAAAGTTCCATTTTAATTCCAAACAAAACTAAATACTTGACAAGGTGATCAACTCAACAAGCATGTTAGGTCCATATATTTGTTTTTCGATCTTTTCTCTCTCTTTTTAATGTGAAATGCACTATTTTTATGAATATAATTTTAATATACACCATGTAAGCACTACTTAATTATTATTATTATTAAGCTATTTGCTCCTAAATTTATTGTTCATTGCTTTCAAGGCAACAACCTCTGAATTATAAGACAAGACTTTTTTTTTGCTCCTTCCATCTTATTTTTCAAGGCATTCTCAGAATTTTACATCCCCACGCAAAGGAGAAGGAATATTTTAAAAAAAAAAAAAAAAAAGAAGAGAAGTGCAAATGGCCAGATAATTTGACCAGAAAATTTTAAAAATTATAATATCTTTTTTATTTTAAAAATAAATCGATCTTTTTTTTATTTTTTAGTAAAAGATATTAAAGATAAAAGGGTAAAAAATATTTTTAAAAATAAAATTATATAGAAGAAATCTCATTCTAATAGGAAAAAAAAATTAACTCTGCGTTATACCAAAGACAAAACACATATACATGACATTTTACTGAATAATAATATAATCCTCACTACTTCATTCTTAACTACAATGTTGATTAATATCTTGTGTTCCTTATCTGTATTTTTTTTTAATAATTGAGAATGTTTTCTACTTTTTCTTGTTGGTCTGCATATATGTTTATTGTACTTGTACTAATTGTTTTTCCTTTGCTTTTGCATATTTTCTTTATTTTGATTCTTAATATACTTTACTTGATTGAAATAGTTTGTAAGTATAATAAAAATTTCATTTTGATCCTTAATATATTAGATACATGAATTTTTAGTGTCAAATATATGACTTTGAAGTATAGATACATAGGGAGAGAGATGGGCGAGAGAGGCTAGTGAGGGTTTGTATATCCCATATATATCTCAAACTAGATAATGATAGGCCCGTTTAAGGGCCCAATATTACAATCTTATAATAGAAATTTGATTAGATTTTTAAAAGAAAATTTATTATGATATTTTTAAGAAAATGAATCATCTCATTCGTTATAAAGTAGTAAAAGGATGAAAAAAACTTATGACTTTGATCTTAATATTTATTAAAATTAGGAGAACAATTTTGTATAATAAAGAAAGATTTTTTTCCAAAGTAATAATAAACATGATTTATTAATGGTTTATATCAAAGAGAGAGGATTTAAAAATATCAACAATAGTTGATATAATATATACTGCAGTAATTTAACATGATATAGTTATTATAATAATTTATATAAATTGCTTAAAATGATTTTAACTATGATAAACTAATAGTAATAAATAAATATATGTTTTTTCAATAAATTATATAATGACATATATGTTACGTGAAGTTTTGAGATTATACATAAAAAGAGAAATGAAGTAAATTAGATACTTCAAAAATTATCTCTACAGTCCAAAAAAACAAACAAACAATGCCATGAAATTGAAAAGTCTGAAGAGAACCAAAGAAAATGACATAACATGCTTATGAAATTGTTGAAAATTTTGTTCTTGAAGAGCTATCTCACTGGTTGTATTCCTTTTGAATTAAGCATTTTGAGAAAAGTAATTGTGATTGATATTGAATTGAACATGTTAACTAATTCATTAGAGTGTTTGAAAAGTGTGGATTAGTTAAATCTTGCTGAAAGTTGAGTCATTATAAAGAGATTTGATCGCAACTGCATTATTGATTTGCTAATAAGAGATCTATTCCAGAGTGTATAGTATTTATGACGCAAATAAAAAATAAAGGATGAAAAATTTATTGGTATAAGACATGAGAGGATAGAGAATTAAGGAGTGAATGAAATGAAGAATGCGTTAATGTGTATTTATTTGTGTCATAGACTTAGTTCTAGAAAAATCTTACAATTTATAGTTTTAGAAAAGTCATGTAACTTGTGGAGCAAAATTTACCACTTGAAAAAAAAGATTTTAATGAAGTTTAAAAATATAATTTATACTTTTTAAAATGAAATATATATGAAATGATCATATTACGGTAGATTGTCCTCAACTTTTTAAATCAAACACATATTTAAATTAATATGTTTGAAATCAAGTAAAAGTACAAATTTGATTATATATTTTAATGAATAACTACACTTTTATAATCTAGTAACATTTTTAGTTTACTTTAAATACAAATATATCATCCTATTCATTTTATTTATAAAGTTACCTTTTAATATATTTTTAAAATATTTATTTTAAAAATATTGAAATTAATTTTATTTATTCTTTAATTTAAATATAATATATATTATTAATTTTATCATACTTGTTTCTTTTTAGGTACATTAATTAGAGTCGAAATAAAGGTGAAAAATAATTAACTATAGTAATGAACTTTATGTTAAAGTAGACCTTTTTAGTAAGCATAATCAATATAAAAATATTAGGAATTAATTAAAATAATAATTAGATAGAGTAATGAATAGATATCACAATAACTCATAAAAAATGTGAAGTGATAACAAAATGTGTTGATAGAAATAACATTAATCAAAGATGTTTCTAGAACTATTTAGTTTCTTGTTATTATTCTTAGTAGATTTTTGTAAGTATGAAATTACATTTTTATCCTTGATCATCATTTACTTTCATATACAAAGAGATGTTTCTAGAATTATTTGTTTCTCTTGCTATCTTTATTAATAGATTTTTATAAGTATAAAATTATATTTTTACCTTTGGTCGTCCTTCCACTCCACTCTTATATATAATAAATAATACTAGACAATTTAAGGCCCGTAACATAATTTTACATGTTTTGTTGAAAAAACTACATAAATTCACAACCTAAGATATCATAATCCCTTCTCGAATATATTCTTATCCCCTCTTGAATATGTCCTTCCCATGAAGTAATATATATCATTAGTAATATATCAGACAATCAATGAATGTATTCGAAAGCAACAAAAAAATTGAAATTTTTGTAATTGAGAAAACTTCTACGATAGAATGTAATTAGCCTCTAAATATATGAGATTTCTATGCTTTATACTATTTATTTTTACAGTAAACAACTTCAATATATTACTTAATAATCTTTTTCAAATGTTTATACGACATAAATGCATCGTTTACAACCCAACTTGAGAAAGTTGATTTTCAAAAAATTCTATAAAGCAAGGAAATAGAGAATTGCGTTAGATTATGAGTTAAACTATTTCGCATTCGAGGAACATATAAAATATTGAGAACTTTGAAAAAGTTTATCGATCTTCATATATTTTCACAAGTGGTATCTATTTTCTACAATGTTATCATCTTTTTTTTTTTTGTTATATTTGCACCATAAGTTTTGCATATGATAAAATACTAATTTTGATCAACCAATTTGTAAAGATCGATTCAAAGTTTTTCAAATCTCTACTGCTTCAACTTAAGTATAATGCGTTTGTAATTTGCTTTGCCGATGAATTTTGTGATATATTTCATTATTGTTTCTTCGATAATAGAAATACTTCTATTTATTTTGGTTTTATTACTGAAAGTATTTATTAAAAACTCGATTTCTAACTTCCACAACACTAAAAATAATCATGAAATCAAATTTATTTTATATATATAATAGCAATTATCATAATATTACATTCTATGTATTGAAAGTATTTATTAAAATGTTGATTTCTAACTCCACAAAAATAAAAGCAATCATGAAAGCAATTTTATTTTTATACACGATAAAAATTGACATAATGTTATGTTCTAAATTACATTAATAAATTTTTTTATACTACACTCTAAATAAATACCATGACGTAAAGGAAAACTTTGAATCTTACCCCCACAAAATAACCAATATACTTATTTTTCTTTTTCAAGTTATTATTTATTTTTTAATTTTTTTCTTCCTCTATATTTCTCAAGCCCTTTTCCATTGATATTTTCATTTTATGTTTTTTTTCTTTATTTTTTAACTACTCATTTTTCTTTAGTTTGTATTTTAATATTCCTTAGAATTTGAATGTCAATTTTTTTTCTTTTCAAATTTTCCCTGTTAAATAGTTTATCATATTTGATGTTAAGAAAATAGTCTATATAGAAATATTTTTTTTTAAAAATCTTTTGAGAATACATTATCAAATCATTAATTTCTTAATAGTCAAACATTGTTCATTCTTTTAGTCACGTAATGTTATATTTCTTCAAATTAATTAAAAAATATTGACACGTCATTTTAAAGATTATTTTAATAATCAAGATACGAATTTAGTGGTCATATTATGTAACATAATATTAAAAATATGTTTATGCAATAATCTTTTAAAGTATTTTTAGGAACAAAATATTAACTATTCAAACACATTTTATTTTTAATTAGTTCAAAATTTTCTTTCAAAAACATGTCAAAAATAAGTTCAATTAGCATTTATTACTGTTTGTAAAAACTCTTCATTTTAACACAATTATAAAAATATCTCTATGGGCTAATTTTAAAAGTAAAAACATGTATGGATTCTTCTAGATTTTCATTTTGATCATTAATTATACAATTATTATTTCGCTCTTAAATAATATTAAAATTACTAAAGTGCCATTGTTTAATATATATTTTGGTTTAATGAAAATTTCACATTACAAAATAAAAGAAAAAACTATAAAAAATGTGATTGAAAATGTGAGTCCATATTAAATGTCACATCATTAAGATACAAATAATATTTAAGAAAAGATATTTTGTTGTATAGTAATTATAAATCCATTATCACTTTTTTGATGCCATAACACAAAAACAAACATTCTAGAATATTTACGAAATGACAAATTTGTCCTTGGTCGTCTTCAACTTGGCTCTTCTATATAAATATAAATAATAAAATAATACATGCAAATCACATTAGATATTTAGGACACCAAATATAAGAATAATAATTTCAAAAACTCATAAAAAAGAATGTAACTGAATCATAAACTAATAAAATTTGTATGGTTTACCTTTTATAATAGTAAAAGGGGATAAATATACCTCGAACTATCGTAAATGACATGCGGATGTCCTTCGTCATACTTTTGGGACATTAGTGCCATTGTCATCCAAAAACTATAACATATATGTCGTTATCTTTAACAGAAGATTAATAAGGGACACGTGACACAATCTTATTCATCAATCTGAAATTTAATAAATATCGGGTAGGTGGATAAGATTATGACATGTGTATGTCTGTTAGGATAAATGGTATATATGTTCTATTTTTTGGACGACAGTACACTAATATTCCAAAAATATAATATAAGGTATCTGCATAACATTTACGATAGTTTAGTATATCGTCCTTTTTTCCTTTATAATTTATCATGTTAGTGGATATAAGATTAAAAATATAATTTCTTTTTCGACTAGTCATATCTGACAAGACATTGTCCGTTGAGCAAATGACACCTGTCCAATCACCATTGCCAAGTTGGCTTTTTTCTTTTTCTTTTGGGATTGATTTTACAATTTCGTGCTCCACTTCACCAATCACCATATACTTTATGTCACCATACTAATATTTAGAGATAATGTTTTAAATTTATCTTAAATTATTATGTTTTTATTAGCTTCATATTCATGTTCTCTCTTTGTATTATAATTTTTCAGTTGCAACTTCCCTCTAAATATCACATTACTATTAGGAGTTATACAAGTTTGGATAATCATTCAATATATCATCATAATTTTCAATTTTGTTTTGTCTGAAGTTAATAATTTTATCAAATTAACTATCCGTATGGTTATCATTCGTAGAAATATAATTTTTATTTCTAAAAATAACGATTATACAAGTTAACATGACAAAGGTGAGTGATGACCAATTATCCAAAATTGAGTTAACCACATCTAAGCTTGTAACTCTTTTATTACACCTATTATTAATCTAAATGAATTTGAACTTTTAAAAAGAAATACTTGTCGTGTCATGTATCACGTGACACTTTTGAAATTATTCTTTTTATACAAAGTTAATGTCTACTTGCGAACACCTAAAATTAGAGGGATTAATTGTCGGACCTTGCAAATTCTATGCTACAAATTTGATCCATTCGTCGAAAGCATATCAGATTGGACCGTATGATGTCCTATGTATTCATATGTGTTAAGGTCCTTTACCAAGTGTAAGAGGTATATTGGATATGGTTTAGAATCACAACTGATACCGAACACTAAGTGAGTTCAAAGTTTCCCCAACGATTAATTATTTTTCATAATATCACATAAGGGTCAATTTCAAACGAACATATCTCTCGGAGTATAAAGATTTAGGTGCCCTAATACTTATAATTAAAGCTCTATAAGTCTTGTTTCCAATGTCATCAACATTCATTAATTGGAGTTTGAAATAGAATCTTATGGTTGTTTTGTTGGATCATATCCTACCTGAAAATTTGATGATGCTACTTGTCCATTCGACGAATTGTCAAATAGTTTGGCGTATCACAAAAATGCATAATCGAAGTGGCCCAAAAATCTTTAGAAACTCTTAATTATGGTGATCCAAAGCACCGCTTTGGAAATCCACCAATATACTGTTTGGCCGATGAGATTCATAAAAATACTGTTTTATTAATTGGTTTTCAAGTCCTTTTATGTTCAAAGAAGGATATTCTTTCCCTTTTACCCTCATTTAATTTTCCTAAGTTCATATTATAGCCTAATAATCTCTCCATTTATGTCCAAACACTCAGACAATAAAATTTAGTATGTTCTAAGTTCTGTCAAGAAAGAAATTATGGTTCTTCACATGCAAGCTTCATTTCGGGTATTCCTTTCAAGTGTATTCATTCCAGCGGGTGTCACGCCTTGACCCTATACCCTGGACGTGACCGACACTCAATGATCATTACTGTCCTTGAACGGACCTTTGGTCGGACTTACTTAACTCAGCGAAAGATTCAACTCAATACAAGAAAACATTCTCATAAAGTAACTTGAATTAAATAAACTGGCCAAAATGACATTTAAGTCTCATAGCAAAAATTTTGCAATACAAAGAAGAGACTCAAAACTAAATTGTCTATGAAGCCTCTATAATACTAAGGGAGATGTTGGGACAAACCCCACAACATCCTATTAAAAGAAAGACAGAAAAGCAAGAAATGTGTCCTCCATAAAGCAAGGAGGCTCACCATTGACTCTGAATGCTCAGCTGGATCAACGAGGCGCTGGATGATGTGATCCTGGTTACCTGTGTATACATCATGTTACGATGCATACTAACTGACATCTGTACATTGAATGTACGACTATGCAAGTTGGAATGCTAACAACAACTTAAGCTTGAAAAGAGTAAGAAAGAACACTTACCTTGGCTCTGCTCAACTCATGAATAAATTGACTTAATATAAAGCAAGAAGACACATGCAATATATATAAAAGCTTGTAAAATAATGAGAATACTTAGTTCGTTAAAGAAAATGCAATAACAGACTCAACTTTACTTATATATGAAGTAATATAGTTTCTGTGGGAGATTCTCTAACCGACAACCATCACTATGATCCTAAGCGATGGTACAACGTCTTACCTCACGTTGCAAGAGGATCGTAGTACAAATATCAAAAAACCAAAATGAACCAAATTATTTCGATTCTTCGGTGTCGGTTCTTCGATTTTGTGTGGGTTCTTTAGTTTCGAAACTTCAGTTCTTCGGTTCAGAGTTCGGTGCAAGGTTCTCAAAACTATGGTACACCGAAGAACCGAAGTTTTATTAAATAAATTTAAAAATATTTAATTATATTTCTTAATTAATAATACTTATACATTTTTTACTCAAAATGTTTACATGACCCATTTAAACTTTTTACTTGAGCTAGCCCTTTACGAAAAAAAATTATTTTACTGATATAACATTATAATGATAATTAAGTCTGGAACTATTGCTGTAGCAAACGCTTGTTAGCTTGTTAGCTTCTGTTCATTGTAACAACTAACAAACACTTGTTAGCTTATGTTTATGTACCTTCTCATACATTGTGGGTCTTTACATTTGCTCTCTTCTTTATTCATTCAGGTGTGGGAGAAACCAAAAATATTGTCGCATATTTACCTTCTCTTTATTTTTATTAAGCACATGAAACTCTCAACACTTTATCATATTTCCACTTTATTTTTATTTTACACCAAAAAATCAATTTAAAAACACCGAATTAAATCGGATCGAAGTAGAAAAAATTAAATCGAACCGGTCTTAGTTTGGTATAAATATGGTGCACACTTTTCTAAAACCAAATAACGAAGAATCAAATCGAAATTTGATTAAATCGAATCGAAGAACCGAATGTCCACCCCTACATATACCTTGCCTTCAGTATAAAATTGAACTACTAAGTGGATCTACTAGTCTATGCTAAAAAGCACTAAGGGATCATCTAAAAAGTATGACCCTTCTTATGTCCACATTGACTACATGGTTATGGGGACTTGAGTTAATATGAACTCGCGTTCCAATATCGGTGCTCAATACTACTCCCAAAATACTTAGCTCATATGTTTTTAAAACAACTTCTCCTCTGGTTTGAGGTAATTGCTCAAACTTAGCTTTAAAATCCCTCTTGGAAATCATAGTTTCCTCTTTACTAAAACTAGCCAAAGACTCTGTTGGAAGTCTAGTTTCATTTCTTTCTAAAAATGTGAAAACATTTATAACTCTTAGGGAATACTTAGTTCCCTTATAACTTTTGAGAAATGAACTCAACTATTTACTTTTTGCTTAACTTGCAACTTAACTCTTAGGGAATACTTAGTTCCGTTATAACTTTTGAGAAATGAACTCAACTCTTTACTCTTTGCTTAACTTGCAAATTGGGCCTTAAAACAAAGTTAAAACATTTGTTAAAGACTCTTGGAAACTTTAAGAACTTACTTTGACTTGCTCTTTAACTTTTAGGATTGACTCTTAACTTCTTTGACTTTGATCTTAACTTTCTTTTAATTGGATTATGGATTCAAGGTTCATGATCTCATGTTTATGGATGATTTCATGATGTTTAGATGTACCTTAGAGTGTTGGAATCAACTAAGAAACATGGGTACATCACTTAAAACTAGTACGAAAGAGTGGGGAATGAATGGGGTAAACTGGCGTCCTTGGCTCTCTGAGAGGCGTGGGGCGCCAGGCCCCAAACTTCAGAGGCCAAGTTGGGGCGCTCTGGCTGGCGTGGCGCCCCAAGGCCTTATGGACATAGATTGTCCTATGAGGCTATGGTAGGTGCGGGGCCCCAGGGCCCTACGGACAGTGTTTTGACTTTTCTCCTATGTTTTCATCTATAAACCCTCATAACTTCCATGGTTATTTCTCTATACACTTAGGATTATTAGTAAACTTAATACCCAATAGATTTGACTCAAAAAACGACCCGAAAATACCAACAAGAATTCAACAATGTTCTTTAACAACTTCACTTTCATCATTCAATCTACTCAAAATCGCTGGATTTAAATAAGTTGGCGTGTGGGTGAACTAATTTAACACGAAAAGATCTCACATACGTTGATAGGGATCATCCCACCAATTCCACTCGCAAACCTTGGCGTTCTTGACAAAATCTTGATTTTTCTTCCTTTTCTTCTTCTTTACTCTCTTCTCCAAGCCCTAAGCGTGATTTTAATTTTCTAATCTGATCTAAAACTTATTTTTACCCCAAATAAACCCCTTAAACGAAATATGAAATCAATTGGTGAAAAGACTAGTTTGCCCTTCCATAAATTCGGAGTGGGACTTTCCTCAATCCAACAGTCCAACTTCCGAAAGGCATAACTTACTCATACGATATCGAAATCGCCCAAACTCACCGGCGTTCGAAAGATATTTCCAAGGAATTTCCAACCATATCAAGAACTACCTCTTACTCATCTTGATATAGAAGTTATGACCGTTTGGAAATGACCAAAACTCACTTTCTTTCAGATTTTATCCTTTTATTTCAAAATAAATATTTTTAGTTTCTTAGTGTATTTCTATCCATTTCAAATTGTGAGATGTTACATCTGGTATATATGATTTCGTCAATGGATATTTTTACACTCATTGAGTTCCGAAGTAAACTTATTTCTCCAATTAATAATTAATATCTTTTACAAAATTAAGTTTCTTATGAAAAATATGATTTTCATCATATTCCAATTCCTCTTGATAGATAGTCGTTGATTACATATTTTTACGTATAATTAAGAAAAAATATAGTAATTTTAATGATCCCTCAGAATATGGAAAATTCATCTCTTTGAATACGAGATAATTAAATTGCATGTTCTATTCAAAGTATAAAAATCATGATGAAAATTCTGTATTTTAATTTCAGATGTTTAACGATGCTTTCGGATAAAGTGCCTATTAGTTACTCTGATCATTTTATCGGTATTATTCAGGTACTCATATTATCAGTATAAATTCAATTAAGAGTATTACTTAGTACTGAGAGGGCATTGGAATGAAGGCTTACCTGTTACTTAGAATTGAGATCTTAATTAGTAGCAATCCTAAAGTCCTATAACTACATGTCATCGTAGGTATTAAGGTTCACCCTTCGAATTAGAACTAACATTTAGTCCTTCTGAACATAATTTAAGTGGATCCATGTAACATCCCAAAAAATATTTGAGCTAGGACTGGAACCATTCTTTGTAGTGAGTGAGATTTTTGCAAGGAATTAAAATTTCTTGAGTTTTAAGGTCACTAGATGTAGCACCTTAAGTTGCTAGAAGAACCAAAGAGAAAAACATTCAAGTCATTCCTAAGTTTCTAAGTTTTGAGTCGACTTAAAATGACCATAAGTTTTAAAACATAATGATTTAGGTGTGACATAATATGGAAAATGAAAGGTATTTGAATTATCTTTCCAACGCCATCAAGTTTGCTAAGTTACGAGTATGAATGATTGAGATATGCCATTTTGAAGTCAGGTTGTCCAGTTAAGAAAAGTTATCTAAAAATATTAATGGATATTTTGGTCTTTTCCTTACCCACTCAAATTTAATTCATTTTTGGTAATATTTCAGGGGTCTAATCATATTAGGTTCAATTTTTTAATCCTAGTATATGCTTAGGGTTTTAGTTGAGAGTTCAAGAAGAGAAAAAAAGAGAAAAGAGGAGAAAAGAGAAGAGGATCAAGCATTCGTCAAGATTCTTGCGTGTTGTTGTGGATTTATAGCATGTGTTTAATCCCTAAGAGGTATGTAAACTTCCACAGAGTCGGTTTTGTTCACCCACACACCAATCATGTTAATTTCAACGTTAAGTTCATTCTAGAAAGTTGAAGGTTTGATGTTCTTGAATAGTGTTCTTGAAAATGACTTTCGTTCTTGAGTTAAGATGGGATTGATGAGTTCTTGAGGAAAACATGTCGATTTTAAAGTTTTGATTGCTTAGATTCTTGTGTACATATAATGGGCATCTGAATCTAAAGATGAGAAAAAGAATCGAGTTTAGGCGAATCTGGGTTAAAAATGAAGAAGGAAAAATTCAAAGAAATCATGGAACCAGGTCTGCGTCGCGGGCCTTTTCCTTAGGATGGAAATTTTCTCTCTACGTCACAGAGTGTTCACGGAACCTTCTTCCTCAAAGTTTATTTCGAGATCAAATATTTAAAAGCATCTCCGCATGGCAAGCTTGCTTCCAAACAATGATTTCTTGATTGTTTCTCATGTTTAACTAACTAAAAACACTTCTAAACATCACAAGATCTTTCCTATCACAAATCACAACCTTGAATTCATAAATCAAATTCAAGTTAGAGTTGGGAGTCAAGTCTTGAGAGTTCTTTCAAACATTTTGAGAAAGTCTCTTTGAGTCTTTTTGAGGAGTCTTCTACAACTTCTAGTAACTTGTTTCAAGACTCGAGCAAGTGGGTATAAGGATGAGGAAAATGTCTTCATGAATCTACTTTGTCAACAAGAGATCCTTTATGTCATGAACTATAACTCATGAATTAATAATTCACATTAAAGAGAGAGTTTAGAGTGAAGTTCACGAAAACCTTTGTGTTCAATTGTGATTTCTTTGAGATCAACTATTGATTTGAACTAAGTTTCGAGAAAGTAAATAAGAGAATGAGAAGATTCGTATACATGAGTTCCACGTAGTTGTATAGACCTTCGATTCGAGTCGTTCATGCCCAAAAATTTCACATGAACTCCATAAATTTAGCATCATTGAGAAGAGTAGTATCTTAAAGTTCTAAATTTCGAGTATTAAGTTCCTAATCCCCTGCGAGATTATATTTCTAATCATGTGACTATTAAATGTTACCTATGAAGTCTTAGAGTTGAATTGTTCATACTCATAATTTCGCATGAACCCTATGAGTCAAGCAATTTGAGTTGAGAAGTATCTTTGAGTCCTTGAGTTGAGTAGTTCATGCTCATAATTCTGCATGAACCCTCTGAGTTAAGCAATATTGAAATGAGTAGTATCATTGAAGTTCTTGAGTTTCAAATATTGAGTTCTATCTATGGTTGTTGAAACTTTGCATTAAGTCGTTCACGTCCATAATTCAACATGAATCATATTTTAAGAAGTCTTTTACAAATATTTTAACTTTGTTTTAAGACTTAAGCTTTGAATTAAGTAAAGAGTAAGAGTAAAGTTCATTCTTAAAATATTAAGTGGGATCTAAGTATTCCCAAGAATAATTTTTTTATATATTTAAGATGAAGGAAATTGAGATTTCCAAAAGAGTTTTGAGCAATTTGAGTACCATCTCTTTTAAGAGATAGATTTTTGACTAATTATCTCAAATCATAGAAAAGTTATGTTTTTAAACATATGAGTTGAGTATTTTAGGAGTAGGATTCAACACTGATATGGGGACGAGTTTGAGTTCGGATAACTCACGTCTCCATAAATCATGGAGCCATCATGTGTAGTAAAGTATCATACTTTTTAGATGATTTCTTAGTGCTTTTAAGCATAGACTAGTGAATCCACTTAGTTAAGGCGTCATATATGATGGCAAAATATTAGACAGTTCTGACAGCGCGGGTAAGATGTTGTATGATCATTTAGGCTCATAGTGATGGTTGTCGGTTAGAAAAACTCTCACAAAGTTATATTATATTTTATATATACAAGCTTAGTATATTGTATTCTAAAATATATTGAGTTGCTTTCTGCAGTTTTAAAAGTTTTCCACATATTGCATCTCTTATTGTTGCTTTATATTGAGTTGAGTATCTTCGAGTTGAGTATCTTGAGTTGATTTGTGCTTCATTGTGTTGAGTACCTTATGGTTGAGTTTCACTAAGTTGAGAACCTTATTAATGAGTTGAGTATCTTATTCGTGAGTAATTTTGAGTACCCTTGAGTATTCCTTGAGTTGAGTAAGTTTGAGAATAGGTAAGTATGTTTCTCTTTTTTTTTAATCAAGTTTCAAGCTTATGTTTATGCTTTAGAATTCCACTTACATGCTTGTACATTTCAGATTCATCAACATGAGCTTCGTTGATACCACATGGAGTTCGAGTTAGCTATGGTGAGCCTCCTTACTTTTAGAGGATTTTATTTACTTTTCAGTTATTAGGATGTCGTGAGTCTTGTCCCTACTTCCATCTTTGTCATTTAAAGGTTCCATAGATAAAAAGTACAGTTCAGAAGTTTGTTGAATTATTTTGTAAATATTTTGAAGACTTATGTTGCCCATTTTGGGGCGAGTTGAATATATTATATTATTCAGAGTAATCTTTTAAGTTAAAGCTTTGTATTTGAGTTATTGAATTTTTATTCAGTTTTTAAGCTTTTGCATGTTTCAGTTAGTCTTCCCCTTGTAGTCAGGCATGATGAATGTTTGATTGGGGACCAACATTGGTCTTCGAGTGCCGGCCACGTCCAGATTGTAGACTCATGTCGTGACTAAGACTGGCTGCGGAATCGATAATTATCGGTTACCGGTCCGATTTGATAGTCCCGGTATAGACCGGTTCGGTCCGGTTTCGGAATAGGTAACGGGACGGAAACCGGGATTTACCGGTCCGTCCTGGTTTCGGAACTTACCGATCCGTTACCGGTTCGGTCCGGTTCAGTTTTTTTTTTTTAAAAAAATATTCGTTTATAGCCGTTGGGTAACGGCTAGTGGTCCCCCCAACGGCTATTTGACCCAATTTTCAGCCACTTACACCCCCTCCCCCTCCCCAACTTTTTTAATACCCCAAAGTTTTAAAAATTACACTTTAACCCATTTTTTACTTATAAATACCCCTAAATTTCATTCTTTTAAATCACAAAATCATCTATTCATCTTCTATTCTCTCAACTCTCTACTCTCTAATCTCTAATTCTCTAATATATAATATCTTAAATTCCGGTGTTGCCTTATTTGGTCTTTGAAAATTGGATTTGGAGCTTCAAAATTCAATTTCAACTTTCCACGTTCGGCTTTCGGCGGTCATAAACGTCTACTTTTTTAAGTAGACGTTCGGTACATTCGTTCCAACTTTTATTTTACATTCCATTTATATTTAAATAATTATTTATTTATTTTGTGATTTATTATTTGCATTATATTTTTCGTATTATATATAATCTCACGTTTAATATTTTAATATGGATTTCGGTAAAAATATTGTTAAAAAAGGAAAGGGTAAAAAAAGTGCAATTGAGCGTGTTAAAAATATGTGTAACTTTACATCCTCCGATAATGCAAAAACCGGTAGTTCTTCTAGATCAAAAACTAAAAAATCTACTATATTAAGAATAAATATGGATGATTATACACATGTTGATGATACAGTTTTTAATATTGATAGTAATTCAGGATTAGATCCTTATCATGAACATTTACAACGTCGCTTTGGTAATTTTGATGAGGATTTGCCTCGTGATAGTGATAATGATATTGATGATTATACTGATACGCCTACTTTTGATGATGATGATGAAACTGAGCCACCTACGGCTACTAATACTCCCAGTCCCGCTCCCTTTCGTTGTCCTGCCCCTGTTCCCCCCGTACATCCTAGGCCTAAGGTAGAACGTGCTGAAAAATTGGTTGTTTGGCAATTTATGACACAAAACGAAGATAAAACACAAGCTATTTGTAATAAATGTAAACATAGATTAAATCATAAAACTGTTGGTAAATCTGGCAGGACTGGACATTTGAGTAGTAATTTAATGTCTTGTTGTAAAAATGAATTTTTGCATGCTAAAGCGGTAGAGGAAGCTAAAAAAAAAGGTACCCCCTTCCTGAAAATGTAGGAGTAGGCGGCTCTAACATGGTACAAACACAATTAAATCCGTCTAATATTTCTGGCTCTAGTTTACCACTTTCATATAGTAGAGAAAAAGATCTTGAAGAACTAGCTAAAATGATGTTTTATGGGTTTGCCATTTAATTTTGCTGAAAATCCCGGTTTATACATTATATTCAAATTGTATATAATCCAAATTTTAAAGGTTTTGCTAGAAATACAATAAAAAAGGCTGTATTTGATTATCATGCACAATATTTTCAATATCTTCATTGTTTATTTTATTATAATACTTGTAAAATAGCTATTACTTCTGATATGGGTCGTAGTGTAAACGGTAACGATTATTTGACTGTTACTGCACATTGGATTGATGAAAATTGGTATATGCAAAAAAGAATTTTAGGTTATAAATATTGTCAAATGCAAAAAACCGGTAGTTATATTGCTCAAACTATTTTAAATATTTTACAAAGCTATGAAATATGTGATAAAATAAGTAGTATAACCTTAGATAATGCTTCAAGTAATAATGTTGCTGTTGAATATTTAAAACCTACTCTTTGTCCTTTCTATGGTGATAATTATCATATTAGGTGTACTGCACATATATATAATTTGATGGTTAGAGATGGTGTACATATGTATGATAACGGATGTACGAAAGTTGAAAATGCATGCCATTTTATATTTAAATGTCAAGTTAAGTCTAGGCATAAAGATTTTCAAAATCGTTGTTTTAAAAATAATCTTCCACCTAGAAAAATTCCAAAACAGTGTCTACTAGATGGAATACTTTATATGAAATGCTTGTAGTCGCTTATGAATATAGAATACCCTTACAAATGGTTTGGAATGCTCATAATTCAGATATGGCATATAGACTCGATGATAGTGATTGGCGTGATATAAATGAACTTATAGATTTTCTAAAAGTTTTTTACTTAACTACAAAAAGAATATCTATACTTTATAGTCCATCAATTTGTACTGTTTTGCCTGATATTTGAAGGATTTCTTCTAAATTATATCAATTTAAAAATAGACCAAGATTTCAACAAATCATTGAAAAAATGATTAAAAAATTTAAAAAATATTATATTTATATTCCTCAAATTTATTTAACCGCGTGTTTGTTAAACCCTCATTATAAAGATGTAGGTGCATCAAAAATGGTTGAAAATTTTATTTTAACTTAGATATTGATAATGTATTAGAAGAAATTCCTAGTTGTCAACAAGTTAAAGATAGCATAAAAATTGAAGCTAGAAAATTGTATGATTTATATAATGCTAATATAAATTTATCAAGTGAACATGAACCTCAAAGCTCTAGGAGTAGATTTGATGAAGATAATATTGATGCTTATTTATGATTATCTTGAACTTTCTCACGATAATAGAAATGATTTTGATGCCTATGTTAATCAAAATACAGAACCTACTGAAGATATTCTAGCATGGTGGAGAAATCGCGGCAAAGGATTTCCAAAATTACAATCGATGGCTCGAGATATATTAGCTATGCAAGCGTCGTCAGTAGCTTCGGAAGGCGTCTTTAGTGCAGCAAGGTTTCAACTTAAAGATCATAGGCATTCACTAGCAGCCGATAGCTTGGAGATATCGGTATTATTTCGAGATTGGATTATTGCCGAGAGAAGAAATTTGGGTCGTGAATCACTACCGACCAAATTTCAAGATGACGTTGATGAAGTAATGCAGGATTATAGTGACGACGGGATTGAAGCAATGGAAGATCTATCTATTCAACCAATTCCCGAACATGTTACTAAAGAAATATTGAATGATTTACGAAAGGATTTATATGGTGGCACCAACTATTAGTAAGAATATGATAATTCGAGATTTTCAAACAGAACCCTTCCTAGAAGGTGGCTGTGTAGATTAAATCTTTTAATACTCTACTAATATTTTTGTAAATGTAATTGTAATATCAAATAAATATTAATAAAAATATAGGCTATTCGCCTTAATTTGTTTTTAATTATTGTTGTATTAAATTTAATTTTTAAAATTGTCAATTTTTAATTTTATAACTTTAAAGTTTGAATTTAAAAATTTCAAACTTTAAAAGTTTGAAATTTAAATTTTATAACTTTAAAGTTTGAATTTAAAATTTTCAAACTTTAAAAGTTTGAATTTAAAATTTTCAAACTTTAAAAGTTTGAAATTTAAATTTTATAACTTTAAAGTTTGAATTTAAAATTTCCAAACTTTTAAAGTTTGAAATCTCAATTTTCAAACTTTTAAAGTTTGAAATTTAAATTTTATAACTTTAAAGTTTGAAATTTAAATTTTATAACTTTAAAGTTTGAATTTAAAATTTCCATACTTTTAAAGTTTGAATTTAAAAATTTCAAACTTTAAAAGTTTGAAAATTAAATTTTATAACTTTAAAGTTTAAATTTAAAATTTTCAAACTTTTAAAGTTTGAAATTTAAATTTTTAAATTTTTAATTATTATAATAAAAATTATATTCAATTAAAAAAAATTAAATCTTTAACTTTTAAATAATTTAATTTTTTTTTACGTTAATATCGGTCCGTCCCGGTTATCGATCCGTTTCGGACCGGGACGGAATAGGTATTTTTTACTGGTTTACCGGTCCGGTCCGGTCCCGGTTCCCGAACGGTACCGGTTCGCACAGTGCCGGTTCCGGTTTCGATACCGCCGCCGGCCTTAGTCGTGACAATCCACACCATCAGTGTCTTTAACCCCTGACAAGGTATAGAGCGCCCTCACAAATGAAACATGTTGGACTCCATTTAGCTCAATAAAATATGCCAGTTATTAGTATTTTTCGCTGTTAATTTTTCATATATTGTATGACTGTGTATTTAGTAAATTTTAGTTAGTACTTATAAGTTGCACATTGATTTACTTGGTCATTGCATTAGTTCATGTAATTTAGTTCAACATTTCAGATTTTTCATGTATATTATACCAGAGTTGTGATACATGTCTTAGTACATTTATTAACACATATTCTTGTGAACTATATTATTTTATAATATAGATTCAGACGCTCAACATTCGCTCATAGTTAGTACGATTTTCAATCAGCTTAGTAGCGATATTGGTGGGTCTTCATTTTTCAAGCCTATGTTTTTTTTTTATTTTAATTATTCAATTTTCAGACAATTAGAATTAGCTAGAGGATTGTCCGAGTGACTCATCTTACTAAAGGCTTTCGTATATTAGTTTTCAACGTATGGATTGACTTAGGACGAATTCCACTTTGATTATTAAGTTAAGATTTGGATTTCTTTTATCCTTCTGGCTCAACTTCCACATAGATTATTTCAGTGTATATGTATGAGTCTTAATGTCATGTCATACTATTAGTTAGCTTTGGGTCACTCGTGACTCTAACTATCGTGTAACAATTTAGGGATAGTCTCAAATTGTGACATTAATATCAGTTGAAGTCAAGTTAAAGGGCACGTTAATGTATCATACCTTAAAGATAAGTGAAAGACTTAAGTCATCCGCGGCCCCTTAAAGTTGTCCGCATAATTCACTTAGACACCTCGACTAGAACTAGTACCTATTGAACACTTTTATCTATCCAAAATTTGTTCCTATTAGAACTTTTTCAATAATTAGTAAAAAAGATAAAGTGTGTGTGATACACTTGCTATGATTTGGCAAAAATAACTAATTAAAAGATGACACGTGTCTCTTGACCCAAACAACTATAGATTTTTTTTTTATGTTAAAAAAAATGAAAATTATTTTAAATGAATTTTATATCTATTTCTTAATAAAAAAACAAATGAAATGACAATCCGTTTAACTCAACCCCACCCCCTTGCTTCTTCATCTTCTTCTCATCAATTGTTTTCTCAAACCACAAAAACCTTCATTGTAAATTACTTGCAGATTAGATTTTTAAAAAAAAATATATATTTTGTATTCGTAATATGTGTGAGAGAAAGATATTCAAAGATATTGATGCAATAGTGATGAAGAAGTTTGTCAATGGTTACTCATCCGGAAATCGATTGCAAAGAAAAATCGATAGGACCCAAATTAATTTTATCGAAAATTATTTTGCATTTACGTGATAGAGAAAGATATTCAAAGTGTTGGTACAAGAGTGACGAATAAAGGAACTTTGCCAATAATTATCTTGAAATCGAGGAAAAATCAAGAGGACCTAAATTAATTTAGCAAATTATTTGATATTGTTTTTGATAAGTTTAGTGGGTTTAGAATTTTATTTGAATGGTAATATTTATTCGAAGGTGATCGGAAATGGAGATGGAACGTCGACTTATTTTTTTATCCCAATTTTCAAAAACCTACTTTCATTATTATTTTGAAAAATACTAAAAAAATGTTTTAAATATTTAAATGCCAAATTTCAATTAAAAAGAAAATGTTTAAGTTGTTTTAGAAAAAAATAAAAATAAAACAGTATTTCAAAACTTTCACTCGCCCATAGAAAGTGAAAAACACTTCTTTTGCCATTTCAACATATTGTGTTAAATATGTAATTTTTTTGAACAATTTAAGTGTTCAATAGGTAATAGTCCTAGTTAAAGTGTCTAAATGAAATATGCGGACAACTTTAAGAGGATATGGATGACTTAAGCCTAAGTGAAACTTAAATAGGCATGTACATAATGGGAAAGACATAGATTCCCCCCTGAACTTGTACCGAAAAGTCAGTTACACACTCAAACTATCATAATAACTCCCATATACTATTTAAAAGTGATTTTTTTATCCTAAAACTGATGTGACAAAATAAAATAAAATAAAAATAAATCATGTGCGTCAGATAACTATTAAAAAAAAAAAGTTTAAGAAATCAGAATTCTCCTCATACCCCATCCCCAAAATCTCTTCTTCTTCATACCCCACCCCCACATCTCTTCTTCTTCTTCATACTCACCCTACTCATCTTTTTCACACCCAAATAAGCTTAAATAAATCAGTAACAAGAAGTAATCTAGTAACAAGTTACTTCAAAATAACATCCTTTTTTTACCCATAAACGTCCCAACAAGAAATCAAAATAGTACTAGGTGATTAAGATTTGTGGGTTTTGATTTGTGTTTGTTCATGTCATCAGAGGATAAAAGTTTGGGGGTTCCCGTCATGGAGCTATGGTGTGACTTTTTAGTAAACCAGATGAGCAATCGATTGAAAATGAGAAGAAAATAATTTTCCTATTATTCCTATCTTTTAAGTAACCTCCATGAAGAACATAAAAAAGTAAAAATGTGTCCGCAGCTGAAAAATATTTGCAATTGGACGCTCGATTTTCATGGTCAATTGATGGAAGAAACTGTAGGAGTCTTCTTGAGGTTCATTTTGGAATGAAAGGAATTCTTTCACCATGCGAATCAATTTCGAATTTTAAAAAATTTTCTTGGCGGCCATTGTAAAAAGTTTCTTCTTTGTAAGTATGCTATGAAGAAGATATAACTATTAGAGAATTTTACTAATTAATGTAAAATATAGCTAGCAAAAGAATAAGTTAATTAATAAAGAAAAAAACATAATATATATATATATATAAAATTCTTACTTGGCGTGACGTATCATTGACGTGACAACAAGTGTAACACACCACATAATGTAGAGTAGTGTTTACACCTCGTAAGGTGCTATTAAATTCACTTTTAAATAGTAAAGGTGTGTAATGGGTCGTCATAATAGTCTAAATGTGTAACTAACTTTTCATGAAAAGTTCTCGGGGAAGTTATGTCTTTTCTCTATACATAATACTGTAGACATACATACATACATACATACATACGTAATGCATGTAATATTAAAATAACAATCTATATGTAATATTAAAATATCAATCATAAAAATAGAGAAAATATATCAAATTACTTTTGAATTAGACAACAAAACTTATTTCATTTAACTACACATACATTTAGATACCTCCTTAACAACTTTCAAGTGAACTAATGTCACCTCAAGTTTATAATACCACTCTCATCTCGCGCTTCATAACTATTTAAGCACCACATCATAGTAATGTCAGTGCTCATTCCTCCACCTCCTCCCTTTCTTTCTTCTTTCTCGCTGTTTACCATTTGCAACCCTTCACCGCTTTCTTTTTTCTTCGCTATTTAATACTATTTTTAAAAAAATAATATACAAAATAAATCATTACAAATTTACAATACGCATGCCCCCCATAGAGAAGGAACCATTACAAATTTACAATACTCATGTTTAGATAATAAAGATGATAATAAAAAAATGAAGTTTAGATAATAAAGATGATAAATTCATATTATTAACATCACAAATAAAAAAACAAAAACAAAAATAGGCCAGTTAAAATCCTAGAAATTTATATTTGTGAATCGACATAAAAAATATGATGTTAGTGTTAGATTTTGTGACTTATTAAGGATTGATATAGTGGAGGTAGTGGGCAGAGTTGGAAATGAAGATGGAGAAAGATGTGACTAAGGGAAACCTTTGTGCTTCAATAGAGAAGAAGTTATATTTGTAAAAGCAATTATTAAAAAAAGAATAAATTTTTTGGCTATTAAGAAAATTCTCTCTTTTTCTCTCACACGCGCACACACATTTAAAGTATTAGTTATATATTAAGTATTAGTTATATATTTACTAGTAAAAAAATCATGAGTATAATTTTATACATTTAGTTGAATCAAAAAATATCATGAGTATAATTTCATAGATTTAGTTGAATAAAAAAATATCATGAGTATAATTTTATATATTTAATTTTTTGTTTTAAATCACAGGCTTTTAGAAGAGTGAATGCGCTCATTATGCCACGTCAATTCTTATGGGTACATTAAATCACTTAAAAATTGTTAAGAAGATATTTAAAAATACCATGTAATTAAAGTGTTAAAGTAAGATTTGCTATCAAATTTGAGGGTGATTTTATTTTTTATCTTTAGAATATAATATCTACAAGAATAGTCTATTTATAATATTAATGAACTTAAGAAAAATATAGGGATAATGAACAAGTACCCCTTCAACCTATGCCCGAAATCTCAGAGACACACTTATACTATACTAAGGTCCTATTACCCCCCTGAACTTATTTTTCTAATAATTTTCTACCCATTTTCGGCCTACCTGGCACTATCTTGTGGGTCCAACGTTGGTTGACTTTTTTTTTTCAAACTAGTGCCACGTAGGCCGAAAAGGGGTAGAAAATTACTTATAAAATAAGTTCAGGGGGGTAATAGGACCTTAGTATAGTATAAGTGTATCTATGAAATTTAGGACATAGATTGAGGGGGTACTTGTGCATTTTCCCAAAAATATATACACATATGTTTAAAAATAAAATATTATATATTAAAAGATGTGACATAAATTAGGCTTTAAAATGGTAATAAATTATTGAGAGGATAACACACATATAGGTGATGTGAAAACTCAATATGGCTCCATTCATATTTTTTTTCTCCCTTTTTAGTGATTTTTTATATTTAAATACTTGAGAAAACGGTCTGAAATCCCCCAATCTATACGCGAAATCCCAACTACACACTCCAACTTTACGGGTGTCTTATTACTCACCTGAACTTTATATTGCTCTAGTTTTTACACATTTATGTGTTGACCTATCATGGGAGGTGTTGTCACCGCCTCTTGACGCGTCAGAAGCAGAAATTTGACGAAAAATTTCTTCTTCTCCAATGATCATCTTCCCCACCTTTAAATAACCCATTGTTTCTTCTTCCACACCATTAATCCTTGTTCCTTTTGTAAAAAAACCACTATTTTGTCTCAAAATTAAGTATGATTTAGTTGTTAATGTTCATTTCTACTTCAAATCTTGAATTTAGGGTTCCTAATTTCTTATTTAGGTCCCTAATTAGAATTTTGAATTTTCTCAAAATTCATCAAAAATGTCAAATGAAAACTTGAATAAGAAGACCCACTTATTGAAATTGTTGTAAACACCAATTGAGTTTCTCATATCAATCTTTGAGAAATGTTATAATAGCGGAAGAAGAAGCAATATCAGTGATAGAATTTTTAGAATGAGATTTTCTAGTGTTTAAAAGTACGATGAAGGTTGAAGATGCGGTAGTCGTCAAATCTAGAAAAGCTTCAAAAAAAAAATGGAGGAATGAAAAAGAAAGAGAAAAGTAGAAGATGAAAATATAAAGCAAAAAAAGCAAAATATAAAAGAATAATTATTATTTTTTTATAAAAAAGAGTAAATATTACGTGGCAGCGCGTGTAGACACTGCCTAATACAAATCTGGGCGTGAGTTTTTAAGGGGTTAGATATTTTACTTTTAAAAGGTTCTGGGGGTGATAGGACCCCGTAAAGAATAAGTGTGTAGCTGGAAATTCGGTAATAGCTTAAGGGGGCTTTTGACCATTTTCTCTAAATACTTTGAATAATGTTTTATTATTTATCTATAATTAATGTAATTAAATTATCAACATTTTTTATTAGTAAAAATGAATCAACCGCCTGTCTCCCCACGTCTAATGATCATTATTATTTCATTGAATCTTCTTATACAATTTCTTAACTTTTCATCTTTCTTTTAATTATTATTCATACATTTTTTTTTTGTCAATAAACATTTTTTCTGTCTCAAAATCAATTGGGGAGGTGAAGTCAATATCTCCTATCATAATACTTCATATAAATCTCTAACTATTATGCCATAGAGAAATACTTTCGGTTCACCAATTGCTTCCTTTCTGATGAGATTGTTTAGACAGTTCAGTTATCATTTTATTTTGTTTGTTTTTGTTTGAAGATATTAATATTATATAAGATTTTAATAATTATATTTTGTGTCATACTTTTACCATTACCATCTTGGATGGTTATTTTACTGTTTTGCTATTTTATAGATTCTTGAATTTATTTTGTTTGAAATTTTATATATTCTTGAATTTATTTGACAAAATAATATTATAATTGTATTTTTTTGAATTTTAATTTCTCAATTTTAATAATGACATTGTGCATCATACTTTCATCATTACCATTTTGGATGACTACCTTTTCAATTGTTTTGCTATTTTAGAGTCTTGAAATTTATTTGGTTTGCTATTTATAAATTCTTGAATTTATTTGGAACAAATTATCATATTTGTATAATTATATTTTGTCATGTTTCCATATTGCTTAACTATATTCTAATTTAATATTTTTTTTAATATAAGTTTTGATTTCTCAATTGATGAGTTAAATTTCATTTTGAATTATTTTCACATTAATGTGTAAAATACCATTTTTTCTAGTTCATATTATATCATGTTGCGGATTATGATAACATATATTATTCTACTTTTTTGTTTTAATGTGAATTTTAGGGGTAAGTACAAAAGATGGATGGAGTTTTCACATTAATAATTGTTTATCAATAATATTGACTTTGTTTTCTATGCGCATGCTTATATTATGATGTTGATTAATTGCAATTTGATGAATTTTTAAAAAAAATATAATAATGTTGAAAAGCATTGTAAAAAAAATTCTTAAATATAGAATCTCAAATACTATTCTTTTATTTCAAACAATTTAAGGAAGAGGTTTTGAGGCTAATAATTATATACAGTAAAATCTTTAAAAAATAATCTTGGATAAATTAATAATCTCTCTAAAATAATATTTCCTCCACGTCCCGTCTTCGGCCAATGAAAAAAATCACCATGTCACGACGAGAGCACCCCCTACACGTAACCGGCATCCTCGTCCTCAAAGAGTCTTTAGACTATCCTTTAGCATACATCATAGTATATCATAGGTAGAGAAAATGCGGAAAATTTAAAACTTTTACATAGTCAAGTATACTTAGACTTCTCACTTGTCATATATGGAGTTTGTATAGACTCCTCGTTTAGGAAGTTTACATAGACTTCTCATTCATGCAATATAGCCAATTCATTAAGTAGTCTAATACTTGTCTCACATACAACCATCTAATGAGAATGACAAAGTTTGGATATAGCCCTTGCACTAGTACAATATGCCACATATATGCTTACAACAATAGTCGCAAAGATAAGAAAAGAACAAGTGTCTTTAGACATAAGCAATACTACTAAGATAGAAAGTGGCACCATCCTCGAACTTTGAGGACTCACCAACAACTTGGGAAAAGTCCAAGTCTTCTTGCAAATGACCTCTAAGCACTTCAACGGCCAGAACCTACATATTTGTAAAAATATAAAGAATATGGGTTAGTACAAACATGCACAAAAGAGACTATATCTTTAAAAACATGCTAAGTCATTTTGAAAAGCTTTTATGCACAATCAAGAGCATATACAAGTCGATCATCACTTCAACACCAAGACATGTTCATATAAGCAAGAACAACATTACCATAAAGTCATATTAACATTTCATGTTCAATAGTTCATATCATCAAAACATACAAGACCCTTACAAAAAATTTCATCCCAAGCCTACAAGTGCAATGCTCATGTGAAGCACCATAACCCCACATAATCAAGTAAACAAGAAAAGAGATCATAAGTAATGTCTTGCCTCATATAACATAACATCATGTGTATTCATCATCATATATAACAATTTACACCAATATCATATTCATCAAATGTAACCAACATCATATAAGAGCAACATCATATAGGACCAACATATATACATTTCATGACATCATAAGTTTATAAGAACAACCTCCTAGGACTCACCTCAAGGCCAACTTGTGCAATGTACAGGTAAAGTCCCATATCCTTACCTACACTAAGTAGTACCCCTTAAGTCACCCTATTTAGTGCCCATCTTTATTACTTCATTCATTCCTTTTACTTTCGGAAATAATCAACTTAATCGACAATGGACCATGTGAGCTAAACATGGAATCCGGTATCATGAAACCCTACACTGAAAGAAGGTGCTCTACTTACCAAGGTAGAACCAAAACATGAACAAAATATTCTAGGTGGATCCACTAGCTAGTTTTCCTATGGGGGCAACATAGTTAAGGAACTAGGAGATATACTAGAAACTCATGTATGCACGTTGCATGGTAGTCTCCAAATTATGAGAACATTACTGAACCTACCTTCCCTTGGAAAGGGACACCTCTCATATCTAGTTTGCTTGGTGCTAAGATAAAGTCCCTTTTTTAAATGTTTTTAAGCCTTTTTTAATCATCAAATCTTAATATAGGCCATATGAGACTAACCCCTTGTATAATCATGTCATTAGCTCATTAGGTTTAGAATGAGAACTTCTTTTCATTACAACCCATCATTTAGTGAGATCATCACATCATAGTCATATCATAATAAGGCACGCAAGAGAATCACATTCAAACTTGCATGATCGTCCCTATCAAGATTTCACAATTCAACATACTCATAAGATGCAATCATATTCATCATATCAGCATCTTCCTAATCTATTCACATAATCATACTTCAATTGAACATCATCATTAAGAATAAACCATCATTATTGAAGTAGAAAACTCATAATCATAAAGGTCTTACCAAATAGCTTCCAAAACCTCCTTCAAGATCTTACTCTCAATTCATCACAATTATCAAATAATCCAATCACCATCATCATTTAATAGTGAATTAAACAATGACATAATCAATTCCAACAACCCTAATCATCTACAAGTCCAATTCGTAGCTAGGTTAGGAAAAAGGGTTCAATCATGGATCTTTCATGAAAACTAGGTTAAAGACTACGAACTACAACATTTAACCAATAAACAATCATAATATATATCAATATTAATCTGTTACGATCCAAAATTGGACGTGATGTCACTCGTCTTATCCCACCAAGACAAGTCAGCCTAAAACTCAACAATTACAATAATATGCGGAAAAATTTACAATCAGCTAAATTATACCCCAAAACCTGGTTGTCACGTGTACAAGCCTCTAAAGTATTACAATTGAATCAAAAGAAAATATAAGTCTCATATGATATTGTTTCTAGAGTAGAACAAAATCATAAACAGGAGTAAGAAGGTATGCTGAGATGACCAACAACTACCTCACAAATCTCTAGGAAGCCTCGGAAAAGAAGAGAATATATCATAAAGGTCCGGGCTAGTAACCTACAAAAAATTGTAGAAGCAAGGGGTGAGTATCAAACCACACGGTACTCAGCAAGTAAACCTCTAAACACAAGCTAAGGGGATGAAATACGGGTACTCCTACCACCCCAACCAAACCTCCACAACTACAACCTGCATAAAAATCAGCCCAACCTAACAACTCATATTTTACATAGCGCGCAGTTCAATTAGAACATTTAAGCAAATTACATATCCTCAACATCAACACTTTGACAAATTACATGTTCTCAACAACAACACTTTAACAAATTGCATGTCCCCAACAACAACACTTTGACAAATTATATATCCTCAACAACAAGCTTAGTATTCATCAATCACCAATTCCACAGAAAGGCATTTAAAAAATCAGCAAAACACAATATCAAGTTCACTAATGATAAGTATGTGCAATGCAATGTCAAGTATAATGATGCATGTCTGACATAGTGATACACACCCGCTGTCTCTCAGTTCGGGACCCATGGGGGACATATCTGTCCATGCATCTGTCGCGGCACACGACACGACCCTCGATTATAGTAACCATCGCGGCGCGCGATACGTCCCTCGAAATATAGTATCCATCGCGGCGCGCGATATGTCTCTCGAAATATAGTATCCATCGCGGCGCGCGATACGTCCCTCGAAATGGTACATTCTCTTTAAGTTCTCATTCTTTCTCAATGCACATAACACTTGTCACAACCATGTCTTAAAATAATGCAAATGACATGTTCACACAAATAAAGAGGATATGACCATTTTCATAACACTGCACAATTATCAGCAACATCAACAATGATTCAACAAGCTTTTCAAACCATTATTTATTATCAACACATCACACACAAGCAATTATTCACATTGCCTTTTATTACCCTTTGTTTTCATCATTAAAATTAATCAATGTGTACAAGTAAACCCATCACCAAGTCCCATTACTCCCAAACATATACCACAAGAAATACACGCATTTCATACACTTAGCAAGGGTTTAGAAATCCACTTGCCTCAAATAATCGAGCAATTACTCCGGTGCTTGAGCCTTTCCTTCTCGTTAGGATTCCAATTCAATGCAATCTATTCAAATAGATATTCACAATAAGATTTCGAAGCTAACAACACTCACATTACTATGTGTTTAGCCTTGACCTAAAAATTTGCTAGGCTTAATCATCAATTTCGCAACTCTAGATGTCAAATAACATTTTAACAATCATAATTTTTTTCCAAGTTCCAAGTCTAGGGTTAAGTGTTAGTTCCTCCAATTACTATAAATAATAGATATTCATACAATACAATACACCTAACATTTAATCACATATCTCAATATATCAAAACTTGAATCATAACATGATAATCCAATAACTTTTCAAAGGAATTGATCCACTAATTCCTAAGACCAGTGACCTTAGCCACAAATTAAAGCCTAAGATGTTTATAACCTTAATCTAATCTTAATACCTAAGATCATTAAATTGGCATTGTCGCCAAATTTCTATTTCCAACAATTATTCAATCACACACCACTTACCCATAATTAGTTGCAATCACCGTCCAATAATTACCCAAAAACAATTGATAATTTATGCCAATATATTGATATTCCACTGGAATTGGCATACTGCCAAATGAAGCATTAACATTAAATTCTCCAAAGCTACTAACAACATATCGTGCAATCGCTATATAATTATTAACTAATCATTATTCAATCAATTATAACCCTGCAAATTATTTTTTCTTAAATCACGAACAACACATATGATTTGAATTCAAAATGCAGGCTACACTTTATCCACCTAATAATAATAATAATAATAATAATAAAATAATACTACTATGACCCTCAGTTAATTAGGAATTCGCTAATCATCTCCAACAATATCAGATTGAAAATTATTACCTCAAGGTATTGCTCCTATGCGACGGCGCCAGAGTATTCCTTCATATATTTTTTTTCAACTTGTTTGATTTTAGTCGCACGTTTAGGTCAGTTTTCTTCCATCACTTTCTTTTCTTTTCTAAATTAATTATGTATTAAAAATAATAATTTCTACTAACCTATTTTAATATTTCAGACTTGACCCATTATTATTAACAATAAACAAATTACCCACAAATAATTAATTATAGTCAAATGACTATTCAAAATTATAAAAGAATAACTTTTTTGGTCCGGGTCATTGCATTTTTCACCACTAAAAATCATGTTCGTCCTCGAACATAAAGAAGAAGAAGGAAAAATAATCGACGTTACAAAAAGTCTAAGTTATGACCTACTAGTTGGTGTTCATCTTACTAAGTGAGCTCTTCCTTAAGACCATTCCAACAAGATCCATTAATGAGAATTGAACTTTCAAATCAACTTTAGAAGATCTAAAAATCAAGAGTTATTATCAAACCACAGACTAACACATGAACTTAATCTGAACAAAAACCCTATAGACCATAACACAATAACCTAGACGAATCTTTTCTCGCATAACCACGATAAAATTCTGAATCAATGTTTGCTACAACCAGAAGTGAACCTGAACCAATTATGACACACTCATAGTGCACAAACCATCCAGATCTTATCAAGATTCCTTTTCACAACACAATCTTTTCATAAACTTAAGTTGTAAAAATATTATCTTTAGACATAGATTACTCATCAAGAGAGGATCAATATATCTAACCCAAAGAATAACAATATCAAGTAAACACCAACAAGGGATACACTTCAAAATGAAAAACCTCTAGCAATACTCTTAGACAATTGTAACTCTTCATAGTAGCTCTTATATAAGTTCTCATAAGCAAGGTTGTGCGTATAGAACTACTGATATTTTTCAACTATCCCAAACAACACCAAATCTATCATAACTGAAATGACCAAGTTTGCCCAAGGATCCTACCCTATCAAGAGGGCACAAGAGGATCGGTACATCCGATCCACCACTAGGGATTCACCCATAGATATGGAAACACAAGTGACATAAGTGGTGAATCATACTCCAAATAATATCCAGTACGAAGAAAGTGATTGCATAAGAATATACAGAAGCAAGGTCGAATACCACAACATACTTCTTCCATAGTTCTCATATAAAGATATTCTATTTATCTGACTCGATCTCTCAATTTTTTTTTATTTTTTTTTTTTTGCTACCAACAATCAACCAAACTGACCCCCATTATAATATTACAAATACTAGATTCGTCGAACCCCACATACTTCTCACAGTACTCCATTGAATCTAACACTCTTAATATCAACAAACATCATAACTACACCAGTCATTTACCTTACTCACTAGTATCAAAGTATTCTTATCAAATACATTATCGCCTTCAAATTTTCAAATTATGGCACTCTCTCTTTTCAAATAAGCAGTTTATAACAGATACGGGTCTCACCCAAGGCTAACACTAGTTTCAAATCTAAAAGTATTTTCCCATCAATGTAATGTTATTGAATCACGTTCAATGTCAACTCCATGTAATCTTTCAGATGTCAAATTTCAACTAACATTTAAAACCATCATATACCTCATACTGACACTTAGGAAATTCTTGGTCACTCCAATAATTTGGTATACTATATGCTCGTAACCTCACCATCAAATGTCTATGTAACACATCATAACAGTTTGTATCATCCCATCAACAAAGTAGTTTCAATTTCCTCAAAATCCTCATTAATCATGTAAAATTTTAGGTCCACACCGTTGAACATCAATAAGTTACCAATTATAATTTGAACAATCTAGCTCGACATAACCACATATAATCTTCCCCACATCATTACTAGTCACCCAAACAAAACTCAATCTTTAGAAAAGTTGATGATAATTTCTAGTAAGTCTGTACTAGTTCATATCTCACAATCATATGTAAACTCATAGATAAAAATTAATAAATTCTTCAACTACAAATCAAGGGCTTATACGAGAGGTCTTTATTCCTTCACTTTTCTTACATTCTTCTCATGACAGAAATTTTAAATACCTTGAACTCTTCAATACACCAAAACTTCTTTTTTTTTTTTTTGCTAATTCACTTACAAGTCTTATTCTTTGTCCAACAACTCATGACAATTTTTACCTTATCCTCTAAATCATAACATTATGTGAAACTCCCCTTGGGTATAACAATCAAATGTAACCAAATTTACTACTTGAAATTTTTAAGTCACTCCAAATGCTTCATACTCAATGCGATTGATCATTTCTCATCTTACCAATTCATACATTGACAAAACACACTACCACAAACCTAAACTCACCACGAAAAACTTGAATTTGAATCCAGTTGTGTAATTCAATATCCATCACTATTAGCTCATACCTTTAAGATTTTTATGAATTCACGTATCTTAGCTTATCATTGATCGCCTCTTGATAGATATTACCATATCCTTCGCTAAAAATTCAGTAGGACTCATTACTGAACTCAGAACCACAAAAGAACTTATCGCCACACTTGAGTTGAACATCTATACACTCATTTCTCAAATCTTATTCGATTGTTTTTTTAAACCAAACTGATAAACCCGTGACACTATTACCATGACCAACGTAAAACGGATGAAATCATGTGTCTCTGAACCCAATTCTCAATCCCTCTAAAGATACCTCCTTAGCTCTTGCAATCAAAGTAAATATCCTTGCTCTCTTCTCTTTCTGAATGCTAAACTACATCCCAATATGTTTAATTATGACTTTAGCTCTTTTCAATTCCATTCGAGCGACATCCCAACTTCTCATAAACTTATCATACAACCACACTACTTAGAAAATAGCAGGGAACCATACCTTAGACATTCTAAAGTCATCCTTACCGTACAAAAGTATTTTCACCAACAAAATTTATCATATAGTTGTATTCCAATCATAATTCATCACGAACTCTTATTAGTATCATGCTCTTAGCTCTTGTCATCCCCACGAAGTCAATATTTTTATCAATATGACACGATAAATCTAGTTATACGAACCAAAATCAAAGGACTAAGCCAATCTTATATGCACTTTCTTACTAACATCTTCAATTACCTTCCACAAGTATATTTTTTTTTTGGACTTCTTTTACCCATAAGCTTGTCATTCTGATATCTATCCATTTCCTCAGACATTAAAATAATCGGTCCTTATTTAGAACATTCGGAATACACTTCTCAACTTAACACATTGATACCACATCAACGATCCACCATTGAAATCTTTCTTATACACATGCTTAATTCATTCATTCATAGTAACAAGCTAGTTGGTTTCTCAAATTTGAATGCAACATCAAATCTTACTATATGAGCATGTGATACAATTGATAACTCCTTAAATAGTTAGTATTAACACTTGACAATCAACGTATCTGTTTTCATATAACACTAGTACCACATCGTGAAAGACTGTTAGATCCACCACTAGAACACACCATACCTACCGAGAAGATCGTACCCAAATGACCACACATTTCTACCTATCGAATAACTTTAAAATATTATCAAATTCGCTCCATATCTAGTCTAAGCTATATGTATTCTTTTATAGGGAAGGTCGATAACAAAAGTAATACACTCCATAATTCTAACCAAGCTACCATTGTAATAGTCGTATCATGACCTTATTTGGTATACACTCAATCTATGAAACCACAAAAGAGATTCTGACCTCAACTGATGCAACATCATTCGCTAAGCAACCCATTAATGTTATGAAAAATATATCAACTGTAATTTTTTTCAAGGTTACACTATTCATTATCTAGCCAACTCTTTAAACATTTAACTTCTTATTGTCAAATCACTCCAGATATTGCTTATACCACATAAGTACTATTTTTATTTTATTTTATTTTATTTTTGTATGATAACTAACCTTACTCGACCCCTTCAAATATGACCACACATTCTTTTCATAAGTATATTATTTTCACCTTAATACCAAATCTAGCATCCAATCAATACACGATACACCAACTATTTTACATAAGGAACTACGCACGAGTCATCACATAAATGAGAGAAAGAATGGAATGAAGAGGTAAGAATCAAAACGGACAAAGGATGCACGATAGAGATTCAAAAAGTGAAGATATTTCCTAAAAGTCACTATAGCCTCTCGAAGATAAGTATAGACGTCTCCATACAGATCCTCAAGACTCTACTTAGACTCGACTTGTACACATGTGAGACCTATGAAGCTTGGGCTCTGATACCATTTTGTCACGACCCAAAATTGGACGTGATGGCACTCGTCTTATCCCATCAAGACAAGTCAGCCTAAAACTCAACAATTACAATATTATGCGGAAAAATTTACAATCAGCTAAATTATACCCCAAAACCTGGTTGTCACGTGTACAAGCCTCTAAAGTATTACAATTGAATCAAAAGAAAATATAAGTCTCATATGATATTGTTTCTAGAGTAGAACAAAATCATAAACAGGAGTAAGAAGGTATGCTGAGATGACCAACAACTACCTCACAAATCTCTAGGAAGCCTCGGAAAAGAAGAGAATATATCATAAAGGTCCGGGCTAGTAACCTACAAAAAATTTTAGAAGCAAGGGGTGAGTACCAAACCACACGGTACTCAGCAAGTAAACCTCTAAACACAAGCTAAGGGGATGAAATACGGGTACTCCTACCACCCCAACCAAACCTCCACAACTACAACCTGCATAAAAATCAGCCCAACCTAACAACTCATATTTTACATAGCACGCAGTTCAATTAGAACATTTAAGCAAATTACATATCCTCAACATCAACACTTTGACAAATTACATGTTCTCAACAACAACACTTTAACAAATTGCAAGTCCCCAACAACAACACTTTGACAAATTATATATCCTCAACAATGATGTTTTAACAAATTACATGTCCCCAACAACAACACTTTGATAAATTATATATCCTCAACAACAAGCTCAGTATTCATCAATCACCAATTCCACAGAAGGCATTCACAAAATCAGCAAAACACAATATCAAGTTCACTAATGATAAGTATGTGCAATGCAATAGAATGCAATGTCAAGTATAATGATTCATGTCTGACCTAGTGATACACACCCGCTGACTCTCAGTTCGGGACCCATGGGGGACATATCTGTCCATGCATCTGTCGCGGCGCATGACACGACCCTCGATAATAGTAACCATCGAGGCGCGCGATACGTCTCTCGAAATATAGTATCCATCGCGGCGCGCGATTTGGTACATCCTCTTTAAGTTCTCATTCTTTCTCAATGCACATAACACTTGTCACAACCATGTCTTAAAATAATGCAAATGACATGTTCACACAAATAAAGAGGATATGACCATTTTCATAACACTGCACAATTCACAGCAACATCAACAATGATTCAACAAGCTTTTCAAATCATTATTTATTATCAACACATCACACACAAGCAATTATTCACATTGCCTTTTATTACCCTTTGTTTTCATCATTAAAATTAATCAATGTGTACAAGTCAATCCATCACCAAGTCCCATTACTCCCAAACATATACCACAAGGAAATACACGCATTTCATACACTTAGCAAGGGTTTAGAAATCCACTTGCCTCAAATAATCGAGCAATTACTCCGGTGCTTGAGCCTTTCCTTCTCGTTAGGATTCCAATTCAATGCAATCTATTCAAATAGATATTCACAATAAGATTTCGAAGCTAACAACACTCACATTACTAGGTGTTTAGCCTTGACCTAAAAAATTCGCTAGGCTTAATCATCAATTTCGCAACTCTAGATGTCAAATAACATTTTAACAATCATAATTTTTTTCCAAGTTCCAAGTCTAGGGTTAAGTGTTAGTTCCTCCAATTACTATAAATTATAGATATTCATACAATACAATACACCTAACATTTAATCACATATCTCAATATATCAAAAACTTGAATCATAACATGATAATCCAATAACTTTTAAAAGGAATCGATTCACTAATTCCTAAGACCAGTGACCTTAGCCACAAATTAAAGCCTAAGATGTTTATAACCTTAATCTAATCTTAATACCTAAGATCATTAAATTGGCATTGTCGCCAAATTTCTATTTCCAACAATTATTCAATCACACACCACTTACCCATAATTAGTTGCAATCACCGTCCAATAATTACCCAAAAACAATTGATAATTTATGCCAATATATTGATATTCCACTGGAATTGGCATACTGCCAAATGAAGAATTAACATTAAATTCTCCAAAGCTACTAACAACATATCGTGCAATCACTATATAATTATTAACTAATCATTATTCAATCACTTATAACCCTGCAAATTATTTTTTCTTAAATCACGAACAACACATATGATTTGAATTCAAAATGTAGGATACACTTTATCCACCTAATAATAATAAGAATAATAATAATAAAATAATACTACTATGACCCTCAGTTAATTAGGAATTCTCTAATCATCTCCAACAATATCAGATTGAAAATCATTACCTCAAGGTATTGCTCCTATGCGACGGCGCCAGAGTATTCCTTCATATATATTTTTTCAACTTGTTTGATTTTAGTCGCACGTTTAGGTCAGTTTTCTTCCATCACTTTCTTTTCTTTTCTAAATTAATTATGTATTAAAAATAATAATTTCTACTAACCTATTTTAATATTTCAGACTTGACCATTATTATAACAATAAATAAATTACCCATAAATTAATTAATTATAGTCAAATGACTATTCAAAATTATAAAAGAATAACTTTTTTGGTCCGGGTCATTACATTAATCAATACAATACAACATTAAATCAATTTGAAAAGAAACCCACGAAATTGGATGAAAATCCAAGTTTTGACATTTTTGGAAACCAATTCTGAATAGCCTCTTGGGGAAAGAGATCTCAAGAGTGAATAGCTTCCATACCTTAATAATAATTGAAGATTTATGGAAGAAAATCTTGAGTGTTGGAGCCATAATCAAGCTTGAAGTTGGCCTTCAATGGTGGCCTTTGGAATAGAGAGAGAAAGTAGAGAGAAAATGGAGAGAATTGAGTTTGGGAAATAATAAAATGTTGAGTTAGTTTAATGAGGTTTAACTCTTTTGTAGTCCCCAACTAACTTAGTTAACCATCCTTTAACCCCTAATTAATTAATTAAATAATTAACTAATTTGACTAAGCTTGATCCAAACTTGGCAGTGAACCAAGCCTCCGATCGACGACTTCATGTCGACGGTCCATTGAACAAAAAATGATATCGTACTGGTCATTCGTAGTTTTGGTCAGAGAATGGATTTTGAGACATTTTTCAAAAATTACCAAGTCCCCACCAACGAGCACCATCGACGGGCTTTTGACCCATCGACGGCTCGTCGTTTAGTTCCGTCAATAGCCACTGTCAAATGATAGCTTTAGGGTCAATTGTTAGTGTCTTCTTCAAGGATCCTTAGGGTGATCCTTGGGGAGTCGTACCCGGACGTTTTGACCCTAAACACCCTCTAATACATGTTCCACATCTTTCCACCAAATTTGACTTAATTCCGACTCTTAAAACCCCTTGAAACATACAAAGTCACACGAGCTCATCTTTTACAGATCCCCGGACGTCTTGGTTGTTTCTTGATGTTTTGACTCTAACACTTTCTAATTGAGTTAATTACTTTTTTATTTCGACTTAGAAACATCGTTTTAAGGCTTAGTTCATTAAGTGAGGCTCTAGTTAGGTCATGGAACTTCCAGAGTGTTACACACCATTTTTGATAAAATAATAAGAAAATATATTTTCAGATGACCCCTATTTAAAAATATAATCCCATTAATATCATAAATTAATAATTCTTTAAAAGTACAAATATATATAAGACAATATAGTGAAATATGATTCTACTGTGTTTTGGTTTTTCTTAAAATTTAAATGTAGTTGAAGCTCATCTCTAACTTTTTTTATTGTATCGAAGAGCACCAATGTTGTGTTTTTGAACTGCACCATAAAATAGTAAAGAGTTGTAGATGCGATTAGTGTTTTCTTACGCCTAATAGTTCCGAACATATAGTATCACCTTTAACTTCATCATCAACATTGCTTTTTACGATGGTACCCACAATTTCTTCTAAGCTCTGGACCTCTGAACATGTATAACTTTCTTCCGGATAATCCCACAGGCTATTGACATCCATTTGTGGTAATCAAGATCATTAATCATGACCTCAAGTTCATGAATGACGTTTTTACAAGTAGGTTCATTCATATTCTCTGAGATTGCATCTCCTGAACGAATTTTACAGTGTTGAAAATAATTTGTTATTGTCTCTTGCTGAACATTTGTTGTCCAAACAGGGATTGCAAATTGACAGCATCCAAAGCATCGATATTTGTTGGATCAGTTTGTCCCACTTGATAACCTTTTAATATCCTACGATAAATTATATTTGATAATACATCATGAAAGCTCTTATTATCACAACATCACGAGGTTGAAATTAGTAAGATATAATGATTCCGATGTATTCGTTGTACGTCATGTAAAAAGTTTTTTTTTATGTGAAATCAATAAATATGATACATAAATTAGTAAGATACAATGATTTTGATATAATCAAAATTAATCTGCATCGAATCTCAACCCATTCTTTAAATTAATAAATATTAATTTATCGATTAAATAAAATCTTTACAAAATAATAAGATTTCATGGTCCCACCTATATTACTTAATAGAGGCTTTAATATATATATATATATATATATAATATATATATATATATATATAATTTATTTTTAATTAAATACTTTGGACCACTGGTCCGTTTATTTCTCTTCACCAAAAATTCATACAAACAATCACAAAATAAGCCCAAAATAAGAAATGCTCAGCTGACCCATATTAGGAAGTTTAAGACTAGCTAAGTACTAGTCTTACCCTAAATAGGGTTTCCTAATTAGAGCTTCGCATAAATCCAAATCCTACTCTCCGCCGCTCCCATGTTTCTTGTTCCCTTCTCCTTATCGTTGCTCATTCTCTTCCTCTGGTTATTAATGTGCTCCATATGTGGTTGTGGAAGTGTTGTATCAGCTAAGAAAGGTATTTTCTTTTTGATGTTGTTCCTGCTCCAACTAAACCAACAACTTACTTCATCTTTTTTTTTCCATATGTGAGATTCGGTGGAGGTGTTTGTAGTTCAAGATGAACTTTTCTAGGATTTAACCATGACACTCCTCCCTAAGGCTTTGAGGTATATCGATCTGCTAGATTGAGTCTGCACTTTCTGTGATTTATCGATTTGAGATCCCCCCCCTATTGCTTGTCTTTTTTTGTGAGTTGAGGTTGCTCTAGGCTAGAAAGCTTCAATACAACTAGATCGTAACTTATAAGACAAAACTCTGATCTATAGATAATATCGTTGTGCATTTCTTATTCGTAATTGTACTTAGTTATGCTTGTTGAGTTAATCCTTCGTGTTTTAATTCTCAATGACGGAATTTGTTGTTTGTCTATGTTATTGATCCATCATCATTTGCTTGGTCAATTTTAGAAACTACTTACTTCTATCTTCTTTGCTTGATCTGGGGTCATATTAGCTAGATAGTCTGCGAGTTGATTAGCTTCCTGAAATATATGCCTTATTTAAACTTGTTTCCTTGATATATTCTGATATATGTCCTCTGTTTTTTTCATTTGTGACCAAGACACTTTCCACTGCTTTAGAAGCAAGTGTTTGAGTGTCAATGAGTCAATTTTCAGCATCATTTTCTTAAAGTTATGAGTATCACAAAATTGTATTGCTTTCAGTACCCCCATAATTTTAGCCTCCATATTGTTGCATCCCCTATGGTTTGGGCTTCTGCATATATTATATCTCCCCTGTTGTCTCTTATGATGAAGCCATATGAACTTTGTTCAGGATTTTCCCTACATGCACCATCTGTATTACATTTCACCCATCATATTGCTGGTTTTTTCTAGTACACTATTTTATAGTATAATGTCGGCTTGTAAATGAGTGGTAAGTATGTCCATCCAATCCTAAGATCCTCCTCTAACCCAAGGATATTTAAATTTCATTAGCATTTGGATTGCGTGTTGACATTGCCCCAATAGTCTAGAATATGTCATCCCCTTTTTGTGTTTTCTAGCATTCCTCTTTTCCATAACTCCCACAAAATAATTGTTGGTATTGCCTTGAGGATTTGCTTAGTGTCTTGGACAGTCCCCCCAAATAGTAATAAGTTGTTGTAAGTGAACTCCTTTGATGCTAATACCTGCAGATGAAACAAAGTGCTTTCATAGCTTTTGAGATATTGGAGATGTTTGAAAAAGGTGTTTCATTATTTTCGCCTCTCCCACATTACAGTGGTAACAATTGGATGCCACATGTACTCTCGTTCTTTTAAGGACATCATATGTGGGAATTCTCCTTCACCATACCCTCCAAAGAAAGAAGAAGATTTTAAATGATAGCCCTTTGATCCATATATTAATCATCCATTCCTTCTCTTCTCTTTTCTGCCTTGTTAACTGAAAATCTTATTTAACGGTGAAGTTTCCTTGATTATTTTCCATCCACCATCCCTTGACTGATTCAACTATGTCCATATCAGTACTAATAGTCTCTAGAATGTATTCCACCATTTCTTGAGATAACAATTGACTTAGTCTTACTGTGTCCCCTTGTCCATTATGTATCATCTAATTTACACTCTACTTCCTCCTCTATTCCTTGTAATTTCTTTGTAATATAGAGCACCTTGCTTAGTCCAGTTGTCCAGCTATAAACTAGCAGTACCTTCTTTCTGTTGCCTACATATTTCATGCTCCACATCTTCTCTGATTGTTACCATTTCCCTCCAGACCTGTGAGGCACCTTTATTTTGAGCTATTATGGGATGATGATTTTTACAATACTTATTTTACATAAATGTGGTTTGCAAAGATGTCTGAATTCTAAAATCCACCACAGTTTAGCAAATTGGACATTATATATATCATAGAGGGATACGTAGCCTAATCCACCTTCATATTTTGGGTAACACATCCATCCAAGTAACCCAATTGTTACCTCTTATTCCAGTATAGTTTCCCAGAAGAACTTAGGAAAGAGATGATGGATTTGGTCTATAAAACTCTTTGGTGGAGATATCTTAGATAACATGTAGATCAGTATCGATTACACTACATGATTTATCGATATATATTTTCCACCAAACGGTAGGAACATATTTTTCCATAATAATATTATACCAACAATCTTTTTGATTAAACCCTCAAAGTAACTTTTTTTCTTTCTTCCATCGTATATAGGTATAGGACAACCTAGATATGTGAACGAGAAGTTATCATGCCTAATCCCAGTAAGCTTCCTTAGTCTTATTCTGATAATTAAAGGAGTCTTGTCATGTAGGTAGAAAAAACTCTTTTCCTTATTAATCATCTAATCTGATACCCTTTCATAATCCCTCAATAGCTTCATGAGTTAGATCACTAAATGTTTGTCTCTTAAGACAAAAAAAATTGTATCATCAGCATATGTCATATGATTACTTTTAGGTCTCCATTTGGGCATTTTGAATCCTCTAAAAGACTCATGATCATTGAGTTGATTGAGGCTTCTGGATAATAGCCCTGCAACTATGATGAACAAAGTTGGAGACAAAGGATTCCCTTGTTTTAGTCTTCTAATTGAGTGAAAGAAATCATGACTTTGTCCATTAATTAGTACTGAGTACCAATTTGCAGAAATCAACCACCAAACCATATGCTTTAGCCATATCATCTCTGAAAAACCAAACTGTCGTAGGACTTTAGTTAGGAATATCCAAGTCACTCTATCATATGCTTTAGCCATGTCCAACTTGACCACATTAGCCTCATTGCTTCTTAACGGTATATCCCTGATAATTTTTCGAGCCCATAATACATTCTTCGTGAATTTACATCCGAAAAAGACAAGTCATATACATTTATTTTATTTATAACTTAAAAGTGTATATTCTAATTTTTATACTTATTAATATATCATAACTTTATAAAAAATGTATTTAAATGGATAAAAGCATCTTAATATACAATTATTACTACTTTAATAATTCTCCAAGCCAATAATAGTTGTTTACTATTGACTTGACATACCTTTAAGAAGTAGTAAATGATAGGGATAATTTTACCTAACTATCGCTATTAAACACATCCAAATGATTAAAATTCATTAAATCCAACTAAAAGAATTATGTCAACTATAAAAATTGTTAGTTAAAACTTACAAGATAACAAAAATTACAAGATTACAACTGAAAATAAAATGAAGAAATAAAACCTTTGTAGGTTGAGGCGCGTATATCTCGCTCTCTTTAAGGAGATTCAAGCCCACTGCAACAAATGTTTTCATCGATTCAGCAATAGTCCTCTTTGACTTATCCCCTCTAGGACACAACAACCTTCACAAAGTATAAGTCAACAACTCTGGACAAGAGTTGAGACCAAAGCTCCACAACAAAGATCTCCCTTCAACTAATAAGAACTATCTTTTTGACTAACTCTTTCACTCTATTTTTCTCTTGTGTGTTGTTTGTTCAAACCAAATGAAGATCACCACTATTTATAACAGAAGAAGTCTTCTTAGCAATGAATAGGAAGATAATGGGGTAGTAAATAGTAAAGATAATGGTCTTAGAAGTTACATAGGTTACAAAGAGTAATTGAGAGTAAAAAGTGAGATAATGGAGATTGAATGAGGGGAAAAGTGAAAGCCACTAACGGCCAAATGCTGCTGCCAATGCTGCCAAAAAAGCAGTGGCGGATTCAAGATTTTAAGGTTGTGGGTGCTCTGAAGTGAAAATGTAAAAAATACGTGTTAACAATGAGATTTGAACCTTGGTAACAACACTAAAAGAGTCTTAACTACCCATCCAAGAACCATTGGGCCAACTATATCATTTATTCATTGGGTGCTCTATGTTAATTTTATACAAATACCTATCAATTTCTACATAGATATATATATTTCGTAACGAAGTTAATGGGTGCTCGAGCACCCGGCGGACACCATGTGGGTCTGCCCCTGCAAAAAAGTTCACGAACATATATGTACTAATTCTAATAGTAGTGCACCAATTTATGATACTCAACGGAAACAGAAAAGACACTTATGGTTGGCACTTGGCAGCAACAACAACTTAAGTCAAATCCATATAAAAACCCTAAACCCTTAGTGTATTTAATTTGTATATTAATTTGCTTTAAGTTGTTGTTGCTGCCAAGTGCCAACCATTAGTGTTTTTTTCTGTTTCAGTTGAGTATCATAAATTGGTGCACTACTATTAATATTAGTGCATATATGTTATTGAACTTTTTTGGCATCATCATTTGGCCGTTAGTGGCCTTCACTTCTCCCCCATTTAATCTCCATCGTCTCACTCTTTATTTTCAATTATTCTTTGTAACCTATGTAATTCCTAAGACCATTATCTTCACTATTTACTACCCCATTATCTTCCTATTCATTGTTAGGAAGACTTCTTATAGTATAAATAGTGGTGGTCTTTATTTTGTTTGAACACACAACACATAAGAGAAATATAGAGTGAAAGAGTTAGTCAAAAAAAGAGTTCTTATTATTTAAAGGGAGGTGTTCTTTGTTGTGAAGATTTGGACTCAACTCTTGTCCAGAGTTGTTAAATTATACTTTGTGAAGGTTGTTGTATTCTAGAGGGCCAAAATAAAAAAGGACTACTGCTGGACCGGTGAAAACATTTGCTGCAGTGGGCTTGAATCTCTTTAAAGAGAGCGAGGTATCCGCGCCTCAGCCTAAAGATATTTTATTTCTTCATTTCATTTTCAGTTGTAATCTTGTAATTTTTGTTATCTTGTAAGTTTTTACTAAATTTTTTAAAGAGATTCGAAATGACTATAATTAAAAAAATTGCGGATGTCAAGATGGGAGACCTTAATAAGTTATTACGGTTCAATGGTAACCATTTTAAGAGATGGAAGGGTAAAGTATTTTTCTACTTAAGTCTTCTCAATATTTTTTATGTGTTAACTAAGAAGAATCCAAATAAAGAAGACACCATCTCTCTCAATGATGATGAAACTATTTCTCATCTAGAGAAAGGGAAAAAGTACGAGGGTGATTCCTATAAATGCCGAGTAAGTATGATACCGAAGAGGCGCAGCAAAAAAAATATGCGGCTAGTAGATTTTTTTCATTTCCAAATGGTGGACGATAAATCGGTGGTAGACCAAGCTCAAGACTTTATCATGATTGTTGGAGAGCTTAGGTCCGAAGAGGTAAAAATTAGAGATAACCTTATTGTTTGTGGCATAGTAGATAAACTTCCACCTTCTTGGAAGGAATTTCAAAAAACTATGCGCCACAAACAAAAGGAAACCTCTCTTGAAACCTTGATCATGAAAATCCGCATGGAAGAAGAAGCAAGGAATCAAGATGCACTCTTACAAGCAGAAGAGAACAACATCCCAACGAAGATAAATTTAATTACTTCGAATAATGCAACTCCTGAAACTCACAAAAATACTTCTTTAAAGCCTAAGAAGAAAAAATTCAAGGAAAATAGTGGTAGACATCCCAAGAAAAATAATGGTGAAAATAACCAAGCACAAAATCAACATGTTCAAGAAAATAGATCATGCTTTGTTTGTGGCAAGAATGGACATATTGCTCGATTTTGCAGATTCTAGAAACGTGGTCCTAACCCTCAGGCAAACGTTACCGAAGAACCTTTTGTGGTGGTGATTACCGACATAAACATGGTCGAGAATGTTGATGGATGGTGGAATGATTCTGGTACAAAACGTCATGTCTGTTATGACAAAGATTGGTTTAAAAAATATACTCATTTTGAGCAGCCCAAAATCATCATGATTGGTGATACTCACACTACTCAAGTGCTCGAAAAGGGAGATGTTGATTTGTGTTTTACTTCTGGAAGGGTATTAACTTTAAAAGATGTACTTATATTCTTTCCATGAGAAAAAATTTGATGTCTAATTTTCTTCTTAATAAAGCAGGTTTTAAACAGATTTTTGTGGGAAAGGGGTATGCATGTGATGGGATGTTTAAGTTGAATGTTGAGATGAATAAAACTTCTACTTCTGTTAATATGCTTTCATTTACCAATTTTTGGTATGCTCGTTTGTGTCATATTAATGTTCGTTATGTTGGAATCATGAGTAGTTTAGGATTAATCCCAATGGTTAAAAAGAATTTTGAAAAGTGTGAAGCTTGTAGTAAAGCTAAAATCACTAAAATGCCTCATTTTTAAGTTGAAAGAAAAACTGATTTGTTAGAATTAGTTCATGCTGATATTTGTGAACTTGGTAAAACTAACTCGTGGAGGTAATATATATCTTATCACTTTCATTGATGATTTTTTTAGGTATACATTATGTTTACTTGATGAAAAATAAAAGTGATGCTTTTGAAAATTCAAAACTTATCTCCATGAGGTTGAAAATCAGTTTGGAAGAAAAATAAAAAAAAGTTAGAAATGATAGAGGTCATGAATTTGAATCTCCTTAAAATTGTTAGTGAAAACTTACAAGATAACAAAAATTACAAGATTACAACTGAAAATGAAATGAAGAAATAAAATCACTTTAGGCTGAGGTGCGGATATCTCGCTCTCTTTAATGAGATTCAAGCCCACTGCAGCAAATGTTTTCAAAACAGTAGTCCTCTTTGACTTGTCCCCTCCAGGATACAACAACCTTCACAAAGTATAAGTCAACAACTCTGGACAAGAGTTGAGTCCAAAGCTCCACAACAAAGATCTCCCTTCAACTAATAAGAATCTCTTTTTGACTAACTCTTTCACTCTATATTTCTCTTGTGTGTTCAAACCAAATGAAGATCGCCACTATTTATACTAGAAGAAGTCTTCCTAGCAATAAATAGAAAGATAATGGGGTAGTAAATAGTGAAGATAATGATCTTAAGAATTACATAGGTTATAAAGAATAATTGAGAATAAAGAGTGAGATAATGGAGATTGAATGGAGTAGAAGTGAAGACCACTAACGGCTAAATGATGCTGCCAATGCTGCCAAAAAAGTTCAGTGACATATATGCACTAATTCTAATAGTAGTGCACCAATTTATGATACTCAACGGAAATAGAAAAGACACTAATGGTTGGCACTTGACAGCAACAACAACTTAAAACAAATTAATATACAAAATATTAATATTAAAATGCTTATAAACCAACAAAAACTTCTTAAACTTTTCAACCCAATAATAACATTCTTAGATTCACAAGAAATCCAGTACGTTTTTTCTTGAAAATAAATTATAGTATCAAACTTATGATGGCTTATAAACTCAATAATTTGATCGTTATATCTTCAATCTTCACTTTTGAAGCTTTTCATCCACAATATTGGCGCCTTCAAATTTAATAATATTAGAACTTTAAAGTTTTTTTTGGGATACATTATCAAGCTCTTTTTTGTTTCTCTTTCTCTTTCTTTAAAAATTATGCTTATATTTATTGACAATTGAGAAAATTCTAAATGAGTAATGCAAATAGTAGAAGGACGTGTTTTAATAATAAATTTTATTGGCTATTTATTGATGTTGAAATGAAAATCTAACTTTGACTTATAATTCCAAAGTGTTGGGAAACAGCTAAATTATCTACGAATTTCATAAAGAGGAAAAATATTTTTTTTTCCACTTTATGAAATTCATGAATATTTTTTCTGTTTCTATCCATTTCACTCTTACTAAATTAATTTTTTTATCCATTTCACTCTTACTAAATTAAATTTTTGAATTCATTTCCCAATACTTTGTATTATAAATCAAAGTTAGGCTTTCAATATTTAATAAATAGCAAAGCACATTTATTAGTAAATTACGTCATTTCACTCTTTCTGCTACTCGCATTACTTCTTTAAAATTCTCTCAATTGCCAATGATATTATTAACATAACTTTTTTGAAGAAATAGAAAAGAGCTTGATAATGTATTTAAAAAAAAGTTCTAATATTGTTAAAGTTGAAGGTTCCAATATTGTGGGTAAAAAATTGAAGTTCTAACGATCAAAATTATTGAGTATGAAAGCTATTAAAAGTTTGACATCATAATTTATTTTCAAGGGAAACCATACTTGATTTCTTATGATCTAAGAATATAGTTATTGGGTTGAAAAGTTCAAGAAGCTATTATAGTTGACACAATTCTTTTAGTTAAATTTAATGAACTTTGATCATTGGGATGACTAATATTACTCTCTTGCCTAATTACTTTGTTCACTTTGTAATGACAATTATGAAGTTGAATACTCCCTTTGTTTAAAAACGAATGACCTCCTTTTTTTTTGTAGTCTGTTTCAAAAAGAATGACTTCTTTCTTTTTTTGGTAACATTTTAATTTCAGCTTTCCACGTGACATGTTTAAGGCCACAAGATCAAAGGACAATTTTGTACATTTGACCTAACTTTCATTTAGAACCACAAGATTCTAAAGTCTTCTTTTTATTCTTAAACTCCGTATCAAGTCAAATCAGGTCATTCTTTGTGAAACGGACGGAGTAATAATTAACATAGTAAGTTTACCATTTTACCCCTATTAATTATGAAATTAATGAATTAAAAATTTAAGATTTTCAAAAAGTTCTACCTTTTTTCAAGTAATTATTTGAGGATATAATAGGTAAAAAGACCATCCTTTCTTGATTTGTCAAAATGGATAAGTAATTAGTGACAACTAAAAAAGAAATATGGACAAGTAATTAAGAACAAAGGGAGTATTTAATAAAAATATTTGATAAAATGACATTTATCATTTACAATATGTCGAAAGATGTGTCAAGTTAATGCTCCATTTGTCCCTAATTTCTTGATTTGTCAAAATTGATAAGTAATTAGTGACAACTAAAAAGAAATATGAACAAGTAATCAGGAACAAATGCAGTTTTTAATAGAAATATTTGATAAAATCACATTTATCATTTACAATAGAGTAATTATGAATAAATAGAGTAATGAATAACTATTATTAAACTGAGAGTAAAACTATGTATTAAAATGAGTTAGAGTTTAGCATTTATAATTTGTTTGAAATTGACTATCCACACTATGATATTATTTTTTAAAATGATGATTTTAATATTTTTTTTACATTTGCTCAAAGAGCGGTCATGTTTACTAGTTCAGGATTTTGATTCAATACATCATCTACTCTTAATATTTATGAAATGACGATAATGACGATTGCAAAATGAACTCCAAATTCACATGAAATGCAAATTAAATTTTGCCCTCTCCCTATCACATATTATATATACAACACCAGCCTTAGAAGCTGAGTCTACCCTTTTGAGCTAAAAACTCATTTTTTTTATTTATGATTTTTTTCTGGGATCGCCGGAAAATCAAGATTCCGGTAACCAAAGTTAATTAAAGAAAAATAAAGTATTTTCGTATAAGTTAAATTAAATGGCGAAAGGTCGAAAACTGACCATCAGTATGAGTGAAAGGTATTTAGGAAGTTACAGTTACAATAATGGAAATCAAACAGTCAACGAAACATCCGAATTTGGAGAAGATGATGTTTGGTCAACCGTTGATGACATGGTCAACGCTGGCAGCGGCGGCGACGATGATCATTTAATGAACGGCGCTTGTAACTCACGCGCCACTGCAGAGAGTGACGTCCGAAGTTTTAGGAGCAGCCGCCGAAGCCAAGCTGGAGGAGGAGGAGGCGGCGGCGGCTTGTCATTGGCTTTTGATGATGATGCAGGTAAAGCCACGTCATCGTCTCGGATCATTCATCAATTTCGTGGACAAGACAGCCTGGCAGCGCAGTCTCCACGTGGACGACACATGGCGTCTTCGGCACCTGTGAATGTTCCTGATTGGTCAAAGATATATCGAGTTGACTGGGTTGAGTCATTTCATGACTCGGACGATGGTGCTGATGATCATGAGTTGGATATGGTTCCACCACATGAGTATTTGGCTCGTGGATATGGTAGGTCTCGAAAATCAACAACTGATTCGATGTTTGAAGGTGTGGGAAGGACATTAAAGGGTAGGGACATGAGTCGAGTTCGAGATGCTGTGTGGAGTCAGACCGGATTCGATGGCTAAGTCGATTCATCAATAATTGTTGATATATATATATATAGTTGCTTATCGCTAGTGTAATTTTTATTTTTATTTTTATTTTTCTGTTTTTGGGCAATGATTCAAGCCGAATGAATATAGTTTCAGTGAGTCAACCAGGCTGTGATTGAGCCCAATTATATGATTTGATGTTTTCCTTCTCTATATATTATATAATATAATTTGTTTGGTCTCCTTATATTTTTAATTTCATTAAAATAATGTCTTTTTTTTTTTTATAAAATATGTTTAGAATCACATAATTAAATGGTAGTTGAGTATATTTTATATGTTTTAGATTTAAAAATCACAAAACTTTTAATTGTCTTTTTTAAAACATGTATTAAATTAAAAACTGACAAATAAATTGATACAAATATTTAGATAAGAATTTAAATCAAGTCACCAATGACTCCCACCTTCATATTGGTTTGTGGACAGTCATAGTGTTGTGGGAAAAGAAATGGAAAATGAAATAAAGAATAGATTAAAGTACAAAAGTTATATAATTGCATATATCGGAAATACAGTTTGGTAATTGTAACATCAAATATATTAGGTGTGTGTAGGATTTCAATTATATCATAAAACTTTCTTTTTAACTTTTCGTTATTGGTTCACCAATTCATAGGCCCGTCCACCCTACAAGAATTATTCCTCTCGTCTCAATTTAGATAATATAATTTAATTGGTTACGATTTTGTAAAATATATATTTACAAAAATTATGAATTTGAAATAAATTATAAATATTTGTATAATTACAAACACTCTTATTAAAAATTAAATGTGAAGTATTAAATTTAGAGCTATATCTAAAAATATTATTCTTTTTATCTAATTTGGGGAAAAAATGTACACCATATAAATTGCAACAAAAGAAAATAGAAAAGGAAAAAAGAAGATAGCTATCTATAAAATCGATTGATCGGCTATCACTTGTCAAATGTCAAATAATAATAATAACCCAATAGAAAAGCTAACATAAATTATGAGTCATGACGTATGATATAGGAGTATATTGTTAAAATGTCCTAATCAAATGATTTTCATATTAATATTTATTATAGAAGATCACAATTTCATATTGAGAAAATAAGTATAAAAAGCTTGCATTTGATGATATTTTGGTCATTCCTATTTTTTTAATTATCAAATATTAATTCCTTAATGGAAATTAGCTTAAACATGTCTTATCTTGAAATGGTTAGCTAGTATTATAATGATGTAGATTATTTTGTAATGAAGCTACTTAAATAATTAAGTGACCATTTCAAATAATTGCCACTAAAGTGAACAAGGTGTGTGGGACATGAATGCAATAATTAATACACAGAAGGTGGAGCTTAATTATTGCTAAGTAGTATGCGTTTTTTGGAACAAGCCATTACGAATCATATATATTTTTTTCTAGGAAGATAATGTTTTTTAAAATGAGAAACATAATATTTTAATTGTAAATAAGAAAATAAATTTTACAAGTGTCATTCATTCTACATTAATGGTGTTCTCCACTCTCAAATACACACCTCATCTCTATATTCACTCCCACCACCTCCGGCCGATTTGTTTTGTACATTGAATAACACACAACCAATAGAATGTATGTGAGCTCACTCTATTGTCACGTCCTTAGTCTTTCTACTTTAAACGCATGTGATACTTGACAATTTGCTCATGTTGCACCTCTTGCTCACAATTTTACTATGTCAAGTCAGCCTAACACTCTAGGAATCGCTAAGAGAATGAAATAGAAAACACAAAAAGTTTGCTAGGAAAGATTGTATTGTAGAGAACTTTGAGCCTCGACATTTATAGTCTTAATGCGTGAGCGAGTTAGTAGGAGCGAGCTTCAACTCTAGTCTCTTCGCTTCAACCTCCGTCATAAAATTATGAGTTGGTCCAGTCGATCATTGCATGAGCAGTCTTGTTGTTGATGGTGAGGTTTATGCAATGATTTCCATTGTCATCGGGTTGAACAAGTTGCTTCTTGACAACTCCACATAGTCCTATGGTACCCAACTGTGATGTGCCTAAACCTTCTCCTTGCTTTTGCCCTTTCTGCTCACGCACCATGGCATCGAGACTCTTTAAGTTGGGACAGTTTCAAACCATGAGGTCCTATTGGAACATTACGTTTAGTCGTATTAAGTTTGAGCAGTTCTCATCCCTGTTTATTTAGGATTAAGTTTCGCAGTGATTGTCTAGTTAGATTCTATTACTTCAGTTCGTTCAGGAGTCTTTCCACTGTAATTTTATTTAAGCAACTTATTGTCTTCATTAATAAATTATCGTCTTTCAAATTATACCTAGTCTCTATATGATATCAGGGCTTTCAACGTCTAACGAGAACGATCCAACTTTTTCCTTCCTTCTCCTAACACAAATCAGCAACAATGACCAATTCCAATGGGAACTAACAATGGCAATAATCCAACAGTTATCAATGTCGATAACACAATCGGTAGTAACATAATCATTCAGTTCAATCCTTCTTCCCAACTACCCATTAAACTAAGAGGTGGTCACAACCTCGCCACCTAGAAAGCCCAATTCTTCATGCTTATGTATGGCTACTACCTCTTTGGCCATATCGATGGAACCACTCCGGCTCCCAATCGCATGATTGCCTTTGGTACGAACATATCTCCTAATCCTGCCTTCTTACCTTGGTTCCGCCAAGACAAACTCATCCAGAATGCCCTTATGACCTCTGTCGAGCCCACTATTGCTTCTATTTTGCTATCGTTGACTCGGCTAAATTAGCTTGGAATGTTTTTATACCACTTACGCGAACAAGTCTCAAACTCCGGTCTTTAGTTTGCTTGATCAGTTTTCCCGTTTCACTAAGGAATCTAGCTCCATCACTGAATATCTTCACAATATTCGGTCCCTTTCGGATGAGTTAGCCACTATTGGTGCTCCTGTGTCCAATCCTGAACTCATAGTCAAAATACTAAGTGGTCTGGGCCTAAGTTTCAAGAGATATCTGTTGTCATTCGTGCACGTGATACGACTATATCCTATGAGGAATCTTTTGAAAAACTACTAGACTATGAACTCTTCCTTCGCCACGAGGATGCTAAGAAGTTGTATAGTCCTATCACTGTTGCAGTAGAAACTCCCACAAAAAACAACACCAATGATCGCAACAATCACAGGCAGACAACCAATTCTCAACAATGGCGTCAGAACTCACGGCCAAATACTCGACCACAATGTTAGTCTAACTCAAATCCAAACGGCGTTACTCGTTGTCAACTATATAAATGGATAGGCCACACCGCTAATGTTTGTCGTTCGAAGTCTCACAATCATTTTGAAGCCAAAGCCAGCTATGCAGCTAGTTTACTGCTGCCACCAACCCCTGGATATTTGACTCGGGAGCCACCCATCATATCACCACAGAGCCACACAACCTACAACTGTACCACGGTAATGAGGACGTCTCCATGGTTGATGGTAATAAAATTCCTATTTCTCACACTAGTTCTACTCAATTAAATGCATCAAACAATATCTTTATACTAACTCACACTCTCTCTGCTCCTTCCATTAACCGTAAGCTTCTCTCTATTTCCAAAATTTTGTCAAACCAATCTGAAGTCGATTGAATTTTTTCCTTTTGACTTTGTTGTGAAGGATTTGAAAATGCGGAAACAACTGGTGCACGGTCGACCAAAAATGGGTTGTATGAGTGGCCTATCCTACCTCCCCAAGCTCACATAACCACTACATCTATTCCTCTCACTACTTGGCATCAACGTCATGGTCATCTTCACTCTAGAGTTCTTAGGTTCATTTTTAATAAGTTCGTGTCACCGTTTCATGAGCGAGACAACCCTTTTCATTGTAATTTTTGTTTATCTAATAAAGTCCGTCGACATCCTTTTTCTCAACTATCATTGCGTAGCTCTAAACCTCTTCAAATTATTTTTAATGATTTATGGGGGCCATCACCAATTTTTTATCTTGATAAAAAGCTATATTATTGTATTTTTGTTGACCAATATACTAAATATACTTGGCTTTATACATAAAAAAGTGAAGTAAAAGAGATCTTTCAAAAATTTCATCCTATAATGAAAAATATTTTGACACCAAACTTTTAATACTTACACTGATGGTGGAGGAGAGTATAAAAGTCTTGACTCCTACCTTTCACTTCACGACATTGAAAACCTTTCTACCCACCTTATATGCCTCAATGAGTTGCACTTGCAGAACGACGACATCGCCATATCATTGATACTGCAAGAACACTCTTACATGAGACGTCCCTTTCAACTCAATTTCGGTCTTTCGCGTGTCACCACATTGTCTACCTCATCAACCGTCTGCCCACCTCCAACCTAGATAATAAATCTCCATTCCAAAAATTACTTGGAAAATCATCTAATTATAGTTCTCTATATACTTTTGATTGTTTATGCTATCCACCATACTCAAAAAATAAACTTGAACCAAAATCTACCCCGTGTGTTTATCTCAGATTCTCCTTGTCTCATCACTGTCATCAATGTTTTGATCCAATCTCTACAAGGTGTACTTATCTCTAGACGTGCAATTTTTTGAGAATAATTTTTCATTTAAAACTCTGTTTTCCAGCCTTAAATTGACTCCCCTATAATGGGAAACAACCAGAATTTCCAATTCTTCCGACCCCACATGTAAATTTCTTTTAAGTACAGATATGTCCCCTCTATTAGAAATAGAAGTACGAAAAACAAATTCCCCATCAACATCTTCTTCTTCTCCATCCAAGTCCCAGTACAACTCAAACTCACAATTCTCCTCCGACAATGCATCTGTAGCAGAAACAACTTCACCTCATGCCTATCTCTGCGAACACGCACACCAGCTTGCCTCATTTACTTGTTTATCAATGCAGAAATACCAACCCATCAACACCCCTGGATTTTCAACCATCTTATCCTATCCCCGAGTTGGAACTCACTCTTCTACCCCTGCTGTCACTCTATCCCAAAACAACATCACCGAACCCAAAAGAATTTTTGATTACCTAGCCAGTTTGAGCCCTACCATCACACCCACAATTTTCAAACAAGCACAAAAATATACGGAGTAGCGTAACACAATGAAACAGGAGTTTGATGCTTCAATAAAGAACCAGGAACTTGTTCCTCTTGACCCAACAAAAAATATTGTATCTTGCAAATGGCTTATCAGGATCAAAGGAATACATATGGGACAATCGACAGATACAAAGCGCGTCTGGTTGAAAAAGGCTTCTCCTAAAGGTCGTGCATTGATTTTCATGCCACATTCAGCCCAGTCGTCAAGCCAACCACAGTTTGTGTTGTCCTTTCTGCTACACTTCGTCATAATTGGAACCTATGTCAACTTGATGTTAATAATGTTTTCCTCCAAGGTAACCTAGATGAGGAAGTGTACATGGCACAACCCCCTGGGTTTACCAGCGATGACAAACGAACACATATATGTCGTCTACGCAAGGCGATCTATGGCTTGAAATAGACTCCTCGCGCGTGGTACAATGCCATCACAAATTATCTCTCATCCATAGGATTTGTTACAACAAAGCCAGATGCCTCGCTTCTTATCAGACATGGTTCAGAAGACACATTATTCGTCCTTGTCTATGTAGACGATATTATTGTCACTGGAGCAACACCTTAAGTGTCAATCAGGTTGTCACTTCCCTTGTTTCTTAGTTCTCTATTAAAGATTTAGGTAATCTTCACTACTTTCTTGGTGTTGAAGTGCTACGTAGCTCTGGTGGTTTAATTCTCACCCAAGCAAACTATGTGAACGAGATTTTAAATGATGATCTAGTGATTGATTGCAAGAGTATAACCACGCCAATGGGTGCCTCTAAGTTACTCGTCTTATTTGATGGTACTCACCTGACTGATGTCACACGTTATCGTCGAGTCTTGGGCAGACTTCAATACCTCTCTTTCACTAGACCGGACATAGCCTGTACAGTCAATAAGTTGTCTCAATTCATGCAAGCACCATCAGACCTTCACTAGAAAGTTGTGAAGCACATCCTTCCATACTTGGATGGTACCATCATCTTGGCCTATGGGGTACTCTATTAATGACTTCAATCTATATGTTTACTCTTATGCAGATTGGGGTGGAGACATCATTGACAGAGTTTCTACATCTAGTTATATTCTATTCCTTGGTCACAATCCGATTAGTTGGTTATCAAAGAGGCAAAATACCGTCTCACGCTCTTCCACCGAGTCTGAGTATATGGCAGTAGCTAATTCTCTTTGTTAAACCTTGTGGGTCACCAACCTCCTAATGATCTGCGAGTCCCATTCTATCAGTTGCCCACAATATATTGTGACAATCTTAGAGCAACGTTCCTAAGCAAGAATCATGTCCTCCATAGTTGTGTGAAGCATCATGCTATTGACTTTCACTTTGTTCTCCATCATGTCGATGCCAAACGGGTTCTTGTTGTTCATGTTCATGGTGCCGATCAAATAGTCTACACTCTCACCAAGGCACTGCCTAAATCTGCATTTGAGAATAATCTTTTCAAGTTAGACTTAGTGACCCATCGCCTAACTTGAGGGGCGTATTGGAACATAACATTATTTGGTCGTATTAAGTTTGAGCAGTCCCTATCCTTGTTTATTTAGGATTAAGCAACTTTCTGTCTTCATTAATAAATTATCGTCTTTCAACTTATACCTAGTCTTTATACTCCACATATGTAGCATCCCTTCTTTTCAGCCTCTGCAATTTCTTCTTGACATAGCTCTAGAGGCCACTTAACTTCTTAAAATTAGATTTATTGGCATCTTGAGTCTTCGAGCGCTATTGGTAGGTCTCTCTACCTTTTACATGATCTCCCACACCTTTAGTGTTCCTACCTTTTGACTTATTGCCTTTACTTTTGACAAATTATCATGTCGATTTTTTTTTTCTTCCACTACCTTCCCACGGAGAACATAAAGCATCAACACATATGAGATTACTAGATAGAGGAGAGACTTGTAGTGAAAGTTGATAGTAAGAAAACTTAGTTAAATGAAAGTTATTTCCATCATAGATGCAACCTCCACTATGGCTTGGTCTATATCTATGACTTGTCGATGTTGTAACTCCTACTTAGCCCAATTTCGCAACCCATCTATAAAATGGAATAACAAATCATCGCTAGTGAAGTTGGGATTCTGGAGCATAAGGGTCGTGAACTATTTGATATAATCACGTATGCTCCATGTCTGCTTCAAGTCTCGAAGTTTATGTCTTACGTCACATTATTGTAGAAAAATTGTCACTTGAATTTTTTCTTGAATTGATCTCATGTTCTAATAGCGCACAAACCTTTTTAGCGTCAGTTGGTTTATGTCTAGCATGACAATTTATGACAAATACAAAACAACAGTGTAGAAATTGACATTGTCATCCCTTACATTTTCATGTTGGAAATGGTTTTCCAAGTTTCAAAAAAAAAGTTCTCTACTTCTTGTGCACCACAAACTCTTTTGAATACTAGTCATGTCTTGGGAGCCTCAATCTTAGCCTTCCTCACCATGACATCAATTCTGGCAGTTTTAGTCACGGCAACATTGACTTGCTCATCGAGTGACTCAACCTTTGCCTTCATGTCATCAATAGTGTGCAACGACTCCATGAGTCTGCACTCTAAGGTAGATAGATGGTCTTCCTCATTTCTATTTCAAACTGTGTATGCCCATCCAAGTAATTTTGGATGCTTTCGATCTTTTCAAGAGGAGGCCCCTCAAGAATTCTTAGAGTGCCTTCTACCTTCCCCAAGTGTTGGCCAAATATCTCTACGACGTCCATCTCATCTTAACATTCGTGACCCACACTCTACTAAGCGAGACATCCTAAGGCAAGACCTCCACATCATCATCGATCGCCTCATTGGTAGAAGGTTCTTATTATATAAGCCCTTAATTTGGCTCAACCTAAAGCGACACCTCCTAGTTCTTGTGGCGACATTCCTCTTTTCTCCAAAGTCCTTTTTGTTGGTGGCATCTTGGATGTCGTTGGTATGGGTGCTAGCAACATTGATTTCTCTGTTGTTTGTCATTTTCTTAGTTTTAACCTTGCTTTACTACCACATTATCATGCCCTTAGTCTTTTTACTAAGTAGACTTGCGATACTTGGCAACTTGCTAACGTTCTTGCACCATTTGCTTACGATCTTGCTATGCCAAGCCAACCTAAAACTCTAGAAATCGCTAAGAGAATAGAAGAGAGAGCATGAGAGATTGTTAGGAAATATCGTATGTTAGATAACTTTGATTTTCGCTTAATAAATTTACCATTGGATTCCCCTTTATTTATACTTATACAAAATGAGGAATCTGGTCAATATATATTCAACTATATTTTTTAACTCTTTTTGTTATTATTGTGGTGTCAGGATTTTCATATGCAAGCTTACAGCAAGGAATATATATATATATATATATATATATATATATATATATATATATATATCCCTTTTTCATTGTCCTCGACACTACTTGATAGGTTCTAACAACAAGTTGACAAAGAGTTAAGTGCACTTTATTGAAATTCAACAGAGATCACAAACTTAAATTCAAGATGCCTTCTATTTTTTTGTATAACTACCTAGATTCTTGACCAAATAAACTTTGTTTCCAGAGAGCACAACAAAGCCAAGTTGTTTATGTCACTTGCTTTGATTGGAGTTCGGAACCAAAAAGGGCAAAAATAGTTTATAAAAATTTTCAAGAGGGCAAAAAAATTCAGTGGAGAACCAAAAGGACAATATTTTAACGCTCAAATTAACGCTATTGTCAAATCTTTATGCGCCTGGTAAGACTCACCACCGTCAGGCGGCTGCGCCTTATATTACCAGGCACGTAGAAATTTGAGTTTTCCCTTAAAATAAAATAAAAAAAACGTTTTTCATTGTTTCATTTTTTGCAAGTTTGTTTGCAAGTGACTTGTTTTATTACTCCTTGAAATTTTAGTCAAAGTATTAAAATTATACTTAGCAAAAACATTTCATCTTTTGTTTGAGATTCACTCCCATCACAAGATAAAATATGTGTTTATTAAAATATTTATTTTTTAATTATTTTCTTATCTTTCTAACTCTTATCGATATTTCAAGTTTATATATGAACTTATTATTTGTAAAATTATGTTATCGATTCATGTAATATTGGTCTCAATATAAAAATGATGCTTTTAAAACTTGAATTTATAAAATCTTACCTAAAAAATTGGAATGAAACATTAGCTAGAAAAAACTACAAATCACAAAAAAAAAAAAATTGAAATAAAAAAAAATCATATAAAGGGAGATGCAAGGCCATGGCATCCTTGTAAGGGGCATAGTCCTTGCGCCTTGCCCCTTCCCTGCTACAACAACACGAAAAAATTGATTGAAAAATAATTTTTTATAGTTAAAAATATAAAATAATCAATATATATTATTTAATTATAATTAAAAATAAATATTTTAATAAACACATATTTTATCTTGTGATGATAGTGAATCTCAAACAAAAAATGGAAGTTTTTGTTACGTATAATTTTAATACTTGACTAAAATCTCTAAGAGTAATTTAAAAATAAAACAAGTCACTTGCATGGCATAAAATGAAAAGAAGTTTGTTTTTTAAAAAAGGGAAGACTCAAATTTCGCTTTATAAGACCACCCGTCGAGGGGTTTAGTTTCAAAAAGGAAGTCTTTCGGAAAGAGGGATTGAGAATGGGATCAATTGATTCCTCCTAGTTGACAACGGTGCACCTTACAAGGCGCATAGAAATTTGAGTTTTACTGTGTTTAACCTGATTTCAGCGGCGTTAATTTGAATGTCAAAATGTTTACCTTTTGGTTCTTAACTGAGTTTTATTATCGTTCTAAAATTGTTGACAAATGTACTGAAATTTTCATTAATCTTATAAAGGGAAGAGACATTAACCAAACTAAAAATTAAAAAAAAAAGTAGATTATTCTTTTTGAAACACTAACACATATTAAGAAGGAAACATAAATCGAATAGTAGAGCATCCACATGGCCGCTATGGATTGAGGTGATAATACATCTTTTATATGTTTTTGTGATCTTTGAATGTGAGTCTGTAAGATGGAGAAGAGTGTGGAATCTCTTAAAAGAAGCATATTTGAGTGGGAAGAGGGATTGGTAATGGTTGATACGAATGTCACAACTATTAAGATCATATCAGAGGCGGATTCAGAATTTAAAGGCTAAAGAGTTCATGATATCATCTAAATAGGTAGTGTGCTCACTTGTGCAAAGACACCAACTCACGATGGCGAAATCAATTACCTCCTACCTCCTATTGTATTCGGGCAAAATTTTATATATTTCAACTAGTTTTATGGGATATCTACCATTTCCACCAGCAATATATACAAGGTGCGTAACGTTGCCCATCAAAATTAATACAGATCGATAATAAAAATCATCTAATGCTTTTTATTTCTACTACTGAGTTTTGAGCATGAGACCTAGTTCTCAACCACTAGGCCACACCCTTCCAGAAAACTTTTAACCACTAATAAATCTGTTTGTACTATAATATGATATATTCCAATAGACACAATGCTAAACGGCCTCCCTTACCCCTTTTTCTTCAACTTCCACATTTTTTTTGTCTGACTTGCCTTGTGTTGCTTGTAGTTTATGCGTTTAGTACCTCAGCAGTATGCACGTGGTAGACTTTGATGGACTTTAAAATGTAACTTAGATAATTGAGGGTTATTAAAAATAAGCAAGGGGTTATTTGGTAGAGTGTATTAATAATGCAAGCATTAGTAATATATATATTAGTTATATTTGTATTAATTATGCATAGATTATTTCTTATGCATTGTTTAGTTTGATGTATTAAAAACAGTATGCATTGTATGAAACTAATTATTTATAAAAGTATCCTTCATAATTATATATGGTGAAAAAGATGTAAAACTACTTTTGAGGGGTAATTGGGTCTTTAACCATATTAATGCATGTATTAAATTTTTTGCATTACTAATACCTAGAAATCCATGGCAATAGTAATACACTCCTCAATACACAATAGAGTGTACAATTAATGCAAACATTAGTTATATATAACATGAAAAAATGCATCAAACAAGGAATTACTAATACATATGAGGACGAGAGGGAGTTGGTCGGATGATACGCACCCCAACACTTCCAACCTAAAGGTTGCGAGTTCGAGTCACCAAGGGAGCAAAAGGGGTTGGATCTCTTTGGGAAGGTATGAAAAAAAACTAATGCATGTGAGGAACTTTCACATATACCCACTCAAAAATAGCCTAATTATTCTCCATAGCTATAGTTTGATAATTACATGCAATTTGTAGCTACATGTTATAGGGAGGAGAGAGGCAAGCGAGAGAGGGCAAAGAGTGGGAGAGAGGTGAATTATATATGTATATTTTAGATAATTGTATATTATACATATGTATTTGTATATATGACAAGCGAGATTGGGAGAGGCTAGCGAGATCGAGAGAGGGAGGAGAGAGGCGAGCAAGAGAGGGTACAGAGTGGGAGAGAGGTAAATTATATATATATTATATGTTAGATAATTGTATATTATACATATGTATTTGTATATATGGCAAGCGAGATTGGGAGAGGGAGGAGAGAGGCGAGCAAGAGAGAGTAGAGAGTGGGAGAGAGGTGAATTGCATATGTATATTGGTTAGATTGTTGTATATTATACATATATATTTGTATATTGTGGCGACTATACATATACAAACGTGGCTAATTATATAAACTCGAAGTCAGCCCACGTAATTAATGTATAATGTTAGTCCTGAGTGGTAATTATAGCAAACTATAGTTATGATGAGTAATTAAGTAGTATAAGTTTGCTTAACCGCCTAATTTTCCCGGCCTATAATTAAAACATTATACATGCATTATTATTTTTGCTGATAAACTCTACCAAACGAATCCTTTTAGTAATCTTATAATCAAGATCATTCCTGCTCTCATATGTTGGAAGATCTTATATCAAGATACAACACCCTTTCTATAATATCGATCAGTCTCTAATACTCTATATTATATACGTTCAGTGTCTTGAGATTTGAGATTCCTGGACAACTAATATGTCAAGCCTACGACTACAACTTCCATAAGTGGCCAGTAACATCAATTACTATCAAACAAGTGAAAGATAGTAACATCCATTACAATACCCCCTTTGAATTATTGTCCAATAAGGACTTTTTTTTTTGTAGGATTATGCATCTACACTAGCCTCATCTCAATGATCATGTCTATTATATATTCAATATGTTAGCGTTGTAACTTTTTACTCATTAATATATAATCAATGATTAATGAAGGTGAAGATTGATTTTTTTTTTAAAATGTATAAGCACTTAATAATTCCTGTGTGTATTTAGTCAAAAAGAAGGCTCTCAAGAGATACATGCATGTGTAATGTCCAGGTGAATGTGCAATTTTATTACTTTAAATTAAATTAATGAAGCCGTTATTGTCACTGCTTCTCTATGGTAAGTACACACTCACCTTTAGGCCGCAAATTGACATATGACATTGTTATAGTATCTTTTTGGTACTATATATTTGTTTGCATGCTCCCTATTTATATTCCCATTATAGAATAATCAACATTAAAATAATTCTCCCTCCCTTATAAATATTTACTTTTATATGTTTTTGTCTACAAAATTAAATTGTTATTATTAGTTATTGTAATTATTTAATATTCAAAAAGATAATATAATAAATCTTTATTTATTTATTGTTTCTTAAAATGTGTGAAATACTGAATAAGTAAAAATAAATCGACGGTAGCATCATTCCACTCATGTGCTTACATCATACTTTCACTTCAACTTTCTCTTTAAAAATCAAAAACCAATTCTTCCTTCTTTCATCTAAACATTTTTGACAAAAGAGAGTAGAAGTCATGGGGCCAAATGAACCTTTGTTAGAATCTGAATCACCAATATTGGCGGCGTCGGCGACGGAGAAAATTAGCTCTGAGCTTGAAGAAATCCTATCAGACACAAGGTTGTCATGTATTCAGAGGTTTAAAAGAGCCTCAGTGATAGAGTTGAGAAATTTGTTCCGTCTAGCAGCTCCAGCCATCATTGTTTACTTGCTTAACAATGTTACTTCCATGTCTACACAAATTTTCTGTGGTCATCTTGGAAATCTTGAACTTGCTGCTGCTTCTCTTGGTAATAGTGGCATTCAACTTTTGGCCTATGGTGTCATGGTAATTTTCTTTCCACCTTTATATATATTCTTTTATTACAAACTCAAACATTTTTATTAGTTATACTTTCCCCCCTAATTTATCTGACATCGTTTGATTAGCCACGTAATATAAGAAAACTTTTGAAGTTTGTGATCTGAACAAATCTTAGACACTTTTACTAGTCAATCACTTGTTTCTAAAATCAATTTTCATTTTTACTCGTCACTTTTGACACATCAAGAAATTTTTTTTATTTGTTTTCATGTTTTACCCTTAACATTCAATATCTATTCTCCAAATCATTTTTCAAGACCTAATAGGGTTAGTTTGGTAAAATACCTATATCAATAATTATTTTCTTAATGAATGTGTCAAGTCAAACAGTGACAAATAAAAATGAAACTGAGAGAGTATATATAAAAAAGAATTTTAAAGTTAAAGTTATTTAAATATATGACATTCATTTTGTGATCGACTAATTAAAAAATGTGTCACATACATTCAAGGGTCGAGCCAGTGTGTTGATTAGTAGTTCAATTTGTAGTACGAAATTAACTTTAGAAAATCAGAATTTCAAACTTATAAACTTCAAATTTTGAATCTGTCACTTGTGACATATATTGGGATGAAATGATTATAGTATAGATATCACCTTTAATATTACTTGTATGTATATATATATATACTTACAATAAACTATATATATATATATTGGAGCAGCTAGGAATGGGAAGTGCAGTGGAGACATTATGTGGTCAAGCATATGGAGGTCACAAATATGAAATGCTAGGAATATATCTTCAAAGATCAACCATACTTCTTATGTTAACAGGATTACCACTAATGGTGGCATACTTATTTTCTAAACCAATCTTGATATTATTAGGCCAATCCAAGAAAGTAGCATCAGCATCAGCACTATTTGTGTATGGTTTAATTCCACAAATATTTGCTTATGCAGCCAATTTCCCTATCCAAAAATTCTTACAAGCTCAAAGTATTGTTAACCCTAGTGCATATATTGCTGCTGTTACATTAATATTTCACCTTTTTTTAACATGGCTAGTGCTTTATGTATTTAATTGGGGATTATTTGGTGGTGCTTTGGTTTTGAGTATTTCATGGTGGATAGTTGTGATTGCACAATTTGTGTATATTTTGTGGAGTGATAGATGTAAGAAAACATGGAGTGGATTTAGTATGCAAGCATTTTATGGATTGTGGGATTTTTTCAAGTTGTCACTTGCTTCAGCTGTTATGTTATGTCTAGAGACTTGGTATTTTCAGATTTTGATTTTAATTGCTGGTTTGCTTCCAAATCCTGAAGTGGCATTGGACTCCCTTGCTGTTTGGTAAAAACATATCTACTTTCCAAATTCATTACACTCTCTCTCCGTTTGGTCTATATTACGTGAATTGTTGAGGTTGTTTTCCAGGAGACTAGTTTGAGAATAATCAAAAGGGTAATAGTGAAAACTAGTCTTTTTCAAAGTTTTTAAAAAATGTTTTTTTTCCAGATATTTACCCTTCATTTAATGAGATCTTTTTAAATTAATTTACGTTTTTTAGGAGACTAGTTTGAAAATAATAAAAAAGGTAATAGTGGAAACAAGTCTTTAATTTGTGTATTTAAATATTTTTCTTAAGAAGTATATGTCATACTCCAACAATTCAATTAATATGGACCACAGGGAGTAGTGAATTGTTTAATTGTTTTTAATTTCTTAAACTTTTTTCTTGGTTTAATGATAATTATTAATTTGTGATGCAGTACGACAATTCTAGGATGGGTGTTCATGATATCCGTTGGGTTTAATGCAGCAGCAAGGTTAGTGATTAATTAATTAATACTGAATATCTACTTGATATTATATATTCTTATTTACCATGATATAAATAAATGTGCTAGGAATTGTTTCTTGTGTTATCAAAAGTTTGGACCACATTAGGGGTAATATATAATGGTATAGTTCTTAGAAAGGATGTGTCATGCCAAATTACCAATTTGTTGTTTGACTAATCTTGATAGGTTATTTTAATTAGTTATATTTTTGTGCTTACATATAATTTACTAAAACTAACAAAATTCATACTAAAAAAGGCCTTAGTGACTGGTGTTGGTGTCTGGATTAAAGGAGGAATACTAGGTCATAGTTATTTAAATTTCATAGTTAAAAAGAAGAATCGAGAAGACTTATTTTTTTTATGGACTTTTAAATTCTGTCATCTTAAATTAAAGATGTTAGTTTGATATGAAAGTTATAAAAATGAATAGAGAGATATTTTCTGAAACAAACAAAAGGAACTTAAAAGCTTTAAATTAAGACAAAGAAAGTATAAAGTAGTATTACGTCCAATAATCTTAGTAATGGATAACCTTGAACTTTTGACCCCTACTTGCTTTATGAACAAACCTTTAAGATCAAAGTTCAAATTTGTTCAAGTTAAATAATTTACAATTTAAAATATTTAGCAATAATATATAAAAAAAAACTTAAAAAGCACAATAATATAATTGATAATTTAAAATATTTAATAAAAACATATGATAATTAAAATTGTAGACCAAGAAAACCTTTTTATTTCAAACTATCTAAATAACAATAGAGATTTGTGTCATACGTAAAATGAAACAACTGAAAATAAAATATCTCTTGGCATGTAGAATTGAGTTAATGCATCATTCAAGAAATCACACAATCAAGGACACCAATAATTGGAAGGGATAAGACCAAAAAAAAATGATAGCAAAACCAATAATTAAAATATGAAGAATTAGGTTACATCGAAATATGTGACAAAATCACACAAGAATGATCCACCATACACCCATGGAATTAGGTCATCATTCCAAAATAAAAATGCAAATGATTCATATTTTGCATACATATCATCATCAAGAAATATACTTCGGAATGAAGTTTGATACAAGGATATAGTATATATATATATATATATATATATATATATTAGTTATATTATACACATATATATATTAATTAATACTCCCTCCGTTCATTATTGTTTATTACGATTTCTATTTTTAAAGTCAAACTATAAGAACTTTGACTAACATTTTGAGATGTATTTTTTCATCATATTGATATGCAAAAAATTATAATTTATAGTAAATTTATATAGTATTTGAATATCTATTTTTTTGTTTAAAATTTTGAATTAGTGTAATCTAATTTAACTTTGAGAATTAGTCAATTTGACTTTCGAAAAGCGTAACATGACAAATAAAAGTGGACGGGGGGAGTATATCATATCATGTTAGACGGTTAGTTATATTTTCTATGGAAAATGGCCTAAAATACCCTCGAAATATTAGAAATGGTATAAAATTATCCTCCATCCACCTATTGGCTCCAAAATACCTTTTTTATCCATCTATTGGCTCCAAAATATCCTTCTCATCCACCTTTACATGAATGCAAGTTTGGCGTTGAATGATTGCCAACCTTCGATATAAATATCGTAAACATGATTTGTAGATAATATTATGATCAGTATATAGAAGTTAAACTCGATATATGATATATCTTTTGACAGTGTTCGAGTGAGCAATGAGTTGGGAGGTGGACATCCAAAATCAGCAGCATTTTCTGTTGTTGTAGTGACAATAAGTTCATTCGTCATTTCTGTTGTGTTTGCAATTTTGGTTTTATTATTCCGCCATGTCATGAGTTATGCCTTCACGGGTGGACAAGTCATTGCTGAAGCAGCCTCAGATCTTGCCCCACTCTTGGCTCTATCACTAATACTCAATGGCATTCAACCTGTTTTATCTGGTATCATTTCTCTTTTTACTTTATTTCGATTCACTAGAGCACGTAGATCTATTAAATTATAATATATTTTCTTGATTTTCACTGAATCAAACTTTTCTCTAGATAGTATTCTCATTCCATCTTTACTGATATTGTATTAATGTGGTACATGCACCCTTAAGGAGCAACAAATAGAATTATAATTTTTCTATATATATATATATATATATATATATATATATATATATATATATATATATATATATATCAATCTTCAATATAATACAATTTTAAGTTTTGAAAAAATACATTGGAAAATGAATATATTTTATAAATGTGATAAATTATGTTTTAATTTTTAAAACTAAACGAGTAAAAATAAATATTTATTTTTAATATAATAGACAAGTAAAAATTAAATCGTAAAAATAACTATCAATTAAATCCATAAGGTCTTTGGATAAAAAAGAAAAATTAAAGTATGACTATGACCCCCTCTTAGGAGGAATCAAGCTTTATTTAATTTCGTCTTGGGATTTCAATTTTTAAAGAAATAAAGTTGGAATGTTTTTTGAATCTTTATATATACCACATCAATCTCGAGATGTGCTCTGTGGACTTTATGAAAAATTTTATTTATTTAAGATAACTAGGCAGAGTATGTTTTTATTCACTCACGCATGTGACTTTGTTCACTTGAGATATGTTTGTTAATTGTTGGACTCAACTCTTTAGTATGCATGTTTAAGCTATTTATAATTATATTAGAATTTATTATACTATTAATTTTCGTTAAATATATATTTTTAATAGTAATTAAAGTTTTTAGCGACATTAATTCTAATAGCACTTAACTAATATTTTTAAAGACTTTAACACTCATTATTAAGGTCAATATTTATTGCTGCTAAAAATTATTTTTGTTTTAGTGTGAATTTAGTAGATTATCATACAGGATAGATTTGTTTTTTTAGTGAATGGATATACATGACTAACCTAACAATATACTATATCAATTATTGGAATAAAATAATATTTGAAGGGGTTGCTGTTGGATGTGGATGGCAAGCATTTGTGGCATACGTTAACGTTGGATGTTACTATGTTGTTGGCATTCCATTGGGTATTATTCTTGGATTTTATTTCAACCTTGAAGCTAAGGTATATATATAATATTTACTTTACCTTTTTATAATTTGTATACAGTATATATGTTCTTTTTTTAAAAAGTTAATTATTTAAATTATAGTTATAGCCAATTGTGATGTTATATGATATTGTTTTGGTTAATTGTGAAGGGAATATGGTTGGGAATGTTAGGAGGAACAGCTATGCAGACTATCATATTATTGTGGGTCACCTTTCGAACAGATTGGGAGAAAGAGGTAAGTTGTTTTGAGTAATTTTGAATTTTTTTATTTTTGAACTTTTTCCAAGATTTTTTAAACATATTTTTAAAAATTAAATATTCTAAAACCTAATTTTTCCAAAAATTTATACTAAGCTAGCGATTGACCACAATTATCTAAATATTTTTGGCAAGTTATCTCTGGTTTGAAGTTTAGTCATGCACTTGATCATAGATTTTGAGAGAAATATTTAACTTTTTAAAAAATAAATATAATTTATACGTATAAGTTCTAAAAATTATTTAAAATGTTCATAAGTTTGTATTATTATTATTTTATGATGAAATATTCTGCGAAAAGTCATGACAACGAACATAATATATATGAATTTGAAAAAGAAGAGAGGAAGAAACAAAAGAAAAATACTATTGATTTGTATAAAAAAAACTATTATTACTACTTGTAACTGAAAGTGATGTCGGAGAGCAAACTCAGATAAAAGTGACATAAAATAGTTATATAAGGGTTATATTTTATACAACAAACTAGGACTGAAATGTAATCCAAAACTATAAATGATGGGTATTTTTATAGAATATAAAAACTTGAGGTAATTTTTAAAATTGCCAAAATACTAGAATTTGGCCCAATTTTTAGTCTTTTTTCTAAAACTAGGGAACTTGGGATGTTTGTCAAATATATTTGACAAATAATGACAAATTACATGGTCAAATAATAAAATTTTTTTTCTTCCTAAAATACATTTTTGGCCAAAGTACACCTAATAGTGCTAATTTTCGATCATGGAATATTATTTGAAATAAAACTTTAACAGTGTGCCTGAATAATGAATATGGATTTAAAGTATAAATTACCAAGCCTTCTTAATTCTTTTTGGCTAAATAGTTTAGATAAGTTTGAAAACGGATAGCTTATTATTGACTAACATGTTCCTATGATTTTTCAGGTGGAGCAAGCAAAGAGTAGATTAAATATGTGGCAAAACAATAGTAAAAAACCATTGTTCAATGATTGAGAAGTATATGCAATTAATCAATAGGGATTAATGCATATGTAATAGTTGACTTATTAGTACCTTTTGGTTCTTGTTTCATCAACTAGAGATGATAATTACATGGGTGAGCACGAGCTTAATATTTATCAATATATATTAATATAAATTAAAGTTGTTTTGGAATATAATTTTAAAAGTTAAAAGTAAAAGTAAAAGTAAAAGGGAAGGTATCACAATAACTATTTGTCAATTTTAAGAATTGAAGCAATCAAGCATTCACCTACAATGGTGAATACTGTGCAATCTCCATTGGAGAAGAAACATGTGAAGACTGATAGAGAGAAAAGAATGTGTATTGCATTGATCAATTTGAACTTTACAACTTGTGATCCAATCTATTTATAGAACTAATCAGAAGAATGAAAAATAAGCAATCTAACTAATTCATGAAAGTTACAGCTAATACACTAACAAACTTCTAACCAATTCTAACTAACTATAGTGACGTGGACTAACTAACAATTGGAATAACTAATAAATGGAAATGACTATTTAATATGACTGATAAATATCTTAATACCCCCTCTCAAGTTGGAGGTGATATCAAAACAACCAACTTGTCCAGTAGAGTGGTATGTTTAATTCCAGTAAGGGCCTTAGTGTAACATTCCAGAAAATGTACTTATCTAGTGAAGAACCTATTAGGTTTTAAGAATACGTATTGGGGGTACATAGGCATCCCAATGCCCAATATTGAGTAATATTGGGCATGTTAGAGAATATTGGCTTAAGGGTGTTAGCCAAATTTCATCTATTAACAAGAAACTTAAACCAAGCTTATTCAGGAATTGTACCTGCAATGAAGACCCTAAGCTAAAATACAGTATTCTTCACATACACATATAGGTACGAGGCATCCAAGTGTCAAGCCTAGGTACCATATCACATGACCATTTAAAATGACCATGTAGATTAAGCAGTGCCCAAGGACATAGTGAGGATCCTTGGAGAAGGAGTGAACTTTCCAGAAGTGCACGGTTAGGGAAAGTGCACGGCAACACATGTTCTACCAACGGCCAAGAGACAAGCCCAACCGAATTTGTTAGGGCGGTTAGGGGGCAAGCGTGTCGGACCATGTGGGGCCGATCTCCCTAACTGATTCTAGGTCCTAACTAACGTCCCTAACAAACTAACTAACCTAGGACCAACTAAAATTAACTAACTAGGGTGCTCGAAAACCTAAGACCTAACCGGGTGACCTAACCGAATAACTAACTAAAGAAACATCCTAGTACCTAACCTAGGATGGTCCAAAGGAGTTGGTTATGGTCCTAACGACTTAGGGGCGATTTAGTAATTACCCTAGGTCCCTTAATTAATTAAATTAGCAATTTAATTAATTAATCTAACTCCTAGTCAAACCCGAAGACCCTTAGTCAAATGTTCTCCTATTTGTAGTCGATTTAGGAGGGGCGTTTTGATGATTTAAGTGGAAGGCCTTTAGGGTAATATATGGGACGTCTATATATAGATATTAAGTCAGTTTTAGACCACAATTACACGTCCCAAATCAGAATCAAACGAAATTCTCTTAATCCCTCAAGAACGTTCTCTTTTCCAAACTCCATTGAAGAACAAGAAAAGCTTAAGGAAGAGGTCGAAAGTTTTGAAGTCTCCAATAAGATTTTTGTGGATTCTTCATCTATAAGGTATGGTTATTCATCCTTGAAATCTCTTTCTTCAATGAGTCAATTCAAACGATTTTTAAAGATCAAAAACATGATTTGTCCAATTTTCATAATCTAGCAATGGGTTCTTGCATAAAAGGTTTTAAATCAATGTTTTAGAATTGAATTGATGTTAATGCAATGTTTTAAAGCTATAATTCTTATGAACCCATGCAATCCATGCAAATTCCTATTTTGACTATTTTATGGATATTAAGTGATCATGTTTCTATACTTATGAATTAATAAGTAGTTTCTTATGACTTTCTAACGATGTAAGAATTGTATTCAATTGATGTCTAATTGGTCTTAGATTGTTAAATATATATTGAATTGACCTAGTGTCGTCTAGTATTTTGACTTATACTTTGAATCGATATGCATGACCATGGGTAAGGGTCTTATGTTATTGAATTGGATAATTTAGACATGGTTTAAAGTGGTAAGAATGGATTGGTGGTACGCTGCCCTAATTCTCTTTATTTTATGTTAATTAGACTTCAATTATTTTTTGAAGTATGATCATATCTATCTATATGCGATTAAGTGAAAGTATGTGTTCTTCTATGGATATTAGGTGATCATGTTGGATTATGACTGTGCGTTTATGTGTGTAGTCTTAAAGTTGATACATGATTATTCCTACTTGACTATATGAGTATATGATAGTTATATTGATGATGTTATAGTAACGTATAGGATGATATAAAGATGATAAGGGTCGTTCCTAAGTGTTTCAAGAATGATATGTTATATGTGCTAATGTGAATTAATGATGTGTCTTGTTTTGGTATATTATGTCCCTTACTTGATACATGTATATGATGAATATGAACGTCTTGACTTAGTAGGCTTAGGCACCTTTATCTTGTATATGTATGGATGAATGTTTAATGAAAGTCTAGGATCGGTAGACCTAAGATGGTGCCCTTCTAAGCATGACTAATATGTGGAATCTTCTATATAGAAAGAAGGTTAAGAATGAGCTATCCCTATAGACCATTAAATGGCAGCCCTAGTGAACCCATCTTTGGTAGGTGCATTATGACTAGGTAATGACTAAGAGATGGTACCGTTTCATATGTCCCTTATATTGTACTTACTCTATGAGAACAAAGGCTAGAACTGAGTGAATATGTTATGGTTAGTAGCTCTACTTGAGAATGAGACTAGAGTACATAAAAGACCTTGATATTCCTTAACCATGTGCTTACATGGGATGTGTCCTAGTTCTACCCTTGGCAAGTAGAACACCCTCCATCGGATTAGTGACTCCGGATTCCATACCTAGCTCGTATGGTTTATGTCGGTTATTGTCTATTCTCATCATGTAGGATACATACTAGTGTTGGATAAGTTCTAGGAAGTTTAGGTAGTGGTATGGGACGCTATCTAGACATTGCACGACTAGACTTTGAAGATGTTAGCATGTGAGTCCCTAGGTCTTTCCAAGACCATTATGTGAAGTCTATAATGAATGAAACATTTAATTGACTTAATAAATGATCACGACTTTAGCTAACGTATGAGGAATAAAATGTGCTCTATCTAGGGTAGCTTTAAGGGTTGCTTAGGTAAGCTTGAAGAGGGTGTATGGGCGATCTCTTCTTGTCCTACTTAGGTGAATCTTAGAGTAACCTTAGGTAGAGAGTTAATGAAAGGAAAAAAGGAATGATCTTATCTTAGGATAATCTTTGGTGAGAAGAATGTAAGTTAAAAGAGGTTACTGTAAAGTTGAGTTTACTGTAATGTTCTTCAATATTTGATAAAATGCTTATGTGATGTATTGTATGTTTCTAAGGTGTTAAATGTTGTTCTTATACTTATATTATGATGTTTTCATCAAAAAGAGCATGTTTTATACAAATGTCTGTTTTTCATGATTTTATGCATTACGCCATACTAGGTACAAGTGTTTGTACTAATTCCATACATTTTTTTTTCTATCTCTAAAGGTGTAGGTGGCGTTTGAAAGGAGTCTCGAAGTAGAAGCTTGTCATTCAAGCAAAGAGTTTGGTATGTCCTCACTAGATTCGAGGACATCCTGATGTTTAGTTTTCCTTATCAAAAGCATTGTAATAGACTTAGATATTTTCTATATTCATATGTCTAAGATGGTGACTTTGAGACTTAGCCTTTCATTATGTTTTTCTATAAAAGAGATATTTTGGATTATTATTATTTCGTATAAAAAGTTTTAATTTCGCACTACTTTTCATACATGTATGCAATGAATGGTACGAAAGGGCTTGTCTTAGACCTCTGAGAGGTCGACGACGCCGTGTTGCGATCCGAGATTGCGCCCTAACTCCTAGGGTGTGCTCTCGGGTCGTGACACTTAGTGAGCATGTCAGCGAGCTGGTCACCCGTGCCAATGTGATGTAAATAAATGAGGCCTTCATGAAGCTTGGTTCGTACAAAATGACAGTCGACCTCAATATGCTTTGTACGTTCGTGAAAAACTGGATTTCGATCAATATGCAGAGCAGATTGGCTGTCACAATAAACTTGGGAAAGGGCCATTTCTAGGAATGGTGAGTTCATTAAACAGTCGATCTAACCAAGTCAACTCTCCAACTACCTTCCGTAGGGACCTGTATTCTGCTTCAGCTGAAGAAAGTGAAATGGTTTCTTGCTTCTTGGATTTCCATCTAATAGGACTAGAGCCTAATAGCACAATATATCCACTGACTGACTTCTTCGAATCAGGACATGTAGCCCAGTCAGAATCACAAAAAAGCTTGCACCTTGTAATCATCAGTAGATGTCATAAGTAAGCCCAGTGTTGGATCCTTCTTAAGATACCTGAGTATGTGGTAAGCAGCATGCATGTGTGGTTTCTAGTATGCTGCATAAATTGGCTAAGATGTTGGACTCCATAGGTAATATCCAACCTAGTATTAGTGAGAAATTAAGATTCCCAATCAATTTTCTGTAGGAGCTAGGATCTGATAGAAGTTTACCCTCATTAGCTCTAAGTTTAATAGTTGCATCAAGTGGTGAAGTAAAGATGGAAAATTGAGTGCACTGGTACTCTTTAAGAAGATCTAAGACAAACTTCCTTTGTGAAATGATAACTCCCATTGCAGTACACAAAATTTCCAGACCTAAGAAGTAATGTAGCTTTCCTAGATCCTTAATCTTGAACTGATTGTGTAAGAACTCCTTCAAGTTGTTTATCTCTTCAATATCAGTACCTGTGAGCAATATGCCATCTACATACACAGCTATAAAAACAGTGGAAGATTCCTTCTTTCTGTAAAACAAAGAATAATCATTGAGAGAATGAGTGTAGCCCCTTGATCTAAGTGCATCAGACAACTTGGCATACCATTGTCTACTGGCCTGTTTCAGTCCATATAAGGACTTGTTCAACTTGCACACTAAGCTAGAATCAGGAAGTTCAAGACTTGGAGGTGGTTGCATATAAACTTCTTCATGTAGATCACCATGAAGAAAATCATTTTGACATCAAGTTGGTAGATGTTCTAATGTCTTTTCACAGCAATAACAATCAAAGCCCTCATAGTTGTCATTTAATAACAGGAGAAAAAGTTTATGTATAGTCTATCCCATAGTGTTGAGTATAACCCTTTACAACAAGCCTTGCTTTGTACCTTTCTATTGAACAATCTGCCTTATGTTTAACTTTGTACACCCACTTACAACCAATAGCCTTCTTTCCATAGGAAAGACTCATAAGGGTCCAAGTATTGTTGTCATGAAGAGCAGTAAGTTCCTGTGTCATGGAAGTTTGCCATGCAGGGTTCATAGATGCATCCTCATATGAAGATGACTCACAATCATTAGAGACATTCAAAACTAAAGACTGACTATCAGGATATAAGATGTTAGACCCCACATGATGATGATTATAAAATGAGGTATGGAGGGTTACATGAGGTTCTGATGTGGTAGGTTGATTTCCATTATGAACATAGTCATTGAGATAGGTTGGGGTCTTGGAAATTCTGGTAGATCTTCTTAATGGGGGTACATGATTGGTGGATTGGTGATTAGTAGAAATGGAATGATCTGATGACAAAATTGGAAATGTGACCTCTGCAGATTCATGATCATTATGCACATTGTTGTTAGGAGTAATGATAGGCAAATCAACAAAAGGTTCAACTGTAGGAACAAGAGAGTAATCAAATACAAAAGATGGAGAAGAATTCAATGTGTGTGAATGAGATATATCAATCATAGAAAAAGGGAATACTGTCTCATGAAACACAACATCCATGGATACATGAAATCTTGTGAGTGATGAGATTGAGTACCCTATAACCCTTGGTACCAAAAGGGTATCCTACAAATACATGTGGGGTACTTTTTGGATCAAATTTAGTTTTGTGGTGTTTTGGAGTGATTGGATAGCATAAACAACCAAAGCTTTTCATATGGGGATAATGAGGTTCATGGTTATGTAGGAGGGTGAAAGGAGTTTTGTTGTGGAGATTAGTAGATGGAAGTCTATTAATGATAAATGTTGTTGTCAGGACACACTCACCCCAGTATTTCGTAGGTAGTTTGGATTGAAACAACAAGGCCCTAGCTGTTTATAAGAGGTATTTGTGCTTTCTTTCTACCACACCATTTTGTTGTGGTGTGTATGGACATGACTTTTGGTGGAGTATGCCTTTGGACTGGAAGAAAAGAATAGATTCATGGTTGGTGAATTCTAAACCATTATCTAATCTGATTGTTTGAATGGTGGTTTTGTACTGATTTTCAACCATTTGGACAAAAGACTTGAGAATGTGCAGAGCATTACTTTTGCAACTCAGCAAATGTGTTCAAGTAGACCTACTGAAATCATCTACTAAGGTTAAGAAATATTTGAAATTGTCATGGGTTGCTACATGATAGGGTCCCCAAAGGTCAACATGAAGCAGTTCAAATTTTTTTGTAGTTTTGTTGTGAGATTTTGATGGGAAAGGTAACCTAGTTTGTCTTGCCATAGGACAAATACCATAGCAGAATAGTTGTTTTGGAGCAAACTTCACAGGAATAGTGGATATATTTTTCATTTTGGCAAATGGTACATGTCCAAGTCTGTAATGCCACAATAAATCAGTGCTAACATTATGAGACAGTGGTGATGCCACAGAAACAGAAACAACATTTTTATTATTAATGGTATTCATTACAGTTGGAAAACAAATGCATGGAGTAATGGATGGTAAATGAGTACATGAACATGAATGGGAAAGATTTTTATATTGACAACCTATTGCATTGGTAGGAAAAGAGACAGACTGATTAGTTGCTAAAGAAGAGACAGACTGATTAATTGCTAAAGAATTCTTCTGTAAACAGGTTGAGCACAGAAAGTAGAGTCCATCGTGCGCTCTACCAATCTCCAGAGGCTTCTTCATGGAAAGGCCCTGCAACATACAAGATGAATCTGAGAAAATAGCAATGCATTTGAGGTGAGCTACTAAATATTTGATGGAAATTATATTATATTTGAAGGATGGAATAAAAAGCACTTTGTGCAATATGATCATAGGAGCAAGTTTCACACTTCCAACTTCTGTAACTTTGACTTTATATCCATTTGGTAGGTCTACTAGTAAAGGGTAAGGTAAAATAGTGATATTGGAGAGATGACTTTTGTTAGAGGTCATGTGATGTGTAGCCCCTGAATCTAGTATCCGTAAATCAGTCTTTGTCTTAAAACATCCACATGAAAGAGTGTCAAATTCAATGGAGGAGTTACAAGCTATCATACCTGCTAAATGTGCTGCTCCACCTGCAAAGTGTTTTGCTCCATTTGACATATGATCTTCATTTGTTTCTCTAGCATCATTCACTTGAAACTGCTGCAGTAAGCCCATAAGTTGTTCATATTGATCCTTGGTGAGACCAGAATTTAGGTATTATGAGGATCCAGCATTGTTTTCTGTAGTAGACTGATCATCAACACCACATGCATTGGCAACTATTCCCTTTCCTTTTGCGGACCTGTGATTTGGATTGAACCTCTGGTTCTGAGCATTGTTGTGTCTGTTGTTCTAGTTACCATAACCATTTGAAACTGGTCCATTAGTGTTGCTTTGTGGGTAGCCATGCAGTTTGTAACACTTATCTTTGGTATGCCCCAATTTCTTGCAAAAGTCACACAATGGTCTTGGCCTTCCACCATTGTGACTAGTAGAAGCAGAGTAATTTGTTCTGAATTGTTGCCTTCCTCCTGATGAGCTTGAAGAACTGGCATGCATAGTAGAATTCATTGAGCTTGCCTCCAGAAACATTTGATTGTTAGGTTTGATCTCTCTTTGCTTTTCCTCCTGCACTAAGAGAGCAAAAGCTTAAGCCATAGATGGTAGAGGATTCATCATCAACATATTACCTCTTATTACAGTATATACTTCATTCAATCCCATAAGAAATTGGATGAGTCTTTTGTCTTGTTCTGCCTTGTGCATTTTATCCTTTCCTCCACAATTACACACACAACTACACTGGTCTTTGACATTCAAATTACTTAGCTCTTCCCATAATTTCTTCATCCTAGTGTAGTATACAGTGATATCCAAAGCACCCTGACTCAGATCATTTCTTTCTTTCTGGATCTGAAACAGTTTAGCCCCATTTGTTTGATCATAACGATCTTCTAAATCTTTCCACAACTCTAAAGAGTCACAGACATATTCTACACTATCTGCAACGTCTTTGCCAAGGGAATCGAGTATCCATGAAGTGACCATATTATCACATCTTTCCCATTTGCGATATTGGGGTGAATTGAGGGCTGGTCTCCTTCCCCTGTAATAAAAACTAACTTGTTCTTCACAGAAAAAGATCTAATCACCCCTCTTCTCCATGATCTATAACCTATCCCTTCGAATACAGATTGAACAAGGAGAATGCTAGGACTGTCATATGGATGAATGTAGAGATGACTACTCACATCGATTGCATTGCTTCCCTTCAAGCTGGTGCTGGGATCTGTGACTTCCACCATGATGAATCAGATTAATGAAATAGAGATGTGGAATGACTGATTGCAGATGCAGAAGATTCTCAGTGCAACTGTAAAAACACTTCAGTTGCAGATTCGCGATGAACACAAAAGAGAAAAAAAATAGAGAAATCGATGAACCGATTGAAGAATTGAGTTGAAAAAAAAATCTAATGAGAGCAACATTGCTCTGATACCATGTCAATTTGAAGAATTGAAGAAATCAAGCATTCACCTACAATGGTGAATAATGTGCAGTCTCCATTGGAGAAGAAACATGTGAAGACTGATAGAGAGAAAAGAATGTGTATTGCATTGATCAACTTGAACTTTACAACTTCTGATCTAATCTATTTATAGAACTAATCAAAGATGAAAAATAAGCAATCTAACTAATTCATGAAAGTTACAGCTAATACACTAACAAACTTCTAACCAATTCTAACTAACTATAGTGACGTGGACTAACTAACAATTGGAATAACTAATAAATGGAAATGACTATCTAATATGACTGATAAATATCTTAATACTATTAATCATGTTATAAAATATAAGCTCATAATAATATAATATAAAGAGAAAAGACATTCGATTTACTCGAACAACCATAACTTTTTACTCGAAGTTCGGAATTCAACAAATTTAACGGTGTTAGAAAGAGGACCCAAAAACCTTCGATTTGATACCTCATGGGCCACCTAACTCTTTATTTTCTAAAAGATATAGTGATTTGAAGTTGACCGAAGACATGGAACTTTTGGAAACCTGCACTCTTTCGTAGTCTCATATTGACAATATAATGAATGGAGGGAAAATATCGTGGCCTCAATTGGTTGACTATCTAAATTTTCACATTATTGGTGAGTGTTCGATTTGTCACCTAGTAATCTCTTCCCCCATTTCCCTTTGCATAAAAATAAAAAGAAGTATAATGAATGGTGGATTAAATGATTTAGAAAACGTTAGCGCTCCACACCAGCAATCCAGCATCATGGCAATGGCCATGTTTGATCATCCTCCACTCCAGATAGAAGTCCATAGACATTCTCGCTGGTCATATTTGCAATGTGACGGGGAACCATTTCCTCGGGAAAATCTTCAGAATTATCACCAAAGAAGAAGTCATACCAGCCCGTTGACTTCCAGCTATAAGTGAAATAATTTTGTTGAATATCAAAGTCATGATGAGAGAGCAAGTAGGAGCCTTGAACCTGATATGCAGAGTTATCCACCCCATTAATGAGATGTTGTGCCGGAGGAGATGATGATGTGTTACATCTCAAATTGTTCTTATACACAATGTGGACGCCAAATTCCTTCAATTGAACACCAGAATATAGAGTCATTGAAATGCTCATAGAATCTCCAGGATCCAAGTGATCTCCTATTTCCAAATAGCATAGCCATGTGAGATCTTCATCATTATCTGGAATACCATGAATTATTGGACTGTATGTCTATCTCAAATCCTTGGTCTTATTTACCACTCTAACATGAAACTCATTCCAAAATTTATTTCTCCTTGTACAATAAGATATACTGGCCTTTCCATAGATAACATATAAGTTTAAACCCTGAATGTCATGATTAGGCACATCAAAACTGATTGAGGACGACCCCGTAGAATTGTAGCTTAACCAGTCTGGAAGCTCACTTCCATGAAAAGAAGTACTGAATATGCCAAATTCATAGAGGCCCTGCATATTAATCACATCATTTATATCTTGCTTAATTCCCTATTAGTGTGATACAATCAAATAAATCAGCATATGACAAACCTGTATAGGACATTTCCATCTTGTAAGAGTCAGGTTGTTGTAGAGATCCACTTTCATGTCACTCAAGTTGGGTAATCCCAGAACGCTGATTAAATCAGCATCAAATAAAGAAATGCATTTTAGCTGGAACATTTCCTGAACCTCAATTAGTTTGTTGCAACTTAATGCAAGAAATTCCAATGTTGTCAATAGGTTTGGTAAATTTGATAACCGCTCGAGTGACCTGCATTCGTAGATGCTCAACGTTGTGACACTGGCTGGGATCTCTGGAAGATACTTAAGTTCTTGGCATTTCTCTAACTCAAGTACCTGGAGATTGGTAAGCTTCTTGATGCTATCTGGTAAGCTGTGAATTGGATTCTTACTTAAAAACAAGTTCTGCAGTGTGGAGAAATCACCAAGCTCCACTGGAATTGAATCACTTGATAGACCACATCCAATAAGACTTAAGGTTACTAATGTCTGAGATACTGTAGTTAACAGGTTAACAATTCCAGGAGATTTTCTCGGGCTTGAGACTGAAGTGCACAGAGCTAAACTCAGTAAATGCTTCTTACGTACACAAGTGGAATCTTGATGGATAGCAGTTCCACCGGCATCAAACTCTAGCAATGACTGCATCTTATTCAGCTCTAATGAAGACCATACAAATTTTGAGCAACCATACAGAATAAGCTTCTCGAGGGAATGGACATTAATAATACATCTGGGAAGTCTCCGTAGACTTTGGCAGCCTTTCAGGTTCAAAATGAGGAGTCTCTTTAGTCCGCCAATCGATTTATCAATCTTAGTCAACCTAGTGCAGTACTTGAGAATTATCCTCTCAAGATTTGGGAGCTTTGAAAAGTCAGGGGTGTAGGACAAACCTTCTGAATGACTCAAATTCAGAATCTTTAATGCACTGAGAACCTGTAAAACAAAAACAAAAAAATCAATCTTAAAATCTTAAAGACAAGGGGATATTATATAAAAGACTTGTGCAAGGAACAAGTTTTCAAGGCAGAGGGAATATACATTGTGTAGTACCTTGTTTCTTTCAAAAAGATGATGCAACCTACTGCAGCGCATTTCCAGGACGACCAGTTTCTCCAAAGGTAAGCCATCAGGTAAACATTTATATGGAAATCTGTGCCAACACAACCACCTCAATGACCTTGGGAACTCCTTGTAATTTCCTTTAACTGCTAAATTGTCAAGTTGCAGCAGCTTTAATTTGTGCATACCCGAAAATGCATCAGTGTTGACACTGTTCACCTTCTTTGATTTGCCAAGTGAACCATAAATAAGAACTTTACGAGGTTGTGATTGCCTTGATGGATTACTTTGGCTTGAAAGCTTGTTTTTCCCCATTAGGTAGGCACATTCCTGCAAGTACTCGTGTGCTGTTGGATGATAAAAGAATCTTGGCAGCTTATCTTTGTGTGCACAAGACCTAACGTTCAAGCCTTGAATCATATCTGTACCCTGATGAAAACATTACTGATTGATATAACATAAAAACTAGATATGCGAAAGTAAATGTAACAGCAAAAATAATGGATCGTACAATTTTTTCTCTCAGAACATTAAATGAGTCCTTGAAATGCCACAATCTACTCCGTCTTTCAGGATGTTTAGGTGATTCCTGGCGTATAATTTCTCGTCCCATATCTCTAACTAATGGATGCATCCTCAGTTTTCCATATTCATCAATTATCAACAAGAATCTATCTCGGAGATTATGAATCCCAACCATTGAATAATATCCACATGCATCAAGTATAGTGACAACATGGTCTACATTCTTTCCAAGAAAGAAGCAGGCAATGTCAAGGAATAGGCTTTTGTCATGATCATCTTGTATAAACTCAAAACTAATTTGCAGTTTCTTCGATACTTTACTATTAGGAATTGCCTCTAGTTTCTTCAGTGTACTTTCCCATACAGCTAAACTTTTACCAGAGAGAGAAGAACCCAAAACTTGTAAAGCTAGAGGACATCCAATACAATATTCTATAATCCTTGTCAAGAACTTGGTGTAATTCTCGACTGGATGGTCTTGTCCGAATGCATGCCAACTAAATAGTTCAACAGATTCACCTAGGCTCAGTTTTTGAACATGATCAATCAATTCAATTTCACAAGCCCTTAGTAACTCTATGTGCCTAGTTGTCACTATAATTTTACTACCTGAATAAAACCAATCTCGCATTCCAACGATAGCAGCTAATTGTTCCACTTCATCAACATCATCCAGCACAATCAGAACCCTCTTACCATAAACAGCACTTTTGATCTGATTCATTCCATCTTCAACACTCTGAATGTCAATCTTCCTCCCATCAAGAATATCAGAAAGAAATTGTTTCTGCAGATAAATTAGTCCATCCGTAGACTCGGAAAAATCTCTAACATTGTAGAGGAAGCTGCTTCTTTCAAAACTTTCAAAGTTAGAGTTAAATGCATATTTGGCGATGGTTGTCTTCCCTATACCACCCATACCACAAATGCCCCAAATACCAACATCATCTGTTTTATGTTGCAACCACAAGCAAATATCGTTAACCCGAAAATGCATACCAATTAGGTAAGGAGCAACACTCAGGATTGAACGGTTTACTTTATTTTCAGTAACTTTCACAATTTTCTCTATAAATCTCAACTCAGTCCTACAATAAAGATCAAAGTGGAACAAACAAAAACAGAATTGGTTAGCTGGATATATCAAGTTAAAAGTCATATGTGTTAGGTTTGATAAATAGAGTAACTATGCCTGATATTTATGAATTATTATACTTTCTCTTCTGAAACATACACAAGGATATGTGTGTTGATTTGGCTACTCTACCAATGAGAATTTACTCAAGGTTTGGTTTACTACATCTGTTTACACTGAAGTTAGTAATGCTATCGGTTATTAGACTATTTTGTTGATGAAACTGTTTCATTTAATTAGTTCTGGAAACCGTCTAACTCTTTTTGTCCATGAAGCCACTCCTATCTAAATATCGGTCTTGAGAGAAGACTAACGACACCTCAAAACCCTACTACTATAAATCAACAAAAATGGAGTCCTTCGAAAGCAAGGAGGTTACACCAGAAGCTGACAGTAGATAATGTGATCTCAACGGAACGTCTGTTGATGAACCTAAGTACCTAAAATTGGTTCATGAAATGATCCAGGTTGAATGACATTAGTACATTGAATGTACGAGTATACAAAATGACCAAATAAAACAATAGTTGAACTAATGATTGAATATAACTCAAGTGAAACAAGATATGAACAAGTGGTGAAAACCATTTGTAGTTTACAATAAAATATGCACTAAAAGCAATATGAAAATAATAAACTTTACTCTGTTGGTGAGTTTATCTAATCGACAACTATCACTATGAGCCTAGTGATGATACAACGTTTCACCCACGTTGTCAGGGTCATCCTATACTTTGTCGGGGTATAGGATGCTAAGTATTACTATGGATCCATCCAATAAGCCTTCTTGAGGCAGGGAGGAGTACTCACCCAAAAGTCGGTACGATCCTATCCTACACTAAGCTATGTAGTTTATGGGGCTTGATATTTAAAATGAATGCTTACTCAATTGGGTGCTCAATACTACTCCTAAAATAATCAGTATCAATATGCTCATTAACATATGAGTTGAGATAATACTCAAACAGACCCTCTTGGAGGGATAATTCAACTTTATCTGTCTAAAATGCCTCTGAATACTTTTATGCTTTTCTTAAAATAGTATTTTCTTTCTCAATGTAAAATAATATATTTGGGATTATTTAAAATACCCTTAAAACTCTTAAAATAACTTGTTTTTAGGCTGTAATCATGAAAACTATATCGAAAATTATATTGTGATTTGACCATTGATGACTTGGGAAGTCATACTGCGTAAACATGAATGACATATCAAGATGTCATACTACTTAAACATAAATCGTAGGTCACTGACTCAGGAAACTCTATTGTGGTAGTCTCCGGTAAAACGGTAATTAACTTTTATTTCGCATTTGAAATGAGGCAAACTTGATAGCGTTGGAAAAATGACTCATCGACCTTTCATTAGATAGGTCATGGTCCACCTAATTCCTTATGCAATGAGATATATGATAGGTTTGCAGTTGACCTAAGTAGAATCTTATATTAAAACATAATCGGTAAGGAAACTTTCAACTCAATTTTGTGCTAAGAGATTCTTGCGACCTTAATTCATGTCCAAATCTATTCCCACACTAAACAATTGACCTTGACACCTAAGCACAATTTAAAAACCACCAGATACGACTATCTACACAAATGAACAATGGTTCAGGTCTTAAATTAGAAATTTTCTGTGTATTACACACACTATAAGATGACTAGTCCCTTGTGTTCTTGTTCAATTGATAATCAATTATACAGATCATCAATTGATGTTATGCATGTGAATGCCTTAAATTGACAGCCATGTACAGTTTAACAAGAGATCATAGTTTTGTTTAAAATCAAAAGTCAGAGTCTCATTCCCTGTAAGCTTCCTACTTTTTATTTGTTATGTTCAGAGGATTGAATTTCATGTAGAGAAAATAGAAAAGAGAAAGAGAAGATGAAAGAAATTTACTGTTGAGATGAACTCTGTAGAAGCATGCCACTCCCACGTTGATCAGCGACTTCCCTGAGTGCTTCCCTCCACCGTTTGATCTTCTCAATCCCCTCCTCTTTACCTTCATCAGATTGTTCCATTATACGTTGTTCATGCGTAGCAAATGCAGTAGCAAAGCTCCCCATTTGCTTTCCAACATTGAGCGGATCCACATAGTAGAAAACTGGCAATATAGCATGTCCTCTTTTCCTCTTGTTTTCAAGAATCATGACAAGTTCATCAAGGCACCAACTAGATGTTGCATAATTTTTTGATAAGATGATAATTGAACTCTTTGAGCTATGAATTGCTTTATCCAATTCAGATTTAATATCTTCCCCTCTTTCAATTTCATTATCATCTCTGAATGTTCGATAACCCTCGTCCACCAAAGCTTTGTAAAGCTGATCAGTGAAAGTCTTACGAGTATCCTCACCTCTAAAACTCATAAACACATCGTACATACATCGGGACCTGAAATTTGAGACTTCCTCATCGACTCTCCAACCTTTCATTGCAGTAAGATTTCTGTTGCTCAAAAAGATAAATGGAGTTTATTGTTTTACTTTTAAGTACTTGGAATGGAACATATTTAAGACCACTTGGCCTACCCAACTTATTCGAATGGAACATATTAGGAGAAAGTCTAGCAAATTGACTTGGAAGTCTACAATAAAGGATGAGAAAAGGGATATAGCACTTTATGATTTAGTGGTTATAAAAGTTATTCATATGCATCTCTACTTTTACACAAATAAACCAAAGTACCTTATTGGTTTAACCAAAGTGAATAAATCAATTTTTAATTTCTTTTATTTAATAGAGTTCATGTAGGGGCGTATGTGACCCTTCATCTGAATTGTTTTGACTTCTTTGATTCAGCGACTAATGTAAATTTATTATTTTGATGGTCATTTTTTTAAATTCATTTTCTTGTAAAATTTATCGCCTAATTCTGTTTAATAGGTACAAAAATATTACAATATAGATTCTAAAAATATAGTTTTAAATTTTTTTCTTACTTTTTTCTCTTTTCAGTCATACTTTTTTCTTTTTATTTCTCATATATGTTTACACTAAGGAATGAAAGAAAAAATTAACTAAATATAAGAAACTCAAATAATAATAAGCAAATAGATCTATAAGGCAATACAAAAGAAAGCCTAAATAGCGGCGGTTTATTTTGCATAGTATGGGAGTTAGGAACCCCGCAGTTTGTTGTAACAGAGGTATCAATAACCCTAGAATTAGGTCTACCATAATTAAGTTGTAGGGGGGGGGGCTTCACAAACCTCTGTAACAAGCAGTGGGGGTTATTTTGCGTCGATTTGAATCCGGTTAATTGATTTTTAGAAAACTACCATATTTATTCCAGGGGTCACAACCTCTAATAGTAATAACTAAATAGTAGGGATCGAACTCCCCACAATTGATGAAAATATAATTATCTTTCTATATTTTTGTCATTAGTGGAATAGTGCTCTAAATTTAATTAAGCTTAAAGCTACTTAAGTGAATAATAGTTCAAACAACCACAAATTTTACCATCAATCAAAAGAGGTATCCAGCAAGTTACAAGAATTGGGATACTTCATCACTATGAGAATTTTATTCATCAGAAGAAAACCAAAGAAAAAAAGAAGTTAAAAGACAAGTTGCTAAAAAATAGTTGTTCATCAGCTGGTTGTGGAAGTCTCGAAAGAAAAATCGTTAATGTACTCCCTCTTGATGGCACATAGAACATAACCTCTACGATCCTCATCGAACCTACTAAGAAAAACAGCAGAGAGTTTGTACTCCTTCATCGGCCAATGTCCAAAATTATGGACATAATGCATCTTCTTCTTGCGTCCAATAAGCAGTTACGATTATCTATAAATCATGATTCCACATACACCTGAGTTTGTTCCAAGAAAAAACACAGCCAACTACTACTGCAAGTGAAGATTCAAAAGTGGCTATTGATGTTGATTCTTGAATAATTTTGTCAGAGGAGAATTTTCACATTATGGTTGAATAAAGCCAGATATACCCTTTTTGTTTGCATTTTCAACCTGTGGACCAAATTAACTATAACTACGAATGCTACTGTAATTTAGGAAAACAACCATGAAACAATTGATAATTTGTTGAGTAAATATTGTAATGACATCTATAATTTTGAGTTTATAGGACCATATATCATTTTCTGATCAGTTTTCTATCTGGGAAAAGATCTAAGCAGAATCTCAACTAGCTCACCAGCCTATTTCATCGTTGTCGAGGGAGTAAGATTGCCCAAGCCTTATAAGGAGTCCACCCATCTCATTAACTACCGATGTGAGACTTTTGTCATTCTTTAACATATTTCGAGCAGTTATCCGACCACAACACGATATGAATTCTCACCTCTGCAACTTTAGCTTGAAGATGTGGTGTCAGGTGGTCTTCCAATGTGATTATGAGGAGATTTAACAAAAGCATGATCTCTAAGTTGCACTGATGTACTCAGGGTCCTGCAATTGATTAGAGCTGGAATCATTCAACAAAGTTAATTAATCAACTTTAGACATTGGACATCAGAGAGCATAAAAAATGCTTAGTTACTTTGAGGATTACATTCGATAACACAGATTTATACTTGTTCTTTCAATTAACCCCACTTATATGGTAAAGGAAACAATGAATAAGAAATACTACTTCAGATTGATAATTGAAGACTGAAGAGAGCAACTCTATAAATGACAAAATCAAAATATTTTACCATACACACAATGTCATAAAAGTGATGATACTGAAAACTGAAGAATGAAGACTACATGACATCAATGTACATAACAGAGACAAAAGACATTTGAAGTGGAGTTCATCAGGCTAACCCTTCAAGTCTCAGGACTCCCGGAATTGCTTCATGGAACGAAAAAAAGATAATTTTTCTTAAAACTCACAGTGAAAATTTATACAAGTACATCAAAATAAGAGTACCAACATTATTCACACTATCACAATATGAGAATTGTCCCAAAGCTTTAAATAAAGGGGATAGCCTCAATATCTCCTTCACAAAGCTCAGTTACTTCGAGAAAACAGATCCACAAACAACATTACGCCTACTGTCAAACAACATTGCACTTATCTCAGGTCCTATGGGGACTAATCGGAGCTCCACCACCAAAAAAATTGAAGGTGACAAAAGTTAACATGGCTGAGTTTCCAATCTTTAACCGACAAACTGTTTCCAACGCTCCTGCAGTACCCTGCAAGCTTTGTCAATCCTGTCCACACTTATCCGAGTTACGTTTCCTCATGTCAGGCACACTGGAAGTAGGGTTCATCGGCCCCACGAACAAGATTTTGCATTCAAACATTGTAAGCATGAGACATTTTTGTGTTCCCTAAAGGTCTAACATTACAATACTTTCAAGAGGAATGAGACTGAAAATTTTTTCAGAGAATTGGAAAGTGATTCAAGCAACTGTTGTCCTTTTATGTTAGTTTGTACATTCTTTGAACCTTTATGTGCGCCGTAAACAACCTTATACTGAAATGATTCAAAAGTCCATCTAAGGATGTTTATAGACAACCTTATATGTTCAGTTGTTCTCTTTTGATAATTCAGGAGCTAGACTTGGTGGATTTAAAGTGAGTGATTTTATTTTACGTATATATTAGTAATGCTTCAATTGAACATAAGTAGATACTAAGATTTAAAAAACCAAGCATTGATAGTATTGGAAAATTATCTAATCCCTAATGGAGGAACCAACTGAGGTGTTGGTGCCTATGTTGTATATACACATTAATTCTTCGAGGAATGTTAAGATGACGTGGTAAATTTCTATCATATCGGGATAGAATAATACACTATGAACCTTATTTCTAAGGCTGGTCACCGTGGTGCCAATATATAGGTACAGATCCACAGTTGTTGAGTTGATTTAGCTACACGAATGTATGAAAGAGCTTATTTCTAAGACTCGTCTTCACATTTCATACGCTTACCTCTACGCGATGCTAACTTTTTCATATAGAAAGACGAGATTGTGCAAATATGGAAAGGTATAGATACTCAAACTGAAAGAAATATTGCTAAGTACTACCAGATCTCCTAGGTGTAAAATTTTGTGCTCCAAACTGTATGCAATGCTATTTTTTTCAGTCTTTGATTTGTGATCCAACATACTTCAGCGCAGACAAAAGAAAATCACCTTGACAATGCTTGTATTAATCAAATTTTATCAAAAGGAACGATAGAGTGTAGGCACAAGAGTTTTGATGGACAATACCTAAGGACTTCAATAAGGCAGTCGTTGGTGTGTTAAGAAATTCACATCCATTATCAGTTCTAAACAACTTTACAACTGATCAAGAATAAACAGTTATAACCAATCCCTTAGTAGCAACAACTACTTCAGCTTTAGATGGCAGTAAAAACAACTAAGCATGTCTAGAACAATCATCAACGAGAGTAAGAAAATATCTATCTTTGTTATAAGTGGGGATTCTATATGGACCCCAAACATCACCATGAACTAATTGAAAACAACAATCAGAGGTAGTAGTACTTAATGGAAAAAACAAGGCTAGTTTATTTGGCTAAGGGACATATGGTGCAACTACTGATACACTTGTCCAAGTGTTTGGAGGAAGGAAGAACAATTTTCTTATTGACTTGTGCCAAAGACTCATACTAGTGTTATTAGTGTCTATGTGTAAACTAACATTGTTCCATTGATTTGATATTACTCCATGACAATGGAGCTTGAGAGAAAGATGAAGAAGAAAGAGAGATGATATTATTGAATGAATTGAGAATTACAGTTGTACCAACTACTTATATAAAATTTGTAGATTAGCTAACTAACTATCAAACTAACTGTCATTATTACTTAACTACACTATTAGCTAACTAATTAACACCTGTCAGTCAGCTAACTAATAGTTAGTTACAGCCACCTCAGCCTGCACTATATTCAACACACACACACACACACACACACCCAAGCTAGGTGGTATAAAGATATCCTTAAGACCTAGCTTGGACATCAAATAAGCATGTTGAAAAGTAAGCAACCCCTTAGTAAGTATGTCTGCAGGCTGGTCTGCGGATGCCAAATAAACTGTATTGATCAATCCCAACTGGATCTTTTCACGAATAAAATGACAGTCAATGTCAATGTGCTTTTTACTCTCATGAAATACTGGATTGGCTGCTATTTGAATTGCAGACTTGCTATCACATGATATATCCACTGGAAACTGAATGGATAATCCCAATTCCTTAAACAGACCAATGAGCCAAACAACTTCAGCAACTGTAGAAGCTAGACTCCTATACTCTGCCTCCGTTGAGCTTCTAGAAACAGTAGACTGCTTCTATGACTTCCAAGAGATAAGTGAATCACCAATCTTCACTGCAGGCTCACTCACTGATTTTCTAGTTGTAAGACATGAACCCCAATCAGCATCACAATAAGCTTGTAGCTTAGAAGAAACAATAGATGACATGAGAATTTCCATTCCTGGTGATTGCTTTATATACTTCACCACTCTGGTAGCAGCTTCCATGTGAGATTGTTTAGGTGAATGCATAAATTGACTAAGATTTTGGATCGCAAATGAAATGTCTGTCCTAGTTACAGTCAAATAAAGTAACCTCCCTACCAGTCTTTGATATGGACCCGGATCTTTCAACAGAGGATCATGATGTGAGTGAATATGTTGATCAAATACAACTGAAGTTAACTTTTGATTGACTTCCACAGGTGCTCCAACTGGCTTAGTACCTCCTAGCCCCAAATCTGAAATGAGTTCAAGGGCATACTTCCTTTGATGCATCAAGATGTCTTCACTACTTCTAGCAAATTCAATGCCCAAGAAGAATCTAAGTTCCCCTGGATCTTTAATCTTGAAACTGGTTGCAAAATGTTCTTAGTCTCTTGTATGAGTCTCATATCACTTCCTGTTATCAACAGATCATCTACATAGATCAAAACAAAAACCTTCTGTCCATCTGCATGTTTAATGAACAAAGAGTAGTCCAAGTGACTTTGAGTAAAACATGATTCCATCAAGGTTGTAGTCAATTTGATATTCCATTGCGTAGAAGTTTGTTTGAGCCCATACAATGATTTAAGCAATTTACAAACACTTCTTTCTTGACCATCTGTTGTTGGAACATTGAAACCTTGAGGCAACTCCATGTATACATCTTCTTGTAAATCTTCTTGAAGAAAAGCATTGTATACATCCATCTGATGGATATGTTATTTCTAAGTTGCAGCCAAAGCAATAACTAATCTAACTGTCACCATTTTCACTACGGGTGAAAAGGTCTCTTGGTAATCTAGTCCCTCTCTTTGTCTATAACATTTTGCTACCAATCTTGCTTTATTTCTCTCTATATGTCCATCTGCCCTATACTTGACTTTATAGACCCATCTACAACCAATATTTTTCTGTCCTTGAGGTAATGAAACTACTTCCCATGTCTTGTTATCTTCTAAGGCACTAATTTCTGCCTGCATGGCATCTATCCACTGTGGTACTTTGACTGCTTATGAATAGGTACTAGGTTCAGTGATAGTTGAGGCTGAAAAATTACATAAAAATCTTTGTATTGAACAGATAAACATGTGTAGCTCACAACATTTGATATAGGATACTGACAACTCCTTTTGTTGTTAGTCATCACAAAATCTTTGTGCCAAAGAGGTTATCTAATGGATCTATGTGGTCTGCTATCATCAGGTGCTACATTCTGCTCAATTGGCACTATAACATCATCAGTTTTTCTTGTACAACATCACCAGTTGACTCTATAGAAGCATTAGTCGACTGTCTTATAGAAGAAATTGTAGACTCAACATCAAAAAATGAATCTTCTACTGAAACAGGAGAAATAACTTGGTTCCTCGTATATGTATGTGCTAACTTACTCTGAAATGGAAAAACATGTTCATTAAAGTGGACATCTCTACAAACAAAAAACTTCTTGTTTTCCAAATCTAACAATCTATAGCCCTTTTGATAAACTCCATAACCCATCATAACAACCCTGATTGCTCGTGGCCCAAACTTATCTTGTTTGACCAAGTTCGTCGCATAGCACAAACAACCAATCACCCTCATATATTTCAAATCCAGAACCTTATGATAAACAAGTTCATATGGAGTCTTCTTGGCTAATACAATAGATGAATCTTGTTAATAATGTAGACAACAACTTCAATACAAACCCCCAAAATCTGTCAGGCAAACAACTTTGAAACTTAATAGCTCGAGCTGTTTCAAGTATATGTCTATGTCTCCTCTCTACCACCCCATTTTGTTGTGGAGTATATGGACAAGAACTTTGATGAATAATACCAAGGGATTGAAAAGATTTGCAAAATGTTAATTAAAAAATTCAGAACCATTGTCTGATCTAAAAACTTGGATTTGTTTATTGAATTGATCTGAGTATGAACCATAACAATGAAGTTTTTTTTAGCAAAAAACCAACATCAGGCTTAACTCTCATAAAAAAATACCCAAGTCCAACTAGAATAGTCATCAACTATAGTAAGAAAATACTGCATACCATCATATGTGGTTGTTTTGTAAGGACCCCATACATCCATATGTAACAACTCAAATAGTCGACTACTCTTAGTGACACTTACAGAAAAATGAACTCTAGTTTGTCTTGTCAAAGGACATATATCACATTTGTCTATATTGAAACATGATTTATTCTGAAAAACTGTAAATCTTCTTAAAACTGACATGGGAGCATGTCCCATCCTTTTATGCCATAATACTGCATCAACCTCCTTTTGTACTGCCAAAGATTTGTGTTGATTTCATGTCCCCCTCTTTGAGTACATTTCATAGAGTCCATCATGTTCCTTACCAATCTCCCTCACCTTCCCAGAGGAGAGATCCTGAAACACACAGGAATCAGGGAAGAACACAACACAACATTGCAATTCTTTTGTCAACTTGGACATTGACAAAAGGTTGAATTTAAATGTTAGCACACACAACAAATTCTTAATAAAATCCCCTCCTAACAATTGACAGTTTCCTATGTGAGATATATTTGCAGATTCTCTTGTTGGTAATTGAACCTTTCCTGCATCATCTACTAACGCACTAGTTTGTAACACAGACTCATCACCTATCATAAGACTGGACAACGGACCAGAACGAGACCATCGGACCGGAACGGGATGAGTTGATCGGTTCGTTGATCGGTACCGGGATGAACCGGACCGAAATACCGGGATGGATACTCGGTTCCGTCCCGTCCCACTATATACCGGGATGGAACCGGACGGAACCGGACCGGACCGAAATGGAACGGGATGGGATAAATGGGATGACACAACTAGTTATTTCAAAAAATATTTTTTTTGAATTATGAAAATATGATTTTTTTTTTCTAAGTTTAAATTAATAGTTTAATTTAATATTTTACTTAAGTTTATTTTAAAGATATTTTTTAAAAAAATTTACTTATTAAGTTTGCAAGTTAAGTCTAATTAAGTTTTCAAGATTTACATCTTTTGAAGTTTACAAGTTATTACTTATTATTTATTAATATGTTATAATTTATAAGTTATATTTATAATTGTAATTTAAATAAATTAAATTTGTAATTTTAAAAAAATAAATAAAAATAAGGATAAAACAATTACACAAATTAAAAAATATCAATTTAATTTATTTAAATTTGTATTACAAATTACAATTTCAATTACAACTATTAGTAGAGTGCATAGTTTATGCAGCCACCTTCTAGGAAGGGTTCTATTTCAACTTTCAACTAAGTCTCGAATGTAATACTAATGTAATACTAATAGGGGATAGTTGGGTTACTTGGGTAGTATTTATTATTTAATATAAAATATAAATTATAATTTATAAATATATAATATAAATTAATTAATAAAAATTAATTAATCGGAACCGGACCGGAACCGAAATAAACCGGGATAAACAGGTACCAAACCTCGATTATGTTCCGTTCCGTGTCTCGGTTCAGGATGTCCCGTTCCATCCCGTAGGCAATCGAACCGGACAGATACCGGTACATCCCGTTTCGTTGCCCAGCCTTAACCTATCATATGATTAGTAGCTCCAGTATCAACAACCCATTTCACACTATCATCAATATGAGAAAAAATGTACGTGCAATGTTAGCACTTGCAGTGTTAGCAGCATAGTTGGAATTGCCTTCTATGCTTGCACATGTATCACCTATGGAGCATTTGTTCAACATTTGGACAATATGATTGTGCTGATTCTGAGTAAGAGAAGGTGCATGTCCAGCAGATCCAGCTTGAGGCCCATGATTATATCCTAAATATAGTCCTGCAAGAGGATGTATAGCAACATTGACTCTTTTCTTCCCTTTGAAGTTCTCTGCATAGCCAATTAGTTTATAGCAAGTATCTTTAACATGTCCCCTCTTCAAGCAATGTTCACATTTCATCAATTTGTAACAATCAGCCCTAGTATGACCCTTCATATTGCAGAAATCACAATATTTCTTCTGATATTGATGACCTCCCAAACAAGATGATTGTCCTAGTCCTGAACTTTTAGTTGAATACATAGTTGTGGCATCCTTTTCTGCAGCACAAAAAACTGAAGGTTCCATTCGACTTGCAACAACACAATTCCCTCCAATAAGCTTTTTTTGACTTTCATCTTGTATGATCATAGCATACGCCTGATCACACTAGGTTCAGGACTCATCATTAAAATTTGAGATCTCGCCTGAGCATAACCATCGTTTAGCCCCATAAGGAACTGAAATAACTTCTGCCTCTCTAAATGTACTACAAAATCTTTCGATCTCTCACAAGCACACGTAGGGAATGGAATAATCGAATTATGTTCATCCCAAAGATCTTTCAGTTTAGAATAATACACTGAAATAGATGATACACCTTGAACTATAGTTGTTATTTCCTTATGTAAATGGTAAGCTCGAGAATTGTTTACCTTGTCAAATCTCTCTTTAAGGTCGTTCCAAAAGAGATAAGCATCAGATCTAAAAAGGATTCCACTAAGAAGGTCTGATTGCACACTGCTCATTAACTAGGAAACCACAATGGCATTGCATCTATCCCATCTTCTGTAGATCTCCTTCATAGATGTTACTCGTAACAGATCCATCGATGAATCCCAATTTGTTCCTTCCCAGAAGTGCTAATTTCATAGCTCGACTCCAAAGCATGTAATTCTCCATGCCTTTCAGCTGAATTTCAATTGAAAGTGAATCTGGTGCATCAGAAGGATGCAAATACAATGGATGATTGTAATCGATATTTCTCCCCATAGATCTGAATCTTCTTCAAAATACACAACAATCAATGGTAAAAAAAATGAATCTCCCGATCCTCTGTATTTTGTACTCCTCGGAGAATCCCTAGATCTACACTCGCTCTAATATCATGTAAACTAACACTGTTTCATTGATTTGATATTACTCCATGACAATGAAGCTTGAGAGAAAGATGAAGAAGAAAGAGAAGATATTATTGAATGAATTGAGAATTACAGTTGTACCAACTACTTATATATAATTTGTAGATTAGTTAACTAACTATCAAACTAATTGTCATTATTACTTAACTACACTATTAGCTAACTAATTAACACCTGTCAATCAGTCAACTAATAGTTAGTCACAATCAGCTTAGCCTGCACTATATTCAACACTATGGAATGTGGTCCAAGCTATGAATAAGAATGACCATCACTAGTGGCAGTAGAAGCAATACCAGTGAATGTTTTCTTATGACCTTATGTGAAAACACACAAGCCAAACTCTTCTCTACCATTCATTCCCCTTTACCTTGTCACTGGAGAGATCACCTGAAAAGTAGTATAAAAAATCAAAATAGGATAGAACAACACACTTCATCTCCTTAGTCAATTAAGAGACAGATAACAAGTTATATTTATACTTAGGTATATGCATAACATTTGTGAGCTGCAATGACACTACATACATAAGGGATCGATCAACCTACTGTCAAAACTGATCGACTGAACTAGGCATTTCTGAATCAAGCATAGTCATAGGCATTAAATTTCTCTTTCTTATTAACAAATCTTAATTTGTTTTTACCCAATAGATCGACTAATGTGCATCGAACTACTCCACAATGCATGATTTTATGGCCATGTGAGCTTGATAGAGATTAAGAAATTACCTGGATGATGTTGATCGATTGTTGCTATGATAGGTATGACTCCTACTCCAGTGTCCAGATTCATGGTTGTACTGGTGTTGAATTGCTAAAGAAAGATGGAACTCGACTTGAACCGAACACGAACTACATGAGAAGAATGAAGATCGAAGGACTGTGAGATCGATCACACGAGCTCGAAACTTTGATACCATGTTAAGATTTTTTATCCTCATCATGTGAGCATCGGAAAAATGTTTGAAAAATACTCCAACTTTGACCGAAATTGTTATTACGATACAAAATTTTATGGAGGACCTTTTACCCCGCACTATTTAATAGTGTATCTTAAAGGTATATATGTGCCCACGTGGACACATTACTATTTATAATTATGCAATATTTATGATGTCCACATGGGCACATATATATGCCTTTAAAATACACTATTAAATAGTACCGGGGTAAAAAGGATATCGTTACAACAATTTCGGTCAAAGTTTGGATATATTTCAGACATTTTCCCTTCAAGTTACTAAGAGAAGGAACAAAATATAACGAAGCAAATTGATTGATCTCAGTCAGCATTGTCTAAAATGATTTTGTACAGACTGTATGTATACAGCTCAGTAACAAGCTCCTAACTAACTATAATTGATAGTTCCTAACAATCATTGCTAACTAAAAATATCTTCTATTCAACATAAAACTCTTCCTTAATCGTTTTTATAGTATAATGCATTTGAGTTAGTTATGATTATCATCACTTAACAATATGTATGACACTAATCTTGATAGATGGTTAGAGGTTCGCGAGACCACGACTATAACATCAACCACATGAGACAACAATTAAGTAGGAATAAGAAGTAGCAACGTTATAGATATGGCGGAATTAGAATAGAAGCCATGGCCCTTGAATTTTATAACTTTAATTTGTGAATCAACCTCCGAAAGATCAATCATTTTTTATTGCTTTATGTTTGAAACCAATAATAGAAATAGACAAATAGCAATTAATTTAGGCCATGCATTAGGTTTCTTTATTGGTTTCGCCTTGCAATTAATTTAGGCCATGAATTATGGATTTTTCTCAATGGGTCAAAAAAGAAAGTTTTAATGAGGTTGAATACTTTTAACTCATTTGGTGTTAGGGATTAAAAATCATAGGAATGAGATAAAAAAAATATGTTGTTTGGTTGACATGTTTAGAATGACTTATCTCACCATTTATATCATAGTGATGGATAAGGACATCTCCAACCCAAAACACCAAATTTGGTGTCAGCACTATTTTTGGTGTAATCAACTACAATCCACAATAAGAAATATTTCTCTCTCTCTTCATTATTATTATATTATTTCTTATTTCATTTATATTTTCTTATTTCATAAAACAAATTCTTTCAAAAACATTCATTATATATAATTCATATTATTTCCTTTTATAATCGTTAAATATAAATTTATTTTGTACCATAATTTATTAAATAATATAAATTGCTAGCAAATATTATACATTATACATAATAATGGATAATACAAATAAAAGTGAAATCATTAATGAAATATAATTCAATAAACATTACATAATTGAAAAAAAGTATTTTAAATTCTACGAAAATATTCAACTTTCAAGATCATTATGGTGCTCCCATAAATGCTCTATTTTAGTTTATATAATTTATATTAGAATTAACATAAATTTAATTTTTTTAAAAGTCATATATAGAAAAATTAATTTATAAAAAAGCTAAATTTTATATCTAAAATTAATATTATAAAAATATTAGATAAAAAATAATTAAATATACAAGATCTAATTAAAACATATAATTTATGTAATGTTTTATTAAAAGTTTGTATAATGAAATAATATTATAATATTCAAAAAATTATATGGTGTGATGAAAATAGAGTTATCTCATATCCATGATCGGATAAGTTATCCCAGACTAGCTAACCACAGGATAACTTATCCTGAGATAAATTGTTTCCAACGGAACGATCCTACTTTGATTTAAGGTTAGGACTTAGGGTTAGGTACTAGTTATAAATATGTACGGTTGTACCGACAAGGACAAATGCAAAAGGGCCCTAATATTTGTTGAAATAAAATTTCCAGCTCTGCTGCGTGTGAACTTGACTAATATATCAACTCTTCATACCCCACTTTGATTTTAGTGATTGTTGTTGAGGCTCATATACTTCAATTTTATAGCTCAGCTTTTTAATTTTAGACTCTTTCAAAATTGAGTATCCTATGCATTTTGTCAAATTAGTGCCACATAATCTCATGGAAATGGAATGATAGATTTCAAATGTCATATCGAAATAATGAATTTTTTTATATCATAGTTCTTATATTTGATGGCATTTTCTTAAAGTTTGTGTTCGATAAGATCTCCGGTATTCTTTCTCAAAAAATAAGATCTCCGGTATTGATATATTACAGCATTGAGTTATATATAAATTCATTATATATTATTATAATGCTAGTAAATATATAAAATCGCATTAATACAAAACTAATTATTTAAACGTAGAAACTTTGCTTGTGTTTGAAAATAAAGAATTAAAGACACCCTTATTGTAACGGCACAAAATCTCTAATATTATTTTCTTTTAATTCTATAGAGCAATTAAGCAAAACAGGATGCCAGGTTCACCAAATCTTCACTTTGAAGTCACATGATTTCTGATGAATTTGATTCCACTCTAAGCTCTATCACATGTTTTTGGTATGAGCGGATATATTTTTTCAAACAAAATAAGTGATTCTTTAATTATTATATTTTTTCATGTTGGTAAGTATGTAAAAATTATTATATCAAATGAGTTTATTAATAATCTATACAAATATTATGAGAATTAAAATAATTAAGAAGCTATGGGATGGGTGTGTTAGAAGATGCATTAAAGTGAATTGTTACGGATTAATTTTCTCATACAGTCACTTAACTAATATTACTATCTCAAAAATCACATTTCTTCTTTATTTTAATTTTTTCTGAAATTATAACACTATTAGTTAAGTTAAATTCAGAAAAATCAACTCAAAATGTTACTTATGAAGCTGATTTGTTTAATCAACTAAATACGACCCATAGTGTTGAATGACATGTATGCCTTAAAATTGGAATCAAACTATATCAATCTTCATATATTAGACATTGGAAACAGAATAAAGCCAATCCCTACATTATAAATTGCACATAAAAATATGTATATGTGTACAGTATGCTTCATCATTCTCTTTAGTCACTACACAAAAAAATAACATATTACTTGTAATTTTTTTGAATTCTTCCTTATTTATCAAAAAAAAAATCAAACTTAGGAACTAAAATAAAGGGTAGAGAGGCAACATAATGTAACGTAGCTGCCTCTCTACCCTTATTGAAGCGCGCGCTTCCAAGATTTCCACTGACAAATTAATTGCTTGTAACAAACCACATGACTTTTAGAAAATTTTAACAATATGCTTTTCCTCATCCTTTTTAATTTCCTTCCAATCTTGATCTTCAACTTACACACTTTCATTTTCAACCATATTGGCTGTTGCTTTCTCTGAGATCCAATTGAATCTGATTTTTGTAAAGACTTGTGGATCAAGAATTGTGCCCTTCTATGTTGAGCTTCCTCAGGGTCTTCCATTTGCATCTTTGAGTAACCATAATATGGTCTATTCATTTTGTTGTTTTTTCTTTTAAGGAAGAAAGTTATATAATTGAAGAAGAAATAAAGAGAGTAGTATAGAGTTAAAATGAGAGTGAAATAAAGATATATTTATATAGAGAATAGAAGGGTGTTTGTGTGTGTGTGTGATGAGGAAGCCTAATTTGTCAAATGTCAACCCCATTGTCCCCTTAGCTAGGACTAAAATAATTACTCCATGTTTAAGAGAAACAGAGCAATTTTTGAAACTTGTACTCCCTTTCTCACTGCTCCTTCCGTTTCGACTCACTCCATTGATACATTTATTAAGAAAATAATTATTAATATAGTGAGTTTATTATTTTACCCCTATTAATTATAAAGGGGATGAATTAAAAGTTTAAGATTTTCAAAAAAAATTTTATATTTTTCAAAATAATTAATTGAGGTTATAATAGGTTAAAAAAAATTGTCCTCTGTTCATTTGTCAAAATGAACAAGTAATTAGGAATAACTATAAAAAGAAAAAAAAGTGGACAAGTAATTAGGAACAAAGAGAGTAATTGTCAAATTTTGACTTAGCATTTCTTTTATTTTCTGTCCACTTTTAATTGTTATGTTGCGTTTTCGAAAGTCAATTGACTAATATTTAAAATTAAATTAGATTACATTAATTCGATATTTTAAACAAAAAAAAAGATAGTTATTCAAAAACTATATGAAAAAGTACTATAAATTCCTTGCATATCAATATGATGAACAAACACATCATAAAATATTTGTCAAAATTATTATCATTTGACTCTAAAAAAATTATGACAAATAAAAGTGGACGGAGGTAGTAGTGAAAATATACTCCGTCTATTTTAAATGAATTGAATTGTTGAGTTACTTTTAGAATTTTCTTCCAACTTTACCCTTCGTTATTAGTATTAAAAATAGTTATTAATTAATGTTTAGTTATTTTAATAATAAATTTGATAATACTTAATACGGATAAAAATGAAAAATTATGTGTAATTTATGTCTTAATCTTCTTTTCTAAAAAGGAGTGAAACACATTAACAATTCAACTAATTTGAAATAGGGGAGTAGTGATTAATACAGTGAATTTACCATTTTACTTCTATTAATAGAAAAAGACCCAAGCATATTTAGTCATTTATATTTTTCAAAAATTTCAACTTTATATAAATAATTAGACGATATAATAGAAAGAAAAAATTGTAATTCCTTGATCTATCAAATATAACAAATAAATATAAAAATTAAATTAAAAAATATTGAACAAATAAAAATGTCAAGAAATATGTTAATTGTTCATTTTCTTTCTATACATTTTCTAAGAATTCATAAATAAGAAATACAACTTTAGTAATTTGCCTATTAAAGTTTGAAAGGAAAAATTCAAATGGAAATCTATTTATTCAGATGTAATTAATTTTTATTTATGAGCAGTGTCATAGTTACATAGTGATTGCATTGGATACTTTTTGTCGAAAAAAAATAATATATATACAAGTAAAATAATAATAGAAAATAATTAAATAATATATTTTGGACATCTTTAACATAACAAGCGGCTATTTCTGGACACTCTTCAATAAATTTTTGGTTCCGCCACTGCTTATGAGTACATATATAATTTTTTATCCATATGTTTTAACAATATAATAGTCATTCTCATTCATGTAGGGGCTATTGATTTTTAAAAGAGTGAATAGGAAATGAAGGATTGTAACTTTGTCGAACGGTCATGACCTTTACGAAAGATTGTGATTTTTCTAAAGTTATCGTTACTTCTTTAATGATTAATTTATTTTATCTTGGAAGGAATTAATCTACAGGGTACTTGAGAGGATTACAGGACACAAAGTGAGTTCTGTGAACTTAAATAGTTCTTTTTTTTTCATCTTTTATTATTTTTGATTTGCTAATTTGAATACATGAGTTAAATTATATGTCATTTAATCTCATGGTCATGGTCTTAAATATGTCAGGCATATGATAAACTTAAATTTAAAAATCATTCTTGTTAAACCGCTTGCTTTTTTTTTCTTTTTTTTTTGTGTGTACGTTATTGATTGTGAAAAAGTAGTTTTTTTTTTGTCATGTTTGATTAATTGGTAAAATTATCCACACACAATATTTAATTATTTATTCAAAACTACTACACTAATTTATTTAACTTTAAGTCATAATATCTTGACTAATATCTTTATAGAGTTTACGCTCCCCAATAGGTGAATATAATTCTCTAAAAATCTGATGCTCGAAAGACTACATGATATTCAACTAGAAACACTTAATAAGTTCCAATTTCTTTTTATCAGAAGAGACTTCACCGACACTCTAAACATTATTGTGAATAATATTCTAATTTCTACATAATACATAGTGTTAGGCTGCGGATTTAGGCTGAATTCTCTCAACGAAAAATTACATTCTATACATAAGAATTTTTTTTATCTTTAATATGTATATTAAAAAATTGAATCCTCTAGCCATAAAACTAGTTGCTAACTCGATAATCTAAGGGTTCAAAATTTATCTTGAAGTACTAAGTTCATATCAGATCACATGCGTCATTATATTCTTATTTTTGATTCTGAAAATTCTTAATTCACCGCTTAACGTGGATATATATAACTTGTGTCCTTGAACGAAAAGTCAAAAAGTCAAAAGGGATAATTATTTTATACGTTTATTTTGTTCTTTTATTCTTTTCTCCATTCTACGTCAGAGAATTAAAATAACATTAGTCATTATTAGGAAAATATAATTGTTTGATAATGGAGTAGCTAGGAAAGAGTAAAAGAAAATTCAGGACGAAAAATATATATACGTTAAAAGAAGAGGTGTTAAATAATACTTCCTCCGTTTCACAAAGAATGATCTAGTTACTTGGCACGGAGTTTAAGACTATAAAGAAAACTTTTGAATCTTGTGGTCCTAAATTAAAGTTAGGTCAAATGTACAAAATTGTTCTTTGATCTTGTGGCCTTAAACATGCCACGTGGAAAGTTGTTCCAAAAAAAGAAAGAGGTCATTCTTTTTGAAACATACTAAAAAGGAAAGGAGGTCATTCTTTTTGAAACGGAGGGGGTACTTTATCTGTCTCAATTTATGTGATACTTTTCGTGTTTCGAGAGTCAAACAGTTTAAGTTTGATCGGAAATTTGCACATAAAATCTTTAATTTTTTTAAAATGAAATTTATATATTTATAAATTACGTAAAAACTATTTTAAGTTACAACAATTGATAATTCAAAATATTTACAAGATCTATAAAAAAACTTACGATTAAAATTAGATTTGTTTGAATCTCAAAATTTTAAAAATGTCACATAAAATTAAACGGAGGAAGTATTATTATAAAGTCAATATAATGGGGAAGAAGGCTATGCCCCATATATATGTATATGTCTGCCAGACAACGACATGAACCATATCGTCTGCTGGCTTTTAAGTAAAAAGGGGGGAAAAAAATATTTTGCTCAATATAAAGTTTAGTTAATTACATTATTATTTAACATAGGAATATAATATTATATTTCAACCAAATTAAAAAATTATGTGATTTTCAAGCCATTCATTGACCCTTATTCAAGTCTTGAGGGTCATTGTATGAGACTAATAAACAGAAAAGATCTCTCGAATCTTTTCTGTTTATGCATGCATGTGGAAATATAAAAGCAAGAGTCTCATTAATCAATTTATTTTTGGAGTAATTAATAAGTTATTGTCCTGAGTTTTCAGTATAGAATTCTATTTTTTTTTTTTTTATATAGGATTAGTAATTTTGACGTATAAGAGGTACCAAATTAAATGTATCGTGCAATAAAATTGCTTTTATGTTCATGTGATAACTTATCGTTGAAAACGTATAAGGAGAAAGAAATGGAGAGGGAACAAGGACAGAGAAATTAAAGATGCATATAACACATAAAAAAAATGTGTTATGTATTTATTATATATCGTTATAGTTTAAAAGATTACATTATGTACGTAGCTATTTTTTTGAGTTTTACTAGCAAATCTCTACTCTCTCTGATCAAACTCTCTCGCCCGTCTCTCCCATCCTCCCGTCTCATTTCGGTCTTTCTCCCTCCTCTCTATAACTTGCCTCATACAAACTAGGCAAGACATGAGGCGACCTCTCTTCTTCCTCTTCTCCTCTTTAATCTCATACCTAAACTCTCAATATGTTTGCATGAACGAGAGAAACAATATTGTATCAATTGTATTCTTAAAGAGTATATAACACATTATAAAAATATATAACAAGGGCAATGTATACTCCCACCTACTTATTTGTTTATCTTGTTTTAATTGGATATAAGAAAATATAAGTCTTTTAAATTATCTTATGGTCTTAAATATAATTAATATTAAAGAATTTCCAAGAAAAGATACATCTGTTTTAAATGAATTAAAAGAAAAACTTAAAACAAATAAAATGAAACGAAAGAATATATTTTTCTTTTTGTTTTGCTACTAATAAATTAGTGGTTGGATATGATGAATAAGGTTAGGTGGCCGGTAGCTTTTAAATGTGTACGGCTGTACTCACTAGGACAATATTAAACAAGGTACCCTTGACACTCGACACTACCCATGGTGCTGGTTGAGTAAGATTTTTTTTTTTTTTTTATATGTTAGTGTGAAATTGATCCACCAGACAAAATAATAATGACAATTGATGAACAAACAATAGTTATTATAATTATCAGTAGATTAAAATTGCGTTTTCTTTAATTAGAGGTGTTAAATTTGAGTTCTGAATATGAAAAGATTTTTAATAGAAGAGCTTTCCTCGAATGGAGTCAATGTGACACAAATCTATAAAAAATCAAATTTTAATGCGAATACCAGATATAAAATGATAAATTAAAAAAATAGTTCAATCAGAAAAAAATGTGTGTATACACATCAACATCTTAGACTAATCCACAAGATTAATTCAGTTTGACGGTTTGTGTATTTAAAGAAAACAACATCATGGCATGTGATAACAAAGTCAAATGTTAGAGTACTGCATGTTATGACTTGTCTCGCTTTGCTACAACTCAACAACCATCACTCATAATTCACCAAACCTATAAAGGTAATGAAAAATCTATCTTAAATTGAAATAATAAATATGGTTTAAAGATTCAAAATTTTGAAAAAGGAAATTCACACAAAAATCAAAGGGATTCAACATTTACTATTTATACATAAAATAAAAATTATGATACATAATGTAATTTTTTGATAAAAATTATTCAAATAAATCCTTTTGTTCCTATCTGACTCTATACCTAATTGATTACATATTAATTAAAAAAAAAGTTACACTTAATTTTAATTTTACGCATAAATGGGCAAAGGAACTTTTTCAATTGGAAGTATGTTTTTTTCGTAATGGTCAAACAAATATGCTCAAAAAAGAATAATTTTATCATTCCATCTAAAATATTGTTTAGGCGCAAAAGCCGCAGGTCCATCCAAGAACATGTGAAGCAAGAGTAGTGTATTGGTCAAAAAGATTAGCCTAACTTTTCCATGGAAGGGCCACAATTTACAAATCTAACATCTTCTATATTCTCTATCAATCAAGTTGAGCATGTTAGACGGGTTGGTAATAAGTCAGTCATTGTTTGGTAAAACAGAATTAGATAAAGAAAAAATTAAAATAATTATATCAGTTTTTCATTGAAAAAGGGTCTAAAATATGTTCGAAGTATTGAAAATGGTATAAAATTATCCTACATCAACTTATTGATTCCAAAAAAGGAAAAACTCCTTGTCATCCATCTTTGGATTCAAATTTGACCATTTCTTTAACGAAATTTCATTTAAATATTCTTGTAAATATGTGGCGCTCAACCATTAGCTATAACTAGGGGTGTACATGATCGGGTTGATTCGGATTTTTCAAATATCAAATCAAACCATTTGTGTCGGATTTTTTAATTTATAAACCAAACCAAACCAATAAAAACTCGGGTTTTTCAACTTCGGGTTTTTTCTGGTTTCTTCGGGTTTTCGGGTTTCTTCGGATTTTCGGGTTTTTTCGATAAAGTATTCATACAAACAGATAATTTACTTGTATACATCAAATATTTCTTTAGTCCTACCAAATACAACTATCTAAGTTATTTCTCAAGAAAATAACAAAAAAATATGATATGATTAATGACACTAAAATATCCAACAAAATAATAATAATAAAATCGCGTAAAAAAATATTGCAAATTAATAAGTCATAATGAAATTGATCATAATGTAAAGTACTAAATCATGCTAAAATAAGTTTAGTAAGTATTACTTACATGACTAAATATTAAAAGAAAGTAAAATTAGATCATTATTTTAATTGTCTAAATTTATGTTAAACTAAAAAATAAATATTCAATAATATTGTCATTCTTAGTATTGAATTGATTTTCTTTTTGCATTAGTATTAATTTGATTTTTATTTAAACTTTATTATAATTACCAACATGTATGAACTTTAATCTTTATTAGATCATTAGGAATTTTAACTTCCAAACATGAAATAAATATAATAAAAGATAAAAACTATGAAAAAGTATAAGAGATATTTAAAAATTATATCAAAATAGGTATTTTTACGTATAAAATAAAATTTTAAAATTATATATATAATGTCGGGTTGGTGTTTTTTAGTTGAGACCAAACCAACCTAAATATAGTCATTTTTTTATTTGACTCGGTTTGCGGTTCGATTTGGTACACCCTTAGCTATAACTATAACCATTAACCAATGGTTGAGTGCCATGTATTTAACAATAATTATATAATTTAAATGAAAATTCGTTAAAGAATAAGTAGTTAAATTTGAACCCAAAGGTGGATGTATTTTGGAGTCAACAGGTGGATGAAGGATAGTTTTGTACCATTTTCAAATATTACATTAACACGATATTCAAAGGGTTACGTAGTTTTTGAGAGGCAAGAACAATGAGAAGATCCGATAACTTGGAATTCGACATTATAAAGTTTCATTCTCTTCTACTCTTTTACTTATTCGTTATGCAAATCTATGTTAATTCTTGAACTCTATTATGAGTAGCTAGATTATTTTTAGGATGATTGATAGAACTAATTATTGGATGAACTAGTGATTTTGTTTTAATATAATCAAGTTGTTTTGCTTTATCTTGATTTGTTCATGATACTTTATATGACCTAATAATTTACTGATTTTAACTTTTCACCTAAGTGTGAAACAGGTTGCCTAACTCCAACAAAGCAGTAAGGACAGTAAGTAAAAACACAATATTTATACGTGAAAACACCCGACTCAAAAGGTGTAAAAACTACGACCTGTACCCTTGCAGGATTTAACTCCAACTTCACTAAATCAACTACGAGCCTCCACAAAAGATAAATTACAAACTTTGCAACCTATCGTAACTTCAAGTTATGGATTCGGACTACAACTCTTGTAATCCTAGGAACTAACTCTAATTCCTAACTTCCAACACAAACCTCCCAAGGTATGTGTTCCCAACTCTTCAAGTTATCACAACCTGAAGACAACACTCCTAATTCAGTTTATAGCTCACTGAACTAAGATTACATCAAGACTCATTCACAAAGAAAATCTCCTAACACATAAATTCTATAAAATGATCAAGTTTCTCGATGTGTTCCTTCTATGTGTTCCTTCAGTTCGCTGGTAGCACTTGCGAAGTCAATTTCTCAATTGCTCTTTTTGCTCTGTAAGTGTACACCTATTTTGAACGACTTCACTTCTATTTAAGCACAATTCTTCATAGAGTTATTGTTTACTTCAAACTGCTTATTGACTTGAACTCTCTTGACTTAGAGTTCTATTTCAAGTAAGACTCCTTCTTCAATTCAAACTCCTAGCTTCTTTGGACTTCTTCTTCAAATTACATTCATTGATTCTTTTATATTGCAGTCGAGTACAACACTTCAATTCAACAGTAGCTTGAAGAGTTCTACTTTAAGTGAGACTCCTTCTTCAATTAAAATTACTTGCCTCTTTAGACTCCTTCAAATCAAACTCATTTATTCTTTCTCTTCAATTCATCAGATGTTAATTTCCTTGGGGTTTCTCACGAAATGAACATTATTATCCATTCCATTATTTCTGCACTCTTGCCTTTATTCATTTTAGAAGCTTTCTCGAATTCTACTGCTCGTGACAGTGCACCTTTAGATCATGTTAACTGAAGTGTTTCATCTTTCTTTGTCAATCATCAAAACTACATAAATCCCAAGAGTTCAACTATATTTTGTTATAGTTAATTGAAGGACCATCAATTAACGGTGATATGGTATTTTGTTGTTGAGAGAAACAATGATATTAGGTTTTAGTTGATATCACCACTTTGAGGCATTAAACAGGTTTTAGTTGATATCACCACTTCGAGGCATTGAGAAATTAATGACTGATATTTAAAAATAGAAGTTAGAGTTTGACAAAATTTTGATGTGATCTATATATGTGAACAGAGTATTCAGTTAGCTAGAGTTCATTCGAGAGAATAGTGCTAGAAAACTACTATTATATGTTTGAGAAACAATTGTAGTGAGTAAAGGTTCATGATCGATAGAGAATAACTCAACAAGCTATTATGGTGAACATATCCTAAATTTATTTTGATAATTTGTGAAATCATCATCCTAGGTTATTTCCTCTTGAAAAATCATACATTACTTGTTTAATTATTTTTAATTCTTATTTAAATTCATAACAAAAAGAATCAAAAGAATAATCGTCCTTGAGAAGTTGATTACTAATTCTTAGCGATACAAAAGAAAGCTTTGATAGTTAACGTTAAATAACAATATGTTTACGTTAAATTCAATGTGATATATAATTCCTAAATTCTGAATTCTCTTTTAGTCTTTTGACAATAATTTTACTATGCTTAATTCATAGTTATGATCTTCCTCTTTTCATTTATTGTTGTACCTTTGAGATATTACGAAGACCTCACCTTATATTACAATGACACTTAATTCCCTGAATTACAAAATTTATAACAACATAATTATAGAACTAACAAAAGAAACTATAAATCAAGCAATAAAATAATTGAAATTTAATCAAAAGGTATCACTAATATAGGAAGCAAATCTCTTTCTTTTTTTTCAAAATTAAAAGGAAACTTCAAGTGAACTTTGGTGGAAGAGTAACCATAGCATGTCTACTCTTAAACAAATGTCTCAATTGAGAAATAAATTGCTTAAAAGCCACAACTTTAGTAGAAGAAAATATTAATAAGACACTCTTCCTCATCTTATTTAATTTTCCACCAATCTTGATCTTCAATTTACTTATTTTCACTTTCAACCATGTTGGTTGAGACAAAGAATCTGATTTTTTTAGAGATTTGTAAATCAAGAAGTGTGCTCTTCTATGTTGCATCTCTTTAGGGTCTTCCTTCTCTATCTTTGAGTATGCATAATATGACCTACAAAAAAGACCACTTATTTTTTCTCTTTAGAAAGGAAAATTAACCAATGAAAATGAATCAAAGAGAGAAATAATTGATTTGAAAAATGTAGACAATCAAAGTGAGGTTGAATTGAAGAATTATTTATAGTATATAAAAGGGATTTGTGGGGTCAGGATATAGTAATTCTTGTGATGAAACAGTGCATGTCATGTCACTATATGCCAAGCACAAAAAGTGTATAAAGTATTCACACAATTAGATTGTTTAGTTGGTTATAATTACAAGACTTATTTTATTACTAATAATATTAAATGGTAATAATAACGACTAAGTTATTATCATATATATCTTTGATTATTCATGATCTTAAAAACTAATTCATAAAAAAAGAATTGCTCAAAATTATAAAAGTAAATCATCTATTTCTTTTCTTTTTCATTCAAGGTTGGACTCTTTCAGGAATACGAAGGAATATCAAACTCATTTCATTCGAATATAAATAACTAATTATTTTACGCTACGCTACGAACGTGTCTTCAAATTCTTCATTTACAACTTTTATACGAACAAGTGATTGCATCTCAATCCATTATATCATTGGCATTGAAAATTAATCAATACCACATGTGATTATTAGTTTATAGAACAAGCGTTTAATAACTTCTTTGAGCTACTTCACAAGGTGTGTCCAATAGGAAGGAAAAGTTTTTTTTTTTCAAAAAAAATAATTGGATCTTTTAACTTGTTTTTATATATATATATATATTTAATAAGTAAGAAAAAGATATATTCTAAAAGTATTCATATATATATAATCTAAATGAATATTATGGAATGTGTGGTGAGAGTAATTAATGTAGGGTAGAGACTACATGGATGAGGTCAAGATAAAATATGTTGAAGTGCATGGAACAAGCTAATAATGTAAAATACAACTTGTTTTCTGCTAACATTAAAGAAGTCATTTCCCTTATTTATTTTTTACAACCATATAAATTAGTTGATAGCACTTGTTAGGTATATTATATTCATTATTCTATGATTGGAGTATTCGGAAAGTGCAAGAGAAAATTCCACCGGCGAGGACGGCAAATATATATGTAAAAAGAAAATTGAGCATACTCTTTCGTCTCAATATATGTGTTATTTTTTAAATTCTAAATTAATTAAATTTTTATTTTTTTATATTATTAATTACTGTACATATATATTTGATATATATGTAAGAAGTACAACTCACGACATTACATTGCAGCTAGGAAGTCAAGGTTTTAAGTTTTTTACGATAGTGATTAAAAAAATCGACATACAACATTATACATCCGGTTCCCACCCATATTATATATCCGCTATACAATATTATACGAAATTTCTTTTTTTTTCCTTACAACAATGTATAAAAACACAAAATATACAATATTATACGCCTAGTATACAAACATTTTATAGAACTATAAGATGTGTTAATACCTTCATATACATTATTCTACAAAAACGTCTACTTCTTTGAATCCATATACTTGATCCATCCAAAACACCTCAAAAACTACTATAAACCATCCTAGAATAAATATATAAGAATTTTTTATAAAATAAAACCATGATACTCCTTCCATCTCAATATATGTGTCACCTTACGAATTTTCAAAGTAAAATAATTTTTTCTTTGATCACGATCTATTCATATTTTCTTTAAATATTTTTAAATTATTAATTGTTGTTACTTGTAATATTTCTTACATAGTTATCATTTATAAATTTGACATAATTGCGAAAAACTACAACTCACACCACTAGATTGTAACTATGTAGCCAAGTTTTTAAAGTTTCGTTAGCATAGCCCACTACTTCCTTACCATAGTGATTAAAAGTTTCGGTATACAACATTATACATTTGATCTATTTTTTTCCCTTTTACAACAATGTATAAAAACTTAATTAACAATATTATAAACCCAACATATAAACATTATATACAATTATAAGATGTGTTTATACCTTTGATATATACTTACGAAAATGTTGTAAATCTTACGAAAAACACTTATCATGAACACTTAAAGGAAATTTTCATTAGCTTGAGGTGTGTCATGCACACTGTCTTTAAATATAACCGATATATGTGTATCCCCAAGCTATTAGAGTAGGAAGATTTATTTTTAAGAGAAAAGCCAACACTCAATTATTAACATATTAAATAGTCATTAGCAAGATACTCCCTTCCTTGGTTCACTTTAACTTGTCAATATGACTTGGCCACACCCATTAAAAAAATAATTATTGAGATCTAAAATCATTTTTCCAACCGAAAATGTTAAAATGAAAGCTTCAATTTTCTCAACCTAAAAATCCTCTGGGAAACTAACTATTCATAGATAGAAGACATACCATGCTTTCTCTCAAAATCTACTTATGCAATGCATGAATGAAGTCTCATACCCCCATTTATACTAAGCAAAACCCCTTGATGAACCATTCAATTACTACTCTGGGAGTTTCTCTAACCGATAATCACCACTATAAGTCTAAGTGGTGATACAATGTTTATACCATCACGCTGCCAGACTGTCCTATAATTTACCGTCATATAGAACAACTTAACTTAATGGATCCACTAGCTTAACTTATGTGATCATCTAAAAAGTATGACCCATTAATATCCATGATGACTACATGGTTTATGGAGACTTAATTAAGTTAATGTGAACTCGTATTCTCATATCGATGCTCAGTACTACTCCCTAAAATATACTTAGTTCATATGTTTTAAAAACAACTTCTTTCTTTGGTTTGAGATAATTACTCAAAACTTAGCTTAGAAGCTTTCTTGGAATCGATATTCTCTTTCTTGCTCAAAACTCTTTTGGAAATCTCAGTTTCCTCTTATCTTAAATGTGAAAACATTTATAAATTCCTTGAGAATACTTAGTTCCCTATAGCTTTTGAGACGTGAACTCAACTCTTTACTCTTAGATTAACTTGAAACTTTTAGTCTTAAAATAAAGTTAAAACATTTGTAAAAAACATGAAAACTTTGATGAACTTCACTTGACTTGATTCTTGACTTTGATCTTTAACTCTTACTTGAAATTTGAATCGACTCTTAATTGATCCTTGAATTGAATTATGGATTCAAGGATTATGATTTGTGTTTGGAAAGACCTCATGATGTTTAGAAATGATTCCAAATAGTTAAACTTGAGAAAAAGTTATGAAAGCACCATCTTGGAACAAGTCCGCGATGCGGAGATGTTCCTAAATAATTATTTACGAAATTAAATTTTGGGACAATGGAGTCCGCATTCTGTCCGCGATGCGGAGAAACTTTTATTTAATGAGGGAACAGGTCCGCGTCCCTATTCCTTTGTCCGACTTTTTCCTCTTTGTTTTCCATCTCCAATTCTCCTAAATTCGACTATTGTTCTCAAATTCATTTTAGATTCTGATACCCAACATATGTACTCAAGAACCTAACTCAAGATAACTATAAAACACAACGTAAAGATCTCAAGAAATAAAATATTTTGTATTTTGTCATTACAACCACTAAAGTGGCTTTATCCTTGTACACTTGATTCACATTCACTTCCGTACTATTTGTATAAGCTATGTATTAGTTATCTTCATTTCTAATATATAACGCGAATCACCAATTTTTTATTCCACGAAGTTAAGAGTATATGTCCTTTCAGCACCATCAACATAGTTACACAGACAATTGCACCAGTCGATACATCAAAACTTTGTCTCTCACCAACATTTTTATCAATTGTATCAATACATAGGAGATACATAACAAATTCAACCTAGCGTTTCTTCACCTCGACGTACAACTTCACCCCATATCATTCTTAATAATCAGTGGAGATGTGATTCCTTCTACAATGTATCGAATCTCAATTTTTTCTTAATTCATCATATTCAGATCAGTTGTAATGGCTATGTTATTTACACTACAAATTTTACATAAAATATTTTTGGGATAAACGTGCGATGCACGTTCCCAAAACTAGCAGAAATAAAAAGCTCACATAAGACCTAATGTATGCATACGAGATTGGCAAAATATAATAAGCTTAGTATTCCACAAATAAAAATGAATTGAATTTCAAGAATCCCAAATAGGACCAAATGCAGGGATTCCAGATTTCTTGCAAGCATTAACCACATCTCTACTCCCTTCTGGATTGCTGGTAACAATAACAACTTCAGCTCCCCATGCTTGCGCTGCGTCAACGCTCATTTCTGATACGTTTGGACGTCCTAGCAAGGCTGTATCGTGTATAATCACTTTCTCCTTCGGATGCCCGCTTAACATCTCTTTTATTTCCTTACCAAAATTTTGTTCCACCCCTTTTGTCACCCAGAGAAAACACACGTTAGCCGCGCTAGGTTGCAAAAGGAACGATAAAAATACACAAATTCCGGACCCTGTTGCAACCACTAGGACCCTGTTGTACATGTTTACTAAATAAGGCAAGCCCGCGAAATGAACTTGCCGTACCCATAAATGGCTCGGGGGGTTTGACACTAAGGTTTTCGTGAAGTCACCAACCGCGCTGCCAACATCATGTGCTCTGCCTTCCCATCCGAAATGATCCCAAACGCATGCCATTCAGAGAGGGGAGAAGGACTAATTCGTCCTAAAATTCCCGCTTTTACTCCTCCCTCGAATTTTATAACCGTTGCATGTCCTGACGGAGACGTGACCTTAACTGGAACACGTCTCACAGTTATCCAGGGGATGATTATTAGCACAGTGATAGCCAATGTGAACAAAAATTCTTGTTGTTTGATCAGGGTGGAGCCAATTTCCGCGTTGTTGTAAGATTTAGTTTTAGGATCATAAGAAACCGTTAAGGTAATGAAAATCCAGAGAAGTGCTAATGCTATCCATCCAACGAAACGATGAATCCTCTCGAAGAAATTGTGATGGAGATGTCGAACGAGAGGAAATGCAGCGAGTGAGGACAAGAAGAGAAGTGAAAGAATTGCAAAAGCAACACCAACGATTTCAGGGGAAGAGTTTTCTTTGTCATTCAACGTTTCGATTAACGCGTAAATGAACCATGCAATCGATGAAATTGCACCACCACTATGGATTCCACCGAGTGACTGGAGTAAAGACGTAACAATAGTTTTGATTCGTATAGGAATCCAAGACCATCCCAAGCAATTCACCGCGAGCCAAAATACAACTCTTAAAAATGCTTCGCTTCGACAGAGTGTCAAAGCAAAGATATTCCCAATTGAAAACAGGACAGCTTTTTTTCTTGCGTACAGGAAATTTCCCGTACTAGCAAGAATTAAAAATGTAATATTTATAACTAAAGATAGCGCGAATAATCGCTTGTATACTGTAAACAAGCCTTGATCAAGAAGGATGATGGACAATCGCCATGAATTTTTTTAAATATTTTTTTCGGGTTTACTTAGTGTTTTCGGAGGTAGAAATGGGAATGGCGATGAACCCTTTTGAGGAATTTGCAAAATTGGCCCCTCTTTGTCGTAACAACCTTTTTCTATGTAAGACAGAGTATCTTCATCTTCATCTTCGTTTGCGTCTATCTCTAGATCACAAAAATGACTACTAGTACGACTCATTGATCTATTGCTACCATGAGAATTAGCTTCACCAGTACTAGAAAAATTTTCTAACTTTTCTTCCGTTTTCATTTATTTTCTATGGCGAAAAGAAAAGGGAAGTAATATGAAAAAACAAAATAATATAAGCTATGGATGAAGAATTGAAGTTAGGATATGCAAGGTAATTGAGTTAATGTATATATATATTTAGTCCAATTTATGTCTCGATCAGATCTAGACATTCAAAGTCCAATTATGATCTTTTAATATAATATTAATAATATTAAAGAATAAGTGCATTATGTCTTAGTTCATATTTCTTATAATATATAATATATAAAACTTCAATGTATAAAGACCATTTGTGTGTCAAAGGCTCAACCTTTAATCAGTTTCAAGTTCTTTGGTTATGATCAAATGAAAAAAAAATCTTATATGTAGCGCCTATCGTCAGCTCAAAAATGCAATATGCGATGAATGAATTTAAATTAATCGATTGAATTTCATTTAGGTTTCAAACTTCAAATGAAAAAAACTTCAATATATAGTGTTTGACTTTTATTTAGTTTACTAGTTACAAATAATCAGTGCAAGTATTAGCCCAATATGTTTATTCTATTTGTTTTAATTTATGTGACATAATTTTTATTAGTAGAGTCACTTAAATTTTATATGATTTTAAAATTTAAGCTATTAATTATTGTGATTTATAATATTGTTTATAAATTTTTTTGAATAATATATGTTAAATACTAGAGCTGTCAATATGAGTTAGCTCATCCCATCCGGGCTAATCCATACATACTTTAACATTTTACGGGCTAGCCCATTTTTTGTGTGAGCCAAAAAATGGTCGGCCCAACCCACAAGTACGTGGGCTACATGCTTGCCGGGTCAATCCACTTTTTAAAAAATTATTTTTTTTGATAATTATTAAATTAAATTATAAATTATAATTTAAAAATATAATCATAAATATTGACACAACAAAATTACATGATGATAATGTTACTATTTGTTTATGAAATCCACAAATAAAATTTATCTTTATAATATTTATTAAGTTTTTTTCAAGTAAAAGTATAAATTAACCTAATTGTTTGGAGTTTGGACTTTTTTTAATTTTAAATTTTATAATTAATTTTTATTAGCTCACGGGACGAACCTACCGATATTTCTTAAGCCTCACAAATTAACAGGCTTATTTAGGCCGAGCTAAAAAGCCCTTTTCTTAAATGGGCTCCACAAATCTTAGTTCAGCCCTATTAAATTTTGGATTATGCCAGACTGATCAAACAGGCCTAACCTATATTTGACGGCTCTATTAAATACTTGTGTCCCAAACTCCCAATTTATATAGTACAAGTAATAAAATATTAAAAAATCAAATAAATTTTTAGATACTTTAAGTTGCTAATAATTATCGCCCGACTGGCGACTAGCCCTAAACTTCTCACATTCTCTTCTATATATAGGATGAAAAAATGTTACTCTATCCCAATTTATGGCACTTGTAAAACTTCGATAGCCGACCAAAGTTTTAAGACATTTATTAAATACTAATTTAAGCTATTAATTATTACTCCTTTCGTCCTATTTTATATGACAACATTTGATCCGATACAGAGTTTAAGAAATAAATGAAGATTTTGAAATGTTTACCAAATTACCCTTTAAAAGTATAATCACTTTCTCTCTCCTCATAAATATATTAGAGTACCATTTTTAAAATTAAGTGGGACCAACAAGGTTAAAAGAGGAAATGTACATTTAAATACTTACTATATAAGGAAATGCGACATTCTTTTTGGGACTGACCAAAAAGGAAATGATGCCACATAAAATGGGATGGAGGGAGTATGATTTATGTTACTATTTTTTGTAACTTTTAAATACATAACATATTATATAAAAAAGAAATGTAAGAAAATAAAATAAAATTCAAAACAACTAAATATATGTTGTTTCTTTGTCTCACTTTATGTATCACATGTGAAATTTTGAGAGTTAATCAAAATTTTAATATATATTTTAAGTTGTTAATTATTATGATTTATAGTATTTTAACGTAATGTTCAAATAATACATATTACTCCTTAAATCCTAATTAAGGTACATGTGAAATTTCGAAAGTTGATTAAATTTTGGAAAAATGCATAAATATCCCTCTAAACTATGATCGAAATCGCAGAGACACACCTAAACTTAACTAGATTCTATTATCCTCCTAAACTAATTTCAAATGAAATAAATACACCACAAACGTTGACATGTCATACAGAGTGTGCACACTCTCTTGAAGGCAAGTGATGACTGCACAAATTGGACACATGTCATTTTTTAATTGGTAACTTCATAATTAGTTTGTACACATATTTATTGTTAATAAAACTTATATATATATATATATATATATATATATATATATATATATATATATATATATATATATATATATATATATATAATTATTTTTGGTTCTTTCTTTGTAAAATATTTATTTTAATTTCTTTTCACTTTAATTTTTTCTATTAGTTTATCATCTTTTCACTTTTAATTATTTCTAATAAATTGTGTGTATTTAAAAAATAATTTAAACGTTCCCTTTAATTTAATGTTTTAATGTTTTAATATTTTTATATTTTATTTGATTTTCTTCACTTATTTTCATATCCGTTTAACATTAACTTATTTTAAATACAAGACATTTGAAATCAAATCAAAACGAAAGACAAAGAAAATAAACTCAATAGGAAAATAAAAGAGAAAAAAATGAATGTAAATAAAAGAAATGTGTATTAAATTAATTTAAATACAAGATTAAAACAAAATAAGAATATTTTTTTAAAAAAAATTAAAAATTATTTTTTTTAAAAAATAAAATATATTTTTAATTTTTATTTTTTAAATAAATATAATTTTTAATTAAAAAAATTATTTACACACATGGCGAAGAGTGTACAAACACAACCAACTGGAGGGGTTGAAGGTGTCACATCAGCAAAAAAGGTGCACACAAATATGAATAAAATGAGTTCAGGGGTAAAAGGATCTTAGTTAAGTTTAGGTGTGTCTCTGGAATTTCAATCATAGGCTAGGGGGTACTTATGCATTATCCCTTAGAGAATGAAAGTGGGACGATTGTAGGAGGCCAGACAATGCCCAAGTCTGGACATGGTTAACTTGCTTAGTTGGAATGGGTTAAATGCCCCAAATAAGCAAAAAGGAAGTTAAAATTCTTTGCAATGAAGAAAAGGTAAGCTTGATTGGCTTACTAGAAACAAAAGTAAAAAGTGGAGAATTGAACAAATGGCTGTTAATATGTTGATGGATGGAAGTATATAGTCAATTTAGAAAGGCACTATAATGGTAGAATATGGTTGACTACTATCAAGTTAATTATATTGTTATGACTACTCAACAAATAACTTGTGAGGTAATGTTTGTTCGCCTTAGCATTTCCTTTGAAATATCCTTTGTGTATGCATTCAACATCAGAGAAGATAGGAAGGAATTATGGGACAGTTTAGTAGTTCAAAGTAAGAGATGCACTAAGCCATGGATGGTTATATGTGATTTTAATTAAGTTCTGAATGTTGAGGACAGAATAGGAGGTAATGCAATGACTTGGTCAGAAATAATGGATTTCAAAGGATGTGTGAATGATTGTGGATTGATTGAATTTCCTACTCAGGGGAATAGATACACATGGAGTGATAAGCATGATGATAAAAGGATTTTCTCAAAAATTGATTGGATTTTTATTAATCAAAATTGATTGGATATAATGCCTAACTTCAAAATAATATTCTTGTCTGAGGGCATTAGTGATCACTGTCCAGCAAAGGTTGTTCTTAATGAGAAATGTAGAACCAGGAAACCCTTTCAGTTCTGTAACATATGGGCAAAACATACACAGTTTCAGGAATTTGTACAAGAGGGTTGGAATGTAAGTATAGAGGGTTGTATGATGTATAGGGTTGTGAGGAAATTGAAACTGTTAAAGAAGAAGCTGAGAGTACTGCATAAAAAAGAGTTTCAGAATATAGTCGATGAGCAAATGAAGATAGGGCAAAAATCAAGCAGGCACAAATGCAGTTGCAAATAGATCCTTCCAATATAGTGTACAAGCAGGAAAAAAATCAAGTGTACCAGAAATTCAAGTCTTCTTATGTTCCTATAACAAAGAAGTATAGCAACTTGGATAAGGCTGGAGGATGACAATACCAGGTATTTTTATTCAGTCATAAAGCACAGAAAGTTAAAACAGGCCGTTACACAATTGAAAGATCAAACAGGTGTATGACAAACTGATCCGGCTGTTATTGCTCAACTGTTTGTGGATCATTATGAGGGAATTCTGGGTAATAAGGCAGCACAAAGAATCCCAATAGTACATGATCTGATAAGGCGAGGGGAAATTCTAAATGAAGAACAACAAAATGCTCTAATTTGCAGATTTGATCCATTAGAAGTGAAGAAGGCAATGTTCCAAATTGATAGTAACAAATGCCCTGGTCCAGATGGCTTTGCAAGTGGTTTTTATAAAGGAGGGTGGTCAATTGTGGGTGAGGAGGTGACAACTGCAGTGCTAGAGTTTTTTCAGAGTAACAAAATCCTAAAGCAGATCAACACAACTAGTATTTCTCTAATTCGTAAGATTGATGTACCTGAAAATGTCAGTCACTTCAGGCCCATTTCTTGCTGTAATATTATTTAAAAGTGCATCTCCAAGATAATTTGTAGTATATTAAAGATGGAAATCAGTCAATTAGTGGCAGAAAATCAATCTTCCTTTGTACAAGGTAGATCAATGATGCATAATGTGTTAATATGTCATGATCTTTTAAGACACTATAATAGGAAGTCAGTCTCTCCTAGGTGTATTTTGAAGATTGACTTAAAGAAAGCATATGATATGGTCAGTTGGGAATTTCTTGAGGAAATACTACATAGTTTTGGATTTCCTGGCCAATTCATTCAGAGGATCATGCTAGGTGTTACTACAACTATGTTCTCAGTGAAGTTCAATGGGGTGAACATGTTTTTTTTGCTAGAAGAAGAGGCTTAAGACAAGGTGACCCTGCATCTCCCCTGTTGTTTGTATTAGTGATGGAGTACTTGTCAAGAATACTACATGTAATGAGTCAACTGCCTGACTTTAGATACCATCAAAAGTGCAAGCAAGTAAAACTCACTCACCTCATTTTGCGGATGACTTGATGATATTTTGTAAAGGGACTGTGGCATCAGTTAATAAAGTAATGGAGGCACTTGCACATTTCAGTGTTGCGACTGGAATAGAGGCAAATATTGATAAGTGTATTCCTAGCTGGAGTGGGTGAGGGTACGAACAATCAAATTCTTTTGAGAACTGGATTCTCAATTGGCCAGTTTCCCATTAGATATCTTGGGCTTCCTTTATCACCAAAGAAATGGAAGAAAACTGAATGCTATTCATTGGTGGACAAAATCACTCACAAAATTACAGTAACATACGGTAAGCAACTTTCTTATGCTGGGAGATTACAAGTGATTAATGTTGTATTATTTTCCATACATAAATCTTGGGAGGTAGTGTTTATTTTACCTCAGTGTATTCTCAAGGAGGTGGACAAAATTTGTAGAGCTTTTCTGTGGGGATGTAGTGCAGAAAAAAAGAAGATAGCATTGGTTTCATGGGAAAGAATATGTTTTCCGAAGAGAAAAGGGGGGCTGAATATTAAGGGTTGTACCAACTGGAATATAGCATCAGTGGGCCGATTGTTGTGGCAAATTATAGTGAACAAGGAGTCATTGTGGTTGAAATGAATTCATGGAATATATATAAAGACTGATGCATCTACCTGGATTCATAAAGTACCTTCAGATTGTAATTGGTACTGGAAGAAATTCAATGATATCAAAATACTCATGCAGGGCTGGTATAATCAGGAAAAATATGTGTCAACACAATCTGGTAATTACTGTATTACTAAAAGCTATCTAGCATTAATGGGTCATATGCCAAAACTGAAGACTGCTGAGCTAATTTGGACCTCCATGTCATTACCTAAGCATAGGTTTATGGTATGGTTGGCTGTCCAAGGAAGAATACTCACACAAGAAAGAAAGATGAAAATGAACATTCCAATTGAAGGTGTAGCATGTTGCCTGCGTGATGAGCAGATTATGGAAACTACTGTGCACTTGTTTGAGGAGTGTAGATGGATTTTGAAAGTGTGGCATGGAATCAAACAATGGGTAGGAACAAAAATATAAAGCAGTGGGATTACAAAAAGGTTGGACAGTATCGAAACGAAGCACTAGGTACAATTCAAGGAGATCATGACGGCCATTTGTGGAGCAGTATTATATCATATCCGGAGAGCTAGAAATTGAAAGAAATTCAAAGGGAGAAATGTTCAATCAGAGGAGGTAGTTTTACATATAAAAAAGAAAGTCATAGAAAGGTTAAAATTACTTAATCAGTCTAAGAAAGCACACAAGTGTAGGAAATTTATTCAGATTTTACTTTGTAACTAGATTTGTTTGTTTGGAGGCCTAATTCTGTTATCAGAATTGGTGCTCTTTAAGTTGTAATTGTTCTTGGTGGTATGATAATCTTTTTACATTTGTTACCAAAAAAAAATATTTATAATATTTTTTAAAAATAATTTTAAATAGATAACATACTTAAAAAAAGACAAATAAATTAAACAAATAAAATATTGAATTAGGGGAAGAGAAAATAGATCAATTGACCAACTAACCCATCCTCAACATTCTCTCTACTAATGCATATTTCACAAAGTGTCATAGCAAAGAGCAAACACATACAAGTATAAAATGGATACTTGTGTGTCTAACTCGAAGCTCCTCTGGGATTAATTAACCATGACAAATACTTTCTCCGTTTCAAAAAAAGGATGATCTAGTTTGACTTGGAACGAAATTTAAGAAAAGAAAGAAGACTTTTTAATCTTGTTGTTTTAAATTAAAGTTATGTCAAATGTGCCAAAATGCCCTTTAAAATCTTGTTGTTTTAAATTAAAGTTATGTCAAATGTGCCAAAATGCCCTTTAATCTTGTGGTCTTAAACATGCCTAAATCCGTCAATATGGGCTAGGCCTGTTGGGCCTGCCTGGCCTAACCCGGGATTTAATAGCGCTGGACTACGATTATTGGAGCTCATTTGAGAAAAGAGCTTTTTAGCCCGGCCTGAATAAACCTGCTGATTTGTGGGGCTTGAGAAATATCCATAGGGTCGGCCCGTGGACCAATAAAAATTAATTTAAAATGTAATATAATATTAAAATTTAAAACTAAAGAGAGTCCAAACTCAAAACAATTAGGTTAATATTTTTATTTAGATATTTATACTTTTACTTGAAAAAAAAACTTAATAAATATCATAAAGATACTTTTGTTTGTGGATTTGATTAAAAAGTAGTAACATTAACATCATGTAATATTGTTTTGTCGATATTTATGATAATATTTTTAAATTATAATTTATAATTTAATTTAATAATTTTAAAAATAATATAATTTTTTAAAAAGTGGGCTGACCCGGCAAGCCTGTAGCCCACGTACTTGTGGGTTGGGTCGGTCATTTTCTGGCCTCCACAAAAAATGGGCTAGCCCGTAAAATGTGGAAGTCTGTATGGGTTAGCCCAGATGGGGTGGGCTAGCCCATATTGACAACTCTAAACATGCCACGTGGAAAGTTAAAGTTAAATTGTTGCCAAAAAAGGAAAGGGTCATTTTTTTTGAAACAAATTAAAAAGGAAATAGAGACATTCTTTTTGAAACGGAGGGAGTATTAATTAATGGAAATAATGTGGTAGAATAATTATGCTAATCATTATTTTTTAAATGGACAAATATGACAAAGTAAAATTGAATGGAGAGTCTATACTTCAAAAATATACTATGAAGTAACTTCTGAAAAAGAATTAAGTAATGAGAAGAATCAATAATATGAATAGATGGAAATGTTATCCTCCGATTGACTGAGATTTTATATGAAATCAATTTATGTCAATTAGTTATAATTAAAAAAAAATCAAACAAATGTTATTTTTCATTTAAATCTTATATTAAAAAAATAAATTTTTCTTTTTCACTTGTTCAGTTTAATAAATTGAGAAAAAAAATATTGATATGATATTAGTTCTGTCATTAAATAATTAAATGAAATACTAATAGGCAATTTTAATATTTTTTTTTATAATTTATTTCTGTAAAACTAAAAAAAAAAAAATATCTAACCTGCAATTTTAATTACAGCGTAATAGTAAGCACTGGTCATTTCCCCTAGTTATTAGTTTTGATCTTATAGCATCATTGAAAATTTGACATAACTAAATTCTCAACTCAATAATGATCATGAGATTATAAAACATAGCATACATCACCATAAACTCATCATAAAGATTTTCAAATTAAATAGTCAACTCAAAGATTTATTATGCAATTAACAAACTTATCAAAAAAATATTCAAATTAACATTTCAATTCAAGCCATAATTATATTAAGTATGTAAATTGATTATAGTGAGATGGTCGATATTCGTGTACGACTACAACTTTAACAAGATGTCTCAAATTTAAATCTCTGGAAATAGAAAAAATCATGCTAAAAATATCGCCACCAAAACAGTGGTGGATCCAGGATTTTCATTTAGGGGGTCGAGAAAAAGAGTAGTTATTTGAACCACTAAGTCAACCTCTAATTTTATATTCAGGAGGTTCAAAGTCAATATATAAACATAAAAATCTTTAAAATATCTTAAATATACAACGTACTTTTTTGCCAACGGAGTTCGGGTAAACCCCCTCGGCATACTCTAGGTCCGCGCCTGCCCCAAAATAGATATTGCTATGCACAAATTCAAATTTAATTGAACTTAATTCGAATATCAAATATGTACCAATTGAAAAATAATAAAAAGATATATGCTAAGTCAAATTAAAGATGCGTACAGCGTATATATAGTGCTTACTATTAATTAAATAAATATAATTAAAGGTTTGACGTCCATTCAAGATTCACCAGTCAAATTTGATAATACCACTAGCGTTCCTAATACATAGGTATTAGGTGGATATAGGCTGTTTGAAAACTACAAAACTAGATAAAAATACGATCCGTTATTTTATAAAATAACGATAGAAAATTCGGAAACCATTAAGTCAAACAACTAAAGTACTCTATATGTGTCTTTAATCATTAACTCTAAAATAAAATGAAACTTTGTCTATCACTCAGTGTGAACCTATCTACTCAAATCTTAATAAATAAACTTGATACACATGTTTTTTTGCATGACAATTTAATCAAGGCACATACAAATTGATCTGAACATTAATGTTATCAAAAGAACTAAATAAATAACACATGCCAAAACTTGAAATAAAGTCCTCTATCCCTTTAAATCTTTACTTATCACATCCCAAAACAATATTTGGTCCCTCAATTCAATAACTTACAATTGAGTCTCTAGTTTCTTTTTCTATAAAATAGAAGAAACTGTTTCAACATGTGTGTTATTTGTTGTAAAATTTAAAAATAAAGACATTTTGCTCTATATATTTGACTTATATATTTTGTTCTTTAATGGACACCTCTTGAGATGGGTTTTGTCCGAATAGTTGATGGGTGTATTATTTGTTGATTTACAGGTCATGTTGTGTAGATGATCGAAAATTTCTGAAATTAGGAATTATTATGGGTTTTTGCAAACAATGTTTCTTGTGTTGTTGATCCTAATATGGAAAGGACTCAACATGATTCTGAAAATATTTTTGATTTTGAGGACTACATTCTTTTGGAACTTTACACTTTGTTTTGATGGTTGTTACGTATTGTTTCATAATGTATTGTATTGCATTGTGTTGTATTGTATTATATTGCATTGTGTTGTATTGTATTATACTCCATTGTTTTATTTTTTAGATAGATTATATCGTTATCCATCATTTCATAATGTCACACATCCATAATTTGAGTGATAAACCTACAAGAAAAGTAGAGTACGGGGTAGAGTTATTATGAAAATGTAGGATAAAAGATGAAATATGATTATTAAATAACCAAAAAAAAAAAAGTAAAAAATATTAAGGTGATGACGTGATCACACCAAATCAATTGTTATATAAAATGAGTCTTTTCGTCGTTACCTAATGATTTATTTAAACAATACAATATAATATAATTTAAGTAACAATTAAAACAAATATTATATTTAAACAAAAAATATAATAAAATACATTGATAACAACCATCCAAATCATCCAAACAAGGTGTTAGTGAAGCTTATCTTACAAATTCGGTGGCCTCAAAAGTTTGAGGTTACTGTTGTAGATTTGTTTCTTTTTTCACGGAACAAATATGTGCAACTCTTTTTACGAAAATCCCTATTTGCTAAATTTTTAAGATATGAAATATCTTTCAAAATATTTTATTTATTTATTTATTTATTGGAATGGCGTAAACAAAGAATGTTTATTTAAAAAAAAATTGAAATACCAAAAATAATATGTTTTCTTAATTTATTTAGGGGAATGGCTTGGGTAGGCCTGGGGTAGAGGACTAGGGGTGGGGCGAGGGGGTAGGGAATGGCGTAAAAATGAAAAAAAAAGATCTGAAATACTTCCTGGGATGGCATGGGTGGGGAGCCCGGGGGGAGGCTATGGGGTGTGGTAGGGGTTGCATAAAAAAGGGATTCTTTTTAAAAATAATTTTTTATATGGGTGGTCTGGGTGGGGTAGGGGTGGGGTGGGGTGGGGGTTAGGAGATAGGGGCGTGGGTGGCGTAAAAAATAAAACTTTTTTAAATTTGAAATACTTCCAATAATTAATTTTTTTTAAAAAAAAATTGACGGGGGTGGCGGAAGAGGTTGACCTTGTTGGGGAGTCGGGGGGTGGGGTTCAGTGGTTCCATTGAGATTAGAACGTCAAATATAATCAATTTGCTTATACAGGGTTCCATATGAATTTTGAGAGTCTCTTTGATGACTTTTGTGTAATTGGTTGATGTTTATGGTTTTTGTTGAGGGCCTTTGCTTTTGCGACCTTCACTTTAGCGAAGGCCAGCTCTCAAAAGGGAGACTGGTTGTTTGAGCAGGGTTCGCTTAAGTGAACAAGGGCTCACTTTTTCGATGATTGCTTAAGCGAAGTCTGTTCCGCAAAAGCGAGACCCCCAATTTTTGTGAGGTTCAATCAAGTGAACATGTGTTTGCTTAAGCGACATCAAAGGGGTTTATGCCTGCCATTTTTGGGGTTTTAGCCATTTTTACTATTTTGAGCTTTCGAAAACCCTTAGAGACAATTTTGAAGAGATTTGTTATGCTAAATCATTTGGATGAGCTTTTATCATCCTAAAATTTCATTTTCCTTTGATTATTTATGGATTTTAACATCAAAACTTGAGATTTTGATTGAGAAATGATAATAGTTTTTAAAAACTTGAGTTTTAAACTAAAATGGTGATTGTGAACTGATTTTAATTCCTTTTTCGAAATGTTTTCACCGATGAGTTCCAATTTCTTGGGTAGTGTTTTCAAGTAAGGATTTTCATATTCCAACCTCGTTTTCGGATTTGAATTTTTGCAGTTACTTTATAATCTAGTAGAATCGTGTATTTCTCTTTATTGTGTGTGTGGGTGGGGTGGGGTGGGGGGTGGGGGGAGCAATGAGAATGAGCTGACGGGTTGATTGTTCCACTTGATTAATCTTAGTTCATAAAAAGGAATTAATGAAAGACAACGTGTTGATCATAATGATTTGTGAACTGCTTATTGTGGTCCCTTTTGATTGATTGATGAAATACTTTGATGACATGAATGCGGATTCGAATCGCTTGAGTTTTTGTCTCGTCCCGGGTTCTATATCATCATAATAGGTGTTGATGGGGTGATCAGAGTAGTTATTTCTCGCCTGATGTCCCGAAGAGCCTATAAAAGGTGAGCCCCGGTAGTGTTTAGAATACTGAAAAAGATATCGGTGGGCTTGGTAAATCAATAGAAATAACTCTTTATGAAATATCTAGGTCGTTAGGTCTAGGTATGGTTCTACTTGCATGTCATAGCTTATGAGTCAAGGCTGTTCTAGGTACATTTTGCTAGGTATCCTATAGAGAAGTTGTGGATTTAGAGGAACAGGAGATAAAATCTTCCTTAGGGTATGAAATTGCTTATGTGCATTGATTGTTGTACACTTTGTTATGGCTAGTGAAATAATATAAAATCAAGGGAAAATATAGTTATGGCTAGTGATGTGATATAAAACTTAGTCGGTGAAGTTTTTATATTCTTCAAATCAATTGCATAGTCCAATTTATTCAGAGTAGAATACTACAAATATTTTTAGTCCACAACAATCAGAGATAACAAAATTCACAAGGAGTACAAAACTACAAAAGTTTTTTTCTCTCCAAACAGAAAAAAACACATTCTTAGATTATCACATAGAAATATTTTTCTTTTCAAATAGTCTTCCAACTGTAATATTTTTGGCATACTATTTTATCAAACGAAATATGCATTTCTCATTCTGCAAATTAGTGACTTTTAAAGGCAACACTATTTACCAACGAAAATTCATTCAAAAACATACGATTTGCAGAACTTTTTTCCAAAGACACATGAATTGTTAACCTTTAGAAACTATTTTCCTCCTTAAATAATAATAAGAAGGTTACCTGGTGTAATATTTAACCAGAATACAACCAATTTTTTCAGTACATTCTCACTTCGATCTTGCTAAATAAAGAATCAAATTATAGAGAAGTAATGCATTAATCTTATACTTCCATGATTTGTTTCTCTCAATCAGTACAATACAAGAAATACCAACAATATAATAATTTCCTTAAGATTGTTGTTTATCTTGTATTCCTAAGATACTTAGAACAAAACTTTGAAGAACTTGGTAAGACACAACAAAGTTTAAGAATATTTTCACAACTAGAAAATTAAACTAGTAGAGAAACTAGAATTAGAAACATATTAATTGTGTGACATATGGTTGTCTAGGTATACACCAAAGCTCGACGGTTCAAAGATATCGCATCTACCGATTGATTGAGTGTATCCGACATATGTTCACTACGGAAAGTCGAAGGGGAAGCCTACTTATCAAGATGCAATTAATTCTTGCTTGTGAAGTACACATACTTGTCTGTTTCTTTGTCTTGGAGTCATTTCCCATTCATGCGGGGGATTTTTGGGTCTCAAAAGGTGTGAATAGAAAATGAAGAGTTGCAACTTTTATGAAGAGTTGCGACTTTTATGAAAAGTGCGACTTTTATGTTGAGTACTGACTTTTATGAAAGGTTGTGATCTTTCCTAAAGATTGTGAATTTTCCAAAGATTTGTGAACTTTCCATTAAGGCACAATCAGAACCTTTTCACACTACCCTTCGTTTTCTATAAATTGAGGGATTTCCTCTCATTTTAGTTGAAACCAATTTTTCTAGACTTCTTCTACTATTTCTAATTTTAGTATTCTAATTGTACTTTAGTGCCGTTGAATGGCTCACTGACACCGGCGTTTTGGGTATCAATACACTGGTGATTGAGATCATTCTATCCTGGTAGAACATATTTCAAATCAAACTTTGGATACTAGAGAGGAATAATTTCCTTAAGGGAATACTGTGCATGTATTCAGTGGGCTTGATCTTCTTTCTGTTTTTCCAGATTCTGGTATATGTTACAGATTTTAGATTTGTGAATTAATTTATGTTCTTCTGTTCTTCACTTGTTCATTAAATTTTGGTAACTTCGTGTTTCTGCAAAGTTTGTTGGAATTAGTAAGATTCTTTAAACACAGATTGACAACAACTCTTCTTTAAGAAAAATATTTCATCTGTTTTTTCTAATCTGTTTTTGATTGTAGTTTCTCTACTAGTTTTAATTATCTAGTTATAAAAATGTTATTAAACTTGGCTATCTTACCAAATTCTTTAAAGTTTTGTTCTATGTATCTTAGAAATACAAGAAGAACAACAAAATGGACAGTCAATACTACAAAGCAACTAATTTACAACTTCCGTGTAACTTTATATATTAGTACCTATTAGTGTTGATATATTAATAAATGATGCTTATCTTGAATACTTAATTTACTTGAGCAGTGTCCTGTTTGATTGACTTAATTTTTGCAAGATAAAATTTCATTTGATTCTTAAATGCTTAGTTTGGTAGAGCAGCTTCCTACCTTATTGCATTTTGTGGTTCCAAATGCGTGCACACCACATAAAAAATAATCATTAGCGGCAATTATATATGTATTTCTAGCGACAACTAGCACTCTTTGTATATGTCCCTAAAACATTTAGCGACATTTGTTCTAATGACACTTAACTAATACCGGTAAAGACTTTAGCACTCTTTATTAATGTCTATGTTTATTGCCGCTTTGTTTTTATTGTAGTGGTTAAAGGGTGTACAAAACCGAACCAAAAATCGAACCAAATCATAAACCGAGTCAAACCGAAAGAAAAACCCGACTAGTGGTTTGGTGTTGGAAAAAAAAATCCGACTATATTTAGGATGATTTGGTTTCAACTAAAAAAATCAATCCGAGACCAAACCAACCCGACATTATATATATAATTTTAAAATTTTATTTTATACGTAAAAATACCTATTTTGATATAATTTTTCAATATCTCTTATACTTTTTCATAGTTTTTATCTTTTAATATATTTATTTCATGTTTGAAAGTTAGAATTTTTAATGATCTAATAAAAATTATAGTTCATACATATTGGTAATTATAATAAAGTTTAAATAAAAATCAAATTAATACTAATGCAAAAAAGAAAATCAATTCAACACTAAGAATGACAATAATATTGAATATTTATTTTTTAGTTTTACATAGATTTAGACAATTAAAATACATGATCTAATTTTACTTTCTTTTAATATTTAGTCATGTAACTAATACTTACTAAACTTGTTTTAGCATGATTTAGTACTTTAAATTATGATCATTTTCATTATGACTTATTAATTTGCAATATTTTTTTACGCGATTTTATTATTATTTTTTTGTTGGATATTTTAGTGTTATTAATCATATCATATTTTTTGTTATTTTCTTGAGAAACAACTTAGATAGTTGCATTTTGGTAGGACTTAAGAAATATTTAATGTACAAGTAAATTATATGTTTGTATGAATACTTTATCGAAAAAACCCGAAAATCCGAAAAACCCGAAAAAACCCGAAGTTGAAAAACCCGAAATTTATTGGTTTGATTTGGTTTATTAATTCAAAAATCCGACACAAATAGTTTGATTTGATATTTGAAAAACCCGAACCAACCCGGTCATGTATACTCCTAGCAGTGGCAGAACTAGTAAGGACGATAGTTGAGAAAGAAGCTTGGTCATATGAAAAGCAAAGTGGACTTCATATGATAACTGTGTTCCCAGGTCAATACTTGTTATAGGGCCAATGTTGCCCCAATACTTGTGAAAACAAACAAACAATTAATAACAAACAAAAAATTGAAGTATCTATCTTCACATAATAATTGCATAGTCATAAATTTTTGAAAAAATGGAATAACTATGCACTCTAACTAAGATCAATATTATTCGAACTCTTCAAAAATATCATTGTATTCGTGTATGATTTTTCACAAATGCACCACTTTTAATGAATTCGACACATATCTATTGACATTTTAGAAGAGTTAGAACCATGCATAAAATGTTATAACAAGTAACTTGTCTTATTTTCAATATTGTAACTTCACTTTTTTTTCACAAACGACTATTAATACATATCCTTCTATTTGGCTTAATAGTATGGAAGTCTCTTTATATTGGCAGTCCGTGTATATAAGTTTTAAATTCCAATTTTACATAACCAATGATGCATAAAGAAGTTGGTTCCAAGTGTCTGGTAGACAAGGAAGGCACCAATGACTACAATCATTACCAGGGTGATGGCCACTACATGCTGATGTGGATGAGCATCTTTCCTTAATTGTGACAAAAATATGATGTCAAGGAGATAAACTTGAGTCTTAATACTACTTAGTACTTTGTTAATGTAAAATTAGGTCTTAGGCCTAACTCACACCCGAAAAGCTAGCTCAAAGGGAGGAGGATTTGCCAAGCCTTATAAGGAGTCCACCCATCTCATTAACCACCGATGTGAGACTTTTATCATTCTTTAACACCCCACCTCACACCCAGTGCTTAGCATCTGGTGCGTGGGCAATTTTAATTTCTGGGGGCCCCAACATCAGGTGAGACGGGCCCTACTCTGATACCATGTGAAATTAGATCTTAGGCCTAACTCACACCCCAAAAGCTAGCTCAAAGGGAGGAGGATTAGTAATAGGGTAGGCACATGCATTGCCTTTAGATGCAGTGATAAAATCCTGCACCCATATGGGGGGTTTACTCTGTCTAGTTGATATCCTGGCTAGCTCAACTGCAATAGGCACATCTGGAGTCGGCTCTGTATGAATGGATGAAGTTGGTACAGCTGAGGTTGTGGTGGAGGGTAAAGTGACAGACGACTCACCCAGACTGTCAACATCTGTGAGAACTGCTTCTAAGACTAGAAATATGGGATTAGAAGATGCTTTGAGATCTTTAAATGGAAATAGATGTTCATGAAAAACTACATGTCTGCTCACAAAAAATGAGTGAGCATGAACATCATATAAAATATACCCTTTTTGAGTTGAAGAATAGCCCATGAAGACAACAGAAATTGCTTTAGAGGCAAACTTATCTAAGACTTTGTGACACGCAGCATAACACAAACACCCAAAAACTTTGAGGTGAGATAAGGAAGGAGGGTGAAGATAAAGTTTTTCAAAGGAGGACTTGAAACCAAGGACTTTGGAAGGAAGCCTATTCAGAATATAAACAACAGTAGACACACATTCACCCCAAAACTTGAGTGGAATACATGCTTGGAACCTGATAGCTCTAGCAACATTTAGTATGGTTCTGTGTTTTCTCTCAGCCACCCCATTTTGTTGTAGGGTGTACACACAAGTAGTTTGATGAAAAATACCAAGATCACACACTAAATTTTTAACCACATGACTAAGAAACTCACAACCATTATCAGTCCTTAAGACTTTAACTTTAGTAGAGACCACATTTTCAACCTGTGTGAAAAATTGTTTGAGAACAACAATAGTGTCAGCCTTAGATGCAATCAGAAAAACCCTCGTATATCTGTTGTAATCATTTACAATAGTCATAAAAAATCTTTTTCCATTATGAGTGGGTACTCTGTATGGTCCCCAGATATTACAATGTAGCAACTCAAAAACAGATTTGGACATAGTAGTGCTTAAAAAAAGGAAGTTTTATGTGCTTTGCTAAAGAACACACTGTACAGTGAGTGTGATCCTTGTTTTGTAACAAACTAAGAGACTCATGTCGTTTTATTACATCAATAAGTGCATGACCTAACCTCCGATGCCATACATCAACAATTTCAGAATTAGACATAGACTTTGACATAGACTCATCACTAGCAAGCCTTCTACTACTAGTATTGACAAGCTTCTTTAGAGCTTGATGTGGTCCTTGATGTGATCCTCTTTGTAGTATGTAAAGCCCATGATCCTCCTTACCAATCCCCTTCACCTGACCAGTGGAGAGATCCTGGAGGATACAAAAATCAGGAAAGAAGCCTACCATGCAGTTGAGTTCCTTAGTCAGTTTAGAAACTGACAATAAATCTACTTTAAAGTCAGGTAAGAAGAGAACATTGGAGATAGTCTGATTAGTACATATACTGGTTGTACCAATGTGAGACACTGAAACTGTATTTCCATTTGGCAAGTGTACTCTACTGTCTGAGTTAGCAGGTTCTTCCATACATGTAGTTAGTGTGTTAATTTGGGAGGTGATGTGATGCTTAGCTCCGGTATCTATTATCCATTCATCAACATCACAAGTACACAAAAAAGCTGAAAAATGAATACCTGCATCCACAGAAGTCACTCTAGCAGGAGGAGTAGATGCAGTTTCACCACCAGGCCCGGATAACAGTTACAATATCTGTTGATACTGGTCCTGAGTGAAAATATCTCCAGTTTGTTGAACTTTAGTTGACTGAGCTCCTGATTCAAGGCTTTGAGATAGTTCAACTTGATTGGCAAAGCGACCTGAGGATTGACCTTTCCTTTTAGACTTAAAATCAGCTGGATATCCAACTATCTTGCAACACTGATCTTTGGTATGACCTCTGCAGCCACAATGATCACATTGAACCATTGGCCTCCTACCTTTGTAACTTCAAGATGTGCTAGCACCACTATTATAACCTCCATTTGTCATTGATGAACTTACCTTCAAGGATCTAGATCCATGGGTATACGTAGGTACCTCTGTGTGACTGTACAAGGCTGTGCCATCAATTGCACCAGTTCCTGAATTAATTGAAGCAGAAGAAACTAAATTCCTTTGACTCTCTTGATCCATAAGAAGGGCATATGCTTTATTTATTTTAGGAATTGGATTCATCATAAGTATTTGGCTTCGGGGAGGAGAATAGGACTTATTCAAACCCATTAAGAACTGTAACAATCTTTGGTACTCACAATGTTCTCCAAATTTCCTTGACTCTGGACAGGGACATGAAGAACAGGGCATGAGTGCATCATACTCATCCCATAGATCTCTTAATTTCGAGAAGTAGTCAGCAACTGACATTGTTCCTTGTGAGAGAGTGTTGATCTCCCTGTGAAGATGAAAAATTCTAGATCCATTAAGAGTATCGAACCTCTTTTTCAAATCCAACCATACTTTGCGAGTATCAGAAGCATACACAACAAAACTCAGCAATCCAGGTCTAACTGCATTCATAATCCAGGATAACACCACAACATTGCATTTCTCCCATTGATCATGCAACAATGGTTCGAACAGAGATTTAGGGAAACGACCATCAACAAACCCTAACTTTCTTCGACCTTTAAGTCCGATCCTAAAGGATCTACTCCATAGTGCATAGTTCTCAGATCCAGTTAATTGAAGTTAGATGAGTGAGCTACCTGGAGTGTCTGTATGTTGTAGGAAGAGTGGGTGATTGTGATCAATCATTGGAAAAACGGCCATGGATGGAGCATTGTCACTTGTAACAGTTGTAGCAGCTGGAATTGCCATTTGAATGAACAGAGAAATACTTCAATTTGTCTTTAATGCTGCCTTGCGATTTACCTAAAAAAACTGGTGAGATCTGAGAACCTAATGACGGAATTTGAGTGCGTATCTGAGCACCTAATGACGGAATTTGAGTGCGGAATGAGCCTATGATCTTGGGATCTGATACCATGTAAATTCCATTAATGGAGATTCATAAGTTGCTAACTTGCTGAGAAAGAAAAGGATAGAATAAAGAAGAAAGAAGAGAAGATTACTGTTACATTGAATTTTCTTAGCCAACTATTACATTCATGTAGATGACTATTTATAGTTCAGCTTATACACATTCAGTTATCAACCTAACTATGTACAACTATACATTCTCTGACAAACTAATTGATTCACACCATATGACTTGTACATTGAACTTCATTGATCAACACTCCCCCTTGTCACAAGCTTACAACCAGGTGTTGAAGGCTTACTCAGCTGTATGTGAACCTTCATCCTTTCATGAAGCTGCTTCTGATCCAGCATGGGTAAAAGCTATGGAACTGGAAATAGCAGCTTTAGACAGTAATAATACATGGAGCATCGTTGATCTTCCACCTGGTAAAAAAACCATTGGTTGTCATTGAATTTATAAAATCAAGTATCTCTCCTCAGAGGAAATAGAAATATATAAAGCACGGTTGGTGGCAAAGGGGTTTAGATAGAAAGAGGGCATTGATTTTGGTGAAACCTTTAGTCCCGTGGCTAAGATGGTTACAGTTAGGTCAGTAGTGGCTCTTGCAGCTTTTAGAGGGTGGTACATCTATCAGATGGATGTCCATAATGCTCTCCTCAATGGTGATCTACTAGAAGAGGTATACATGACTATTCCTAGTGGTTTTGCTAGACAGGGGGAGACTCAGAAGTCTGCAAACTCCACAAGTCATTATATGGACTCAAGCAGGAACCAAGGCAATGGAACATGAAGCTAACAGAAGCATTAGTAGATATGGGGTTCAAACAGAGTCACTATGATTACTCTTTGTTCACAAAGTTGGTTGGTTGTGACACAGTGATAGTACTAGTGTATGTGGATGATCTTATAGTTACTGGAAGCAATCAGAAACTCTTGTGTGACACCATACAGGAGATTCAAAAGAAGTTCAAGATGAAGGACCTAGGTGAACTAAAGTTCTTTCTGGGAATTGAGTTTTCTAGGTCCGATAAAGGCATACTCATGTCTCAAAGAAAATATGCATTAGAGCTAATTTCTGAATCTGGGCTAGGGGGAGCAAAGCCAGTCTGCACAACACCTGAGATGAATCAGAAACTTACTTCTGTACAGTATGATGAACACATCAATAATGGAATTCCTGAAGGTGACACAATTCTCACAGACATTACAAAATACCAAAGACTGGTAGGGAAGCTTTTGTACATTACCATGACTAGACCTCGTCTTGCATTTTATGTACAAGTATTGAGTCAGTTCATGCATTGTCCAAAAAAATCACACATGGAGGCAACTTTAAGAGTTGTAAGATACATTAAAAAGGCACCTGGTTTAGGCTTGTTAATGCCAGCAAATGACACCAATAAACTGACAGCCTACTGTTATTTTTACTGAGGAGCATGTGTGGAGACTAGAAGATCAGTTACAGGATATGCAATAAAGTTTGGAGAAGGTATTGTCTCTTGGAAGTCAAAGAAGCAAGAGACTGTGTCAAGGAGTTCAGCAGAAGCAGAGTTCAGAAGTATGGCTGCATGTGCAGCTGAAATAACTTGGTTGGTAGGACTATACAAAGAGCTAGGTGTCAAGATAAATTTACCTGTGAGAATGATATGTGATAGTAAGGCAGCTATTCAAATTGCTGACAATCCAATCTTTCATGAAAGAACAAAACATTTTGACATTGATTGTCACTTTGTTAGAGAAAAAATATGTCAAGGGATGTTGAGAACTGAGCATATTAATACTAAAGATCAACTTGCAGATGTACTCACTAAAAGTCTAGGAAAGGTACAACACAATTTTTTGGTGAGCCATCTTGGAATGAAGGATGCATTTCAACCATAAGCTTGAGGGGGAGTGTTGATCAATGAAGTTCAATGTACAAGCCATATGGTGTGAATCTGTTAGTTTGTTAGAGAATGTACAACTGTACATAGTTAGGTTGATAACTGAATGTGTATAAGCTGAACTATAAATAGTCAGCTACATGAATGTAATAGTTGGCTAAGAAAATTCAATGTAACAATAATCTTCTCTTCTTTATTCTTTCTTCTATCCTTTTCTTTCTCAGCAAGTTAGCAACTTATGAATCTCCATTAATGGAGTTTACAGTTAACATCAATAGTAGATGCTGAAAGTTGATGAACCCCATTCTTTTCCCTTAATTAATCAAAATGTAACATAATTTATCGATGTGATTGATCATAAGCTTTGGAAGTTGCAAATTTAGGGTATGTTTGATAAGACGAAAGTCATATTTTATGTTTTTTAATATTTGATTGATGAGTGAAAAATATTATTCATAAGAGGATATATATTATTGATTGATAATAATATTAGTGAATTGGACATTTGTTTAACGAAACAAATATCAATGTGAAATGTCATTCATGAAATTTGTTATCAATGTGAAATGTCATTTATAAAATTTGTTTATATACTCCCACTATTGAAATTATTTTCTTGATTTTTAAAGAGTTGAACATGAAAAATTAAAAAATATTTATGAGAATCTTCCTCCATACCAAATCTATCCAAAGTGTTGGTTGAAACAAATAATGTAGTTAAGAGTTTCGATTGTTGTAAGGAAAATGACTTTGGTCATCCGCCCACAAGTAATGGATATCCTTCCCTTTAATGAAAAATGTTTTTCATTAAAATAACATCTATCATATCAAATACTAGAAAATATTTTCAAGAAATGTGTTTTTCTCATAACAAACACACCCTTAATGAATATATTTTAAGCCATATGACATTAGTTCAAGATTTGAAAAAATTAGTTAAATATAAATGGAAAATAACGAACTTACGTTTAATGAGGGATATAAATGCCTTGGAAAAAGACTTTGGTGAAGAATCAACATTTTCATCAACCTATCTTCCCCCAAGTGTTAAAGCAAAACTAGTCCAATATATTATCTTTATCTCCTAAGTTCGTATTAATTTATTCATTCTTCTTCTCCAATTTTATATCTTTTTCCTTTTTTGGTATTTATTAAATTATGTAATCATAAATATATATTTTATTGTGTTGCCATTTAATTGTGCTTTAAAATAAATTAGGAATAAAACTTATTAAGTTTCCAGATGATGCAGAAATATGATAGACCATATATATATATATTTCACATTGTAATTAAATTAATTCCAAAACAAAGTAGGAATGTAACTTATTGATTTCCCCCATTACCTACGACAATTTATTATTTTTCCAAATAAAAATAGGAATGTAACTAATTTATTTCCCCATTAGTTAGGAATACAATTTATTATTTTTCCAAATAAACAAGGAATATAATTAGAGATTTTTCAAAAAGTAGGAATACAATTATAGATTTTTCATAAGAACTAGGAATACAATTTATTAAGTTTCCAAATAAGTTAGAAATACAATATACTAATTTTCCACGTGAACTAGGAATACAATTTTTTTATTTTCCAAATATAATAAACTAGGAATGCAATTAATTAATTTTCCAATTAAGGTAGAAAAATATGGTAGGTCATCTCTCTATAAAGTTTCCTGCCATTCCAAACTTATTATTCACTATTTTTTTTTGTTCGTGCTCTTTTCAAGAACTCAAAAAAAAAATCTCTAACAATTTTTTTGTTTAATTTTTTATTTTATTATTGATATTGAAATATGAGCAACTCACATGTTTATTCTCTTGGTGTTGTTATAAGAAATGTTAGTGATCGTGATTACATAGATAGAATCTTAAGGGCAGGTGCAACAGAAAAATCTTCAAGGTCAATCTGAGGCTTACATGGAGGAAAAAGAGGATGAAGATATATTGAGGTATTTTAAAATAAGAATTCATCATGTTGTGCCTAAAAATGAAGTTCCAACGAATACAAAAGACATTTGTGGCATATGTCTTGAGAAATTTAAGCATGAAGAGACTATTGGGACACTTGGGTGCGAACATGAATTTCACAGATGCTGCATCAAAAAATGATTGCTAAGGAAAAAAAATTGTCCCATATGTCGAGCTTCAGTTTTCCCCTTTCCCATCAATAAAGACCGTACAAATTCATAGCAATTAGGGATTTGTTTTATGTTGTTGTATTAGTAAGTTTTCTTTCGCTGAGTTTGCAAGACCAATACTTTTTGTTTATGTTTATTAGGTTTACGGCACGTGTGTTGCACATGGTAACCTTGTATTGAGATGCCTAGAAATATGAAATAGTATCTATAAATTCTTCATTTGATTAAATGTATTCAATTCCAACTTGCGGAAATTCTCACATTTTTCATTTGATTAAATGTATCAACTGTAAACTATTGAATTTGTTAGGGGGTAATTTTCCGAAAGTTTAAAAGTTATCTATTTCATTTTGGGTTGCAAGTCAGTCAAATATAGTTAGAATTTTTATAAATTTTGGTCATACCTTTTCTTTAGTTTGTATCAAGGAAGTACTCCACGTTGTATAACAGTAGCGCAAATAGGTGTGTGGTTGTGCTACATTTAGTAACCTTATTAATCGTTATTTTTCCTCCTAACCCGAAATGACTTTTAACAATCGTGAGAAACACACTTGTAGTGGGGTTGTGTGTGTTTCTGTCAACCATGTTTTACCTTTGTATTTTGGGGAGAGCTACATTTATTAGAGACTCAGAAACAATAATTGTAAGCGTATTAATGTATTTGTACGACTTTCATCCATAAAAATGAATAAGTGGTATCATAAAGAAATAGTAGGGCACACACGTGGTTACCACAACTTGAGATTCATGCTATTATGCAACAATATCCAAGCTATATGTGTGCGCTAATATATCGTTGTGATTGTCTAAATACTCAATTATGTGATTTAATTGTGCAATTGTGTCCATAATCTATGTGTTTGTGATGCGGGGCTTAAAATTCTTTGCCTTTGTGAGATCAAATTATTTTATTTGTGGTATTTCAGTTGAAATGATTGATGGTCTATGGAGATTGAAATAAGTCTTGTAGTACTAAATTGGTGGTCAAAAAGAGGAAAATGGGTAAAATATGCGTCATGAAACACTTTTTTTTTAGGTTTTAGTTCTCTAAAATTTGTAATATCATATAATAATATTTAATGTTATACCTTTTGAAATAATTTAATGTCATAGTTTTCCAATCGCAATAGTTGACATTATTTTATTAGGGGATTGATAACACAAAAGACAAAGGTTTGAAGAAGAAATGTGCTAATTAAAATAATTCCCACTAAATTAGGTAATAACATAAATACATGAATTAAGCATGAGACAAAACTCTTAAGATATGGACATTCATTTACTTGGAGACATAACTCATTGGTCAGCTACACTATCAAGGAAGTTATCTTTTGCCTCAACTTTGATTATTTTTTTTAGTTTGGATTAGGACATGTTCTTCATAGGTTTTCTTTCCCCTCTTCCTTCGCGGTCTTACAGATTGTACTTCTTCTTTCACTATGTTTGGTGCTTCATATACAAGGGAGTGGTGGAGCCACCTTACAACTAGGGGAAACTTAATATGTTTTATTCCTAATTTATTTTAACTCATAATTAAATGGAAATACAATAAAATATATTCATGATTATAAAATTTGATAAATACAAAAAAAGGTAAAAGATAGAAAGTTGGAGAAGGAGAATGAATAAATTAAATTCCGCGCTAATTAAGATCAAAGTAGCTTAATTTGATTCAATAAATGTACTATCCTTGCAAGGAAAAATTGTTTCTGTCATCATTATTGACAAAGTGAACGACAATTCAGCCCTTGGTTGACCAAATATGTAAAATAAAGGGACAATATTCTAAAGGAAATACAATTAGCTATTACCAACATGGAAACCACTAAATTTCATGTGAACAAAAATAGGAAATTATCTATTAGCAACAAGGAACCAAAACTATAGATACTATGTTAGACCATAACCATTGTTCCACGATAGTTGTGGTTCCTTCTTTTCCCCTACTAAATTATTATTGAAGAAGCGCACTGTATCAAACAATAACCCTATCATGTGCTATACCTAGGTGTTATTGGCAAAATTATCCATGTTCCTTGTACTTATTTCTTACTCTATTTAGAAGCACGACATGCCCCTTAAAATATTTCTCAAGAATATAAATAATGTTGAGTGCATTTAGTTTGACGATGAAGACACTAAACACTTGAACTAAAATTATATTTTTAGGAAGTTGTTGAATGAAGCACATAATGTTAGTGTCCCTAATATGCAATGTCTTGTTGTTTTATATTTGTGAAAAGAAACATAATTTAGTAGTTGTTGAGAAAATGATATACAGAAATCTTATTAATTATTTAGAACAAAATTATCATCTTCATTTGAGCTTTTCCTCCCTTTGATGTTGTTGCATTCCTTGTAAGTTTTGCAAAAGGGTCAAAAAAGGCTTTCAACGTAGAGCTTTGCCTCAACAAGGTAATCATTCTTTTAGTCATTATTTGGATTGTAAATCAATTAAAAAAAAATAGGCTAATTTGCAAAGGTTTATTTGTGGAGTTTTTAAGAATTTCCACTATAAAATTATTTTGTAGCTTTTATTTTAACCCATACGGTATAACTTATTTAGTGATAGTTTTATTGTGGAGGCTTGTGATAACCTCCGCAAATTGCACCAATTTTTGAGGTTTTGTGAACGCCGTAATTAATTATAATTTTTAGGGATTTTCATTGTGGAGGTTTGTGATAACCTCTGCCAATTACATCAAATTGTGAAGCTTTGTAAATGCCACAATTCATTACAATTTGTTACACTTGTACAAAATAGGAAATAAATAAAAAAAACTTGAAATATAGAAATCACTTTAGAAAACAAGTTAGTCATGGAAAGTTCAAATACAACTGATTATATGCATTGCATGTTTAATTAGCATGAGAAGAGCAAATTAAGTTGTAAATTGAATTGTGGTATCAAAGTACAAACAATTTAGATATTTAAGTTCATTCTTTCGAGAGAATGAAATAATAAATTAAAATTTACATACATACATACATACATACATACATACATACATACATACATACATACATACATACATACATACATACATATATACATATATATATATATATATATATATATATATATATATATATATATATATATATATACACACACACACACTAAAGTAAAAGGTAAATTTATATGATAACAATTATATGATAATGAGCACTAGGTCGGTAAAGTTTAACATATTTCGATGAGATGAATATTTCAAAGAAGTGGATGTTGGATGTGCAGTCATACAAAATTAGGTAAGATTAAAACATAACAACCTTCACCATAAGGTACTAGTAGCACGTTTTGACTAAAAATGTGAAATCATTTGAGATGATTTAGGTATCATTTATTTTTAATAAGATTAAGATGTCAAAATCTGAATATAATTAAGTTATGCATTTAAATTTTAATATTTGACTTTAAATACAGTTTTAAATATTAGGATGTTCTATTAAGACCCAATTACTATGTAGTTAATATTATTTTTACATATGAATGTATAAATTTGTCTTTATCTAAAAATATAATGAATATAAGTTTATTAAGATGTGAAATTCATCTAATACTATATCAATAAAATATTTATTATGTTATAAGAATATATGGTCATATGGTGTTGTTGTGATGAAAGAAAATATGAAATAAAAATTATAAACTCAAATCACTATAATCAAATTACTATATTACCTTATTTACACTTGTTTGATGTGAAATCACTTGTTAAAGATTTAAACTTTAAGTTATCAAACATAGTTACTAATTGTGTCAATTTGTCATGAATTAAGATTTATGTTGTTTTGTAACTTAAATATTTTAAATGTAGTTTATGTCATAAATGACAGAACTCAAGTTTCTTAATAACGAGAGGGAGTTGGTTGGATGGTAAGCATCCCTCACTTTCAACCCAAAAATTGCGAGTTCGAGTCACAAAGACAGCAAAAGGGGTAGGAGTTGAGATGCGAGTTCGAGTCACCAAGGGATATAAATGGGGTGGGAGCTCCTAGGGAGGGTAAAAAAATGATAAAAACCCTTTCAAAAGAATTTAATAAGATATTGAGACTATATTGTGTGGGTTATAAACCCTTGTAGAGTGTAGTTATTAAAGTTCTAAAATCATATTTAAGGGGTTAGGAATTACCACAAATTAATTTTGAAGACCACCACAAATTGCATATTCATTTTGTGGCAGACGTAATGGAGGTCTATTAAACCATCACAAATATGCTCGTGACATAGGTAATTGTGGCAGTTTCTAAAATCGCCTCAATTAATTTTGTGTGGATCAAAAACTCCTACAAATCGATAAAAAATAAACATCCACAAAATTTTCTTTTTTTTGTAGTGATCATGGAAAATGACATGTTCTTAAACAAAAAATCACCTTCACTTGACATGCAAAAGGGCATACTAAATTTATGATACCCCACTTACCTTATGATAAATATATTGTTCAAGATTCTTTAATACCATATACCTTCATAACCCACACATCTATCAGAGTGAAGGTAGATTGACGAATCATAGAAAGATCATTTCCTAACTTTTCGAGGTACGACGAGAAATAATACATTTCTTCTCCACAGCAAAGGTTCTCCATTTTTGTCACGATCTAAAAATAAACGTGATAACACTTGTATATTCTCACCTAGACAAGTCAACTTCAACCCCAAAAAAGAAAGAAATGTAGAATTACAATAAAAACAGGAACAAGATAAAGCGGAAACCTTATTCTTCTATTAAAACCCCCAAAATGTGGTTGTCACGTGTAAAAGCAACTAAATAAATAACTATGAAATTAACAAATAAATACAAGTCTCAATTTTTATTTCTCAAATAGAACAAAATGTAAGAAAATGAAAAAGAGGCCGCTGAATTATAATAAGTTACCTCTTCAAATCCATTGACAAGCCTCGAAATCGAAAAAAGAGAGAAAGTAACGCGTGTCTGGACTCGCAACCTACACAAATGTATAAGCAATGGGTGAGTACTAAAAACAAGGTAACAAGAAGCAACCTACTAAAAAAAGTAACTAACTAGAAATTGAATACCCCTTACACTCTACTCGAACCTCCTCAAACTACGACTTGCACAAAAATCAACCCACCTAACAATTGTAAAATACACGACTCACAAGCCCATCAGTCTCAGTTCAATAACCAGAATTCAATAATAAGGGAATCAAATAACACAGCCTCAAAATCAAGTAATTCTGCCACATGGAACAAGTACATCAATCTCAAATATCAAACAAGTCAAGCATATGCATTAAATACCTCAAGTCACAATAATCTCTTGCTGAGACCATTTCACATTGACTTTATAACCACTTTTGGGAATGAACTCGGCATATTAACACTCGTCAAAAACTACCTCGGCCAAATCACACTTTACGACAATGACCTCACCATAATAATCATCATCTAGCTCATTACAATGTTCAACAATCAATGCACACAAGAAATATATCACCACATAGAAGAGACAACAAATTACACAATTCAAGTCCAAATTCATGATTTCAAGCATTTCATCAATCAATCAATAAGGGTTACATTAAGGCAATTGACATCATGATGTTCAACACATAACCTTTTTCGTTTCAACTTCTTTTTATTTATTAAGATGTATCAAGTGGACAATTTAAATTCTTCACCCCATCCCCATTACTCACAACACACATTCAACGACGGAAATATACAAATCCAACTAGAATATAAGGTATAGAAAACCACTTACCTTAAAATGATCAACAATCACTTCAAGAGTTGAGTCTTTCCCTTCCGAACCACTTCTAAAGTCACACAATCTGAATTATTAACTATTCAAAATCATCTACCATAAATCAGAATACTCACACTAATTCTCTTGAAAAATGGGTCAATCAACACAAACCGCAATATGAAAAAGAAGGTTTGAATTTGTAAAATAATATTTGAAAACATTACTCAAGGGTTTAGGAACTCATCAGAGAAAACCGTTTAAAAAATGGATAAAAATCACTTCAAAATCACCATTGTAGTTAAGAACACGAGTTCATGAAAAAATCCACAATCACCAATCAAAATCTCATATTTTGAAGTTAAAACTTTTAATTAATTAATCAAAAATGAAGGTTTAATTAGGATCAAGAAGGCTTACCAAAATGATTTAGTACCGAAAATCCCTTCAAAAATCACCACCAAGGTCTCCCTAAGCTCAAAATTATGAAATGGGGTTTAAATCCCGAAATTGCAGGCCAACACCCTCTCTGATGTCACAAAAGCGACCCCTACTAAAGCGTGGGCATTGCAAAAGCAACACCTCCTTCTCAAAAGCGAAGGTGTCTCCAGTAAAGGTCAACATGGATTGGTCCTTCGCAAAAACGAACCTCATAAAAGCGAACCAACTTCCACAAAAGCGGAGGTGCACCAGAACTCAGACATCATAAAATTACCCAACTTTTTAAATATCAAATCCACCCTCGAGATTCATTCAGAACCTTGTGAACATAAACTACATATGCAAATCAATTTTACTCAACACTCTGGACTCAATGGAATCATCAAAACATGAATATGAGTTCTCCCTAACTCGACATTCTGACTCGACATTCGTGAAAACCACAAGAAGCTAATTAGTACCTTATAAAGTCTAAAACAAGTTCGGTACCCCTCAAAAAATCAACGAAGACCTCACCTACTCCTAAAATCCTCCTCCAAATCCAACAGAACTCTTGGAATTTCAATCTCAGCATATGAACCCCAAATGTTGATCAAAGTCAATGCTAAGGCTAAATTTTTATGATTTCACAACTTAGGATCTTAAATCTTCAAAAATACTAGAAATATAAAACCAGCAATTTTCACGGATTAGATTTCATATTGATGGACTGATGGGATCTACAAAAATTTATTCTGACACTCAAAACTCCAAAAGACCCCCAAAACCACTTTAATAACAACTCAGACTTTAAAACTCACAAACTTATCGATTCACAACATTCAACTCAAATATCAACACCAACCTTTCAAACTCAATCATAAAAAACTCGGGGTTGATATCAGGAGGAGTAAAATGGTAATTCTTACAAAAAAAATAAAAATAACCAACCGAAAACATTACATTTTTTTCCATCTCTCTTCACATAAGTCAACAACAAGGACAACCCAATCATTATAATAACGAAAAGCTTATTCTTAATAGCCCAACGAAGCTTCTCATTCACAAGCATACCCAATTTATAGATTTGAATCACATTTGTAAATCATACAAACGTTTCCAACAACAATTGTCCAAACTATATATTTTGCCCACATTGTAGTTTGATTTATCATCAACCATATTTTTGTAGATTACCATTACCTTATAATCATTGTGAAGTTCATCATATCTAAAACCATACATGTAAAAGGAACCAATTTCAGAACTAGATATTTTGTTGATATACTTAATTGGTGAATTCTAGAGAAATACATTTTTTCCTCTATGGCAACACAAATCAACCCATTGACGGAAGCCACCAACTTAATAGATTAATAGGATATTTTTGCAGGATAATCCAAGTCAATTGTCCGAGTAACATGGTCATAAAATAAAGAACTAACGGAACAATTCATAAGATTGTTTTCATGTGAATCAAACCTCAGCATAAAGGGTTTAAAATTCCAAATAGCGGGGGTTAATAAACCCTGTTAATTGTTGTGCTGGTGGTTTCTGAGACTCACACAATTGTATATGTCGCTACCGCTATGTAGCGATTTTTGAAGACCGCCGCCACCAATTTATTGCGGTTATTTGTTTCATTTTTTGAAGGTTGTAAACTTCCGTTGTTTGTTTAAATAAACTGCATACCTGTATTTTGTGGGGTGATGAACCTCCACTAATTATTTTGACAAACACGTATTTTGCAGGGTTGTAACCTCCTTAATTTTATGAGAAAAAAATTATGATTAATTCATTTTTTATATAATTAGATTACAAGAAATATAAAGGTAAAATGAACAAGTACACCTGTCACGCCCCGAGCCTACAACCTGGACGTGGTCAATACTCGAAGACCATTGCTGGCCTCGAGCGGACCCTTAGTCTGAATTACTTTCTCAACGAAAGACTTAAGCAAAAGAGATAACTCAAGAAATAACTTAAAAGTATTATCTAAAGTGGCAACTCAAGTCTTAATCGTTCACAAGTGAAATGAAAAGACTAAAGAAACTAACACTATATGTTTATGAAGCCTCTAAAATAAAGAGGGATCTTGGGACAGGGCTCCCAATCATCCTAACAACTGAAACTAAAAAAATAACGTGAATGATAAAGATGTCCTCCGGAATGAAGAGAGACTCACCAACTGACTCTAAGATGCTCACTGGATCAAAGGTACGGTGAATTCTGATCCTAGTTACCTATGTTTGTATCATGATACGATGCAGACCAACTGCATCAGTACATTGAATGTACGAGTATGCGAGTTGGAATGCTAAAACAACTTAAGCTTGAAGAGAGTAAGAAGAAATATTTACCTTGGCACTGCTCAACTCATGAATAACATAACTCAATATAACTAACTCATTTCATTATATAGCAGTTTAAAATAGGTGCAATATAAAGAAAAGGAAAACTATTTAAAATATAATGTCAACTCATAATCATAATATCATTAAAACACACCATGCTTCTCTCAAAGTGTACTTATACAATGCCTGAATGAAGTACCATACCCCTATTTAGAGGCCAAGTTGGGGCGCTCAGGCTGGAGCGGCGCCCCAAGGACCTACGGACAGAGATTATCCTATGGGGCTATGGGAGGCGCGGAGCCCCAGGGCCCTACGAACAAGCATTTCGACTTTTCTCTTCCGTTTTTCATTTCTAAACCCTCTAAACTTCCATGGTTCTTTCTCCAAGTACTTAGGATAATTAGTACCCTCAATACCCAATAGATTTGACTAAATAAATATTTTGGAAATACGAATCAAATCATCACTAGTCATGCAACAACTCAACCAATATGAATTCAAAAATGTTCTTCAAGAACTTCACTATTTATCATTCAACCAACTCAAAATCGCTGAATTTAAACAAGTTGGTGTTTGGGTGAACTAAATCAACACAAAAAGATCTCACATACCTTGATAGGGATGACCCCCAATGAATTCCACTCGCATACCTTGGCATTCTTGGCGAATTCTTGACTTTTCTCTCTTTCCTTCTTTTTTTCTCTCTTTCCTTCTTCTAAGCATAAATTTTAATTTTTTAATCTGAACTAAAACTTGTTTTAACCCCCAATAAACCCTAAAACGAAATAGAAAATTAGTTGTGAAAAGACTAGTTTGCCCTTCCTTCAATCTGGATTGGGATTTTCCTTATTTCAATAAACCAACTTTCGATAGGCATATATCCCTCATACGATATCGGAAATGCGTAAACTCAGCGGCATGAAAATATCTCTACAAGGGTTTTCCAACCCTATCAAGAAATACCTCTAACTGACCCTGAGCTAGGTTATGGTCGTTTAAAAATGACCAAAACTCATTTTCTTAACTTAGGCAATATTCCTGATTTTTCCTTTTCTTTCCAAAAATGATTATTTTTAGTTTCTTAGCTTATTCCTAACTATTTGAACTTGGGAGATGTTACAATATCTCGAATGAGATTTCTTTCACTAAGCTAAGTATAGTAACATCAAGTTTAACACTTGACAAACAAAAGCAAGTAACCACATTCTTACTCACAGTTTAAAAAGTACTAACAAAAGAAGTAGTACCTTGATCTGCATTCTCTCCGGATTCAAAGAGATGTGATATCTCTTCTTCATATCCTCTTCAGCTTCCCAAGTTACTTTTTCAACAAATTGGTTCCTCCAAAGGACCTTGACTGATGCAATCTCTAATGTTCTCAACTTGCGAATTTGGCGGTCTAAAATTTGAACCGGAATCTCCTCATAGGATAATCTATCCTTGATCCCAACATTTTCAGTTGGTACAATCAATGAAAGTTCACCCATGCACTTCTTTAATATGGAGATATGAAATAGCGGATGAACCGCTGCTAATTCTTGTGGTAGGTCCAACTCATAAGCTACATTGTCAATCCTGTTGGATATTCTATAAGGTTAAATATACCGGGGACTAAGTTTTCCCTTCTTACCAAACCTCATAGCACCCTTCATGGCTGAAACCTTCAAGTATACCCAATCATCAACTTCAAACTCCAACAACCTTCTCCTAATATCTGTGTAAGATTTTTGACGACTCTGTGCCAATTTCAATCTCTCTTAAATCACCTTCACCTTCTCCATGGCTTGTTGAACTAGATCTGGCCCTATCAACCCCGCTTCACCAACTTCAAACCACCCAATAGAACATCTGTATCTTCTCCCATAAAGAGCTTCATATTGAGCCATTTGGATGCTTGAATGGTAACTGTTGTTGTAAGCAAACTCAATGAGAGGTATATGATCATCCCAATTCCCCTTGAAATCAATCATGCAAGCCCTCAACGTATCTTCTAAAGTCTGGATAGTACGCTCTGCTTGCCCATCTGCCTTAGGATGAAAATCAGTGCTTAAGTTCATTTTTTAACCCAAACCTTTCTGGAAAGATTTCCAGAACTATGCAGTAAATTATGCACCTCTATCTAAAATGATCGAAATTGAGACTCCATGAAGTCTCACCACATCCTGAATGTATAACTTTGCATAATCCTCTATCGAATGAGTGGTCTTTACTGGTAAAAAGTGGGATGATTTTGTCATTCTATCGACTGTCACCCAAATTGAATCATGCTACATGTGAGACCTTGGCAATCCTGTGTTGAAGTCCATATTAATCACCTCCCACTTTTATTCCAGAAGTTCTATATTCTGAGTCAACTTTCCAGGCCTTTGGTGTTATACTTTCACTTGCTGGCAATTCGTACACTTTGCAACAAACTCACCAATGTCCTTCTTCATACCTTCCCACCAATATACCTTTCTCAAATTGCGGTACATATTTGTGGAACCCGGATGAATGGAATATCTAGAGCTATGATCTTCTCCCATGATCCTCTCTTGGAGTCCATCCACCCTAGGTACACACAATCTATCTTGATACTTTAGCACACCATCTCCCCCTTGTTCAAAAGTGAATACTCTTTGCTTATGAACATTTGCCTTCAAATAAAGCAAAATGGGTTCTTGGTATAGTTTTTCTTTCACCTCTGACACTAGTGATGATTCAGCCCCGTTGGTCACCACTATTTCTCCTTTTGTGGAATCCATAAGTCTGACTCCCAAGCGTGCATGTATGTGCACATCTTTGGCTAAATCCCTCTTTTCTTCCTCAACATGAGTGGTACCCTACTTAAAGCATCAACAACCACATTAGCTTTACTTGGGTGGTAAAGAATCCTCATGTCGTAATCCTTGAGTAGTTCCAACCACCTCGATGTCTGAGATTGAGATCTTTCTTGGTAAACACATATTGTAAGCTCTTGTGATCAGTGAATATATCGACATGAACACCATACAAGTAGTGATGACATATCTTCAAGGCGAATACCAAAACAACCAACTCTAAGTGATGGGTTGGGTAATTTTTTTCATGAACCTTCAATTGTCTGGAGGCATAATCTATAACCTTGTCGTTCTGCATTAACACGCAGACCAACCCAACTGTAGATGCATCACAGTACACCACAAAACCTTGAGTACCTTTTGGAAAGGTCAGTATTGGGGCAATAGTCAATTTCTTCTTTAACTCCTGAAAGCTTTTCTCACAAGCTTCAGACCATTGAAACTTAACTGTTTTCTTAGTCAACCTGGTCAAGGGAGACGATATAGATGAAAACCCCTCAATAAACCTTCTATAGTAGCCAGCCAAACCCAAGAAACTCCTAATATCAGTTGGAGACGTGGGTCTAGGCCAACTTTGAACCGCTTCTATCTTTTGGGTATCAACTCTAATCCCATCATCGAAAACTATGTGGCCCAAGAATGTCAGAGACTTAAGCTAAAACTCGCATTTTGAGAACTTGGCCCATAATTCCTTATCTTTTAAATTTTGAAGGACTATTCTGAGGTGACTACCACGATCTTTTTCATTCCTTGAGTAGATTAGTATGTCATCAATGAAGACGATAACAAACATATCTAAATAAGGCTTGAAGACTCTATTCATGAGATGTATGAATGCAACTGGTGCATTAGTTAAACCAAACGACATGACCAAAAACTCATAATGCCTATATCTTATTCTAAAAGTTGTCTTCGAAATATCACAATACCTAACTTTCAACTAATGGTAGCCAGATCTGATGTCTATTTTGGAAAAAACATGTGGCACTCTAAAGTTGATTGAATAAATCATCTATCCTTTGGAGGGGACACTTATTCTTGATGGAAACCTTATTCAGTTGAAGTAGTGTATCCACATCCTAAGGGAACCATCTTTCTTTCTTACAAACAACACTGGAGCGCCCCAAGGTGAGACACTTAGTCAAATGAAACAATTATCTAACAAATCTTTCTACTGTTCTTTCAACTCTTTTAACTTTGCTTGTGCCATTCTATATGGCGGAATAGATTTAGAACGAGTATCTGGAGTGATGTCTATGTTGAAGTCTATTTCTCTTAGGAGGGACTTCGGGTAGATCATCAGGAAAGACTTTTGGAAACTCTTTTACTATAGAAACTGACTGAAGGGAAGGTACCTCAGCACTGGAGTTATTAACTCGGACTAAGTGATAGATACACCCCTTTGAAACTAACTTTCTAGCCTTAAGATACAAAATGAAACAACCCTTATGCACTGCGTAACTACTACTCCACTCTATAACTAGGTCATTAGAATACTGAAAATTGAAAACATGAGTTCTACAATCTTTTGATGCATAGCATACATGAAGCCAATCTATACCTAGACTGACACATCAAAATCTACCATGTCTAACTCCACTAGGTCAGCGATGGTGTTGTTGTGATTGATGGAAACAGGACAATCACGATAGACTCTTTCCGCTAAATAGACTCCCAACAGGTGTAGAAACATAGAAGGGTTCACAATATTTCTCAATAAGAATTTCAAACTTATTCGCAACATAAGAAGTTACAAAAGACAAACTTGCTCCTGGGTCTAGCAAAGCATAAACATCAAAAGTAAAGACTTTAATCATACCAGTGACAACATCTGGAGAGTTCTCTTGCTCTTGGCGGCTGGTGATTGCATAGAGGCAGTTTGCCCCTCTGCCAGTACCAGAAGTGGCTCCTCTAGGTGAAGCCTTGTGTGGTCGAACAACTGATGAAGATTAGGCTTTGTTGCCCGGATTTCCACTACCCTGTCTGTTCTTGGGGCACTCCCTCATGAAGTGACCCTCTTGAACACACTTAAAGAAACATATCTGGCCATTGGGACATTTACCTGAGTGTCTTCTACCATACTTAGCACATGCAGAAGCCTAACTACCTCCCTGTGCCACACTTCCTTGAGACTGTGTTGGTCTAGCTCTGAAATTCTGTCCAGAATACTCACCTTTATTTCTGGGTACAAGTGCACTAGCAAATGATGTAGCAGGTCCCTTTTCTTCTTGTTGGAAAGATGAACGGTTGGCATTACACTTTTGCTCCCCGGATTCATTCCGTGTGTTGGCCCTCTTGTTCTTGAACTCCTCTCTATCCCTAAGATTCTATTCTTCTACCTGCTTCACATAGGCCATTAACCATGAAATTTCCATGTACCCAATAAGCATTGTTGCCCGGCCCTCTTTGCTTGATAGACGGCCTAACCTAGCAACAAACAAACCAATTGCACTCATCATATCTTTAACCATCTCCGGAGCATAACATGATAGTTGGGTGAACTTTAACCCATATTCATGAACACTTAGAGAATTCTGCTTAAGTGTGAGAAATTCTTGTACCTTAGCCTCTTTCAGTTCCCAGGGAAAGAAACGCCCTAAGAAGGCCTCCTCAAAACAAGCCCAACTTGCAAGTGGTGCATCTTCATCCCTACCCTTATTTCACTGATCAAACCAAGTCCTACCAACACCCTTCAGTTGATATGCAGGTAGCTCAACTCTCTCAGTGTCAACAACATGCATCACCTTGAACACCTTTTTCAGTTCGTCAGTGAAGTGTTTTGGATCCTCAATAGTGCTCGAACCAGTAAAACTTGGGGGATTCATCCTCAAGAACTCACGAATCCTCGAAGTGTCAACCCCTTCTTGTTGAGCTCCTCTTTGTTGACCAACCTGGTTAGTAACAACTTCACTCAGCATCCTAATTACCTCTCTAAACTCATAATTAGTAACTCCTCCTTATGGTTGCACTTCAGGTGCATTTGATAATTCTTGTTCCTCAACATTCAACCTAGCTGGACGACCTCTGAATTTTCTTCGTAGAGGCGTGATTCTCTAAAAATACGCATAGACACGAATTAGAAGGAAATATTTTAGAGATCAAACTCTAACGCACAAAAGGAAAATGAAAGAAGTGAAGAAATTCCTAAATGTTGCAGCCTCCTAATTATAGATGTGGAGACCTTCACATCAAAAACTTGGACTCTACTGATACTGCTTCATAGACTCGCTAGGACTCTTGAACTCTATGCTCTGATACCAAGTTTGTCATACGCCGAGCCTACACCCTGAACGTGGTCGGCACTCGAAGACCATTGATGGCCTCGAGCGGACCCTTGGACCGGCTTACTTACTCAATGGAAGACTTAAAACACAAGAGATAACTCAAGAAATAACTTAAAAGTAATACATATCCAAAGTGGCAACTCAAGTCTAAATCATTTACAAGTGAAATGAAAAGTTTAAAGAAACTAACACTGTATGTCTATGAGGCCTCTAAAATAAAGAGGGATGTTGGGACAGGAACTGCAAGCCGCAATCATCCTAACAACTTAAAACTTAAAACAATAACTTGAATGATAAAGACGTCCTCCGGAATGAAGGGAAGCTCACCAACTGACTCTAAGTTGCTGACTCTGAGCTGCTCATTAGATTAACGGTACGCCGAATGCTGATCCTAATTACCTGCGTCTGCATCATGATACGATGCATGCCAACTGACATCAATACATTGAATGTACGAGCATGTGAGTTGGAATGCTAAAACAGCTTAAGCTTGAAGAGAGTAAGAATGATCACTTACCTTGAATCTGCTCAACTCATGAATAACATAACTCAATATAACTAACTAATATAATTATATAGCAGTTTAAACAAGTGTGATATAAAGAAAAAGAAAACCGTTTAAAATATAATGTCAACTCATAATTATAATATCATTAAAACATACCATGCTTCCTCTCAAAATCTACTTGTGCAATGCATGAATGAAGTCTCATACCCCCATTCATACTAAGCAGAACCCCTTGAGAAACCAATACAATTACTACTGTAGGATTTTCTCTATCCAACAACCATCACTTAAGAGCTACAACGATGATACAACACTTTACCTTACAGTGCCAAGGACCATCCTATACCTTGCCATCAATATAGAAAGCTAACTCATTAAGTGGATCCACTAGTTAATTAACGTGATCATCTAAAACGTATGACCCGTTAATACCCATGATGGCTTCAATATGGTTTACATAGAGACTTGAGTTAATATGAACTCTCATCCCCATATCGGTGCTCAATACTACTCCCAAAATATAATTTAGCTCATGCTTTTAAAGCAACTTCTATCTTTAGTTTAAGATAATTACTCAATGCTTAGCCCTAAGGCTCCTTTGGAATCGATGTTCCCTTTTCTTGATCAAATGTGAAAAACATTTATAACTTCTTTGGGAATACTTAGTTCCCTAATAACTTTTTGAGAAGTGAATTCAAATCTTTACTCTTTGCTTAACTTGAAAATGGAGTCTTAAATCAACTCTTAGGGACTACTTAGTTTCCTTATATTTCTTTGAAGGAAGAACTTCAACTCTTTACTCTTTACATAGCTTGAAACTTGAGTCTTAAAATGAAGTTAAAACGTTTATTAAAGACTCTTGAAACTTTAAGAAACTTTGCATTGACTTAATTCTTGACTTCTATACTTAAATCTTAACTTCTTTGACTTTAATCTTAGTTTTACTTGAATTGGATTATGGATTCAAGGTTCATGATCTCACTTTTATGGATAATTTCATGATATATAGATGTATCTTAGAGTGTGGGAATCAACTAAGAAACATAGGTACATCACTTAGGACCTAGTACGAAAGATTGGGGAATGAATGGGATGGACTGGCGTCCTTAGTGCTCTGAGAAGCGTGGGGGGAAAGGACCCAAACTTCAAAGGCCAAGTTGGGACGCTCTGGATGGCGCGGTGCCCAAAGTCCCTACGAACAAGGATTGTCCTGTGGGGCTATGGGAGGCGCGGCGCCCGAGGGCACTATGGACAGGCATTTCGACTTTTCTCCTCAGTTTTTCATCTCTAAGCCCTCTAAACTTCCATGGTTATTTTCCCCAAACACTTGGGATCATTAGTACCCTTAATACCCAATAGAGTTGACTCTAAAAACAACCCGGAAACACGAATCAAATCAACACTAGGTATGCAACAACTCAACCAACAAGAATTCAAAAATGTTCTTCAAGAACTTCACTTTTTATCATTCAACCAACTCAAAATCGCTGAATTTACATAAGTTGGTGTGTGGGTGAACTAACCCAACACGAAAAGATCTTACATACCTTGATAGGGATCAACCCCGATGAATTTCACTCGCAAACCTTGGTGTTCTTGGCGAATTCTTGAGTTTTCTCCCTTTCATTCTTCTTTTCTCTCTTCTCCAAGCCATAAACATAAAGTATAATTTTCTAATCTGAACTAAAACTTATTTTTACCCCAAATAAACCGCTAAAACGAAATAGAAAATTAATTAGTGAAAAAAACTAGTTTGCCCTTTCTTAAATCCGGATTGGGATTTTCCTTACTTCAACAGCCCAACTTTCGATAGTCATATATTCCTCATATGATATCAAAAATGCACAAACTCAGTGGTGTTGGAAAAATCTCTCCAAGGGCTTTCTAACCATGTAAATAACTGCCTCTAACTTACCCTTAGCTAGAAGTTATAGCCGTTTGAAAATGACCGAAAATCTCTTTCTTATCTTAGGCAATTTTCCAGATTTTTCCTTTTCTTTTCATCAATGAATATATTTAATTTCTTAGTTTATTACTAGCTATTAAAATTGTGAGATGTACAACCCCCCTATACTATGACCGAAATTCTAGAGCAACACTTTAACTAAACTAAGGTCATATTACCCCTTCTAAACTTCTTTTTTATAATTTTTGTGCACCTTTAGTCTTACGTGGCACACTCCGTGAAGTCTTGAGGCGCGTGGGAGATATTTGGATTCCACGTAAGACAAAAAAGAGATGTAAGTTATCTGAACTCATGCTCGTCCCAGTTCGATGCTCAATACTACTCCCGAAATATACTTGGTCTTATATTTTTTTAAAAAAAAATTCTTCTGTGATTTGAGATTAGTGCTCAAAACTTAGCTCAAAGTCTATCTATGAAATCTCAATTTCCTTGTTTGCTTCATTTTAGAAAGCTATAACTCTTTTTTTAAAATAGCCTGAAGGCTCTTTGAAAATCTCAGTTTTTGTTCTTGTTTAAATGTGAAAATGTTTCTTTTAAACCTCTTTGGGTATACATAGTCCCCATATACTTCTTTGAAGAAAGAACTTCAACTTTACTCTTTACTGAACTCAACTCTTAAGTCTTAAAGCAAAGTTAAAACATAGCTAAAGACTCTTGAAAACTTTTAAGGACTTTGCTTTGACTTGCTTCTTAACTTCTAGACTTGACTCTTATCTTTTTTGACTTTGATGTTAACTTCCCTTGAATTGGATTATGGATTCAAGGTTCATGATCTCATGTTTATGTATGATGTCATGATGCTTAAAGGAACTTTTGTGGCGCTCTGGCAGGCGCAGTGCCCCAGCCTTTGCCCAGAAAACCTCCGACTTTTCTCCTTTGTTTTTCATCTCTGAACCCTCCAAAACTTCCATGGTTCTTTCCCCAAATATTTAGGATCATTATTACTATCAATAAACACTAGATTCAACCCGAAATTACACCCACAAAAATGAATCAATCTATCAAGAAACTTCAACTAAACAACCCACAAGAATTCAAACGAATTACATCAAGAACTCAAAGGATTTCTTTTCAAAACAAACATTATTTCACTGAATTTAAGCATGATTAGCGCGTAGGTGAACTAACCCACTCCCAAAACTTGAACGTCCCTGGAAATTTCTTGATTTCTTTCCTCTTTTCTCTTCTTTTATCTTTTCTCCAAGCTCTAGCGTAAGTTCTATCTTTTTAAACTGAACAAAGTTTGGTTTTACCCCAATTAATTCATAAACGAATTAATTTAATTAGATAAGGAAAAGACAACTTTGCCCTTTCCAAATCCGGATTGGGCTTTCCTTAATCCAACAACCCAACTTTCGAAAGGCATAACTCACTCATCTGAACTAGAAAGCGCGCAAACTCGGCGGAGTTGGAAATTTTATTCAAAGGGCTTTCCAATCATATCTGGAACTACCCCTAAATCATCCTGAGCTAGGAGTTATGGTCGCTTGAAGTTGACCAAAAACTCAATTTTTAACTTGCTTTAAATTTTCAGATTTTCTTATTTTTTCCAAAATAAGTATTTTTAGATTTTAAACTCTTTTCTAGTTCTTTCTAGTTGCGAGATGTTATAGACATATAGATTTCAATGTAAATTTTGTATTAAAAAATATAAATATGAGATCGATGGTTTATAAAGACACTCATACAGAGGTAGAGAAGACAATGGTTTTGGTGATACCTTAAAGTTTAAATTTTCTCTTGTTCTTTTTTTTTCGATTCTTTTTTCATTCAAGTAGTAAATCTTGCTATAAGTTTTGTATAAATTTTTTTGTTATCAATAAAAAAAGTTGAAAGCTCATTAACCCTTTGATGTTTTATTCATAATTTATCTTCTTACAAAGTAAAAGTTTAATAATCTCAAATATTAATACAAAGTTACAATATAATATGAAAAAGAATATTAGTTTGACCCATTAAATCCGACTACCCCCTTAAGAGGCAAGGGTTGGATCAACTAGTATTTTCTCCCAGAACCTCAACCCCTAAATCAGACCTAAGTGTAACTCAGTCTGTCCTAGAATTGAGACCGTTAAGGTTGACCTTTAATGGACCAAGTTGGACCCAACAAGCCCAATAGTTAGGTTGAGCTACAATTATTAACTTTTTTTTTATTAATTATCCAAAGCCTACCAATTTAGATTCGCCTAAGCTTAATAGGAATGATTAAAGCAATCTCTCTCAAGAAGCTCTTCATATTAAGAGTTTGATTAAAAGAATTCTATATAAGAACTAATACCTACATGTAGCTCGAAGGGCACCAATGATTACAGTTGAGTAGGAAAGGGTGTATAACCTTCTACCAAACGATACATGAACAAGAAATATAGAGTAATGAAAAGTTTATTTATATATTGGGATAAGTCAGCCAAAGCACCTTAAACGTGATATATATATATTTCAATTATGACCAAAATATGCATAAAATTTTCAAAGCCTTACATGATTAAGCGTATTTCTATTTTTTATAGGTTATACTTTCTTATTAATTTACATTATACGACTTTGTTGACATATCAACAAGTTTCAACCTAAAACGTTATTAGTGGATCCGATGACCATTTATCACATACTCAAATTATGAGATGTATCTCAAAGACAATATTATTGAATCATCAACTAGCTTGACATGTAAACAGAGAACCAAATTACATACCTTTTCCTTTTATTTTTTTTCCTTTTTAAGTAAAATCAAAATGGACACACACAATTAATAATTTCCCTTGATTTCAAATTTATTAAATCCGATTACCTCATACATGGTAAAATCATAAATGTGTACAAACCCCTTACTTGGAGAAACTTTGACTTCACATATAGAATTGTTTGGGAAAAAAATTAAAATGAAGGACTAGAATAGATAAGGGAGAAATTCATAAAGTTATAAAACATTTCTATGTTCACACTATTTGGCAAGCAAAATGAAATGACAATAATGTCCATTACATACATATAATTCGACCTAAATAACTCTAGGTTCTATCGAAAATCTGCCTTGGATCCATCGCATCTCATCTTAAGGGTAAAACTGGAAGAAATGTTTCACATTTCCTTATTGAACGTATCTATGTTGTCTCTTGAAATATAACAGACAAATAGAAAATTAGGGGCCTATTTGACCTTATGTTCTTCTAAACAAAATTTTATTTGACTTGACCGTATGTTCTTCTAACCAAAATTTTATTTGACTAAAAAAATTGTCTACATTACTTCAGTTGTTGTCTTGCCAACTAAGTATTACTTCAAGGGAAAAATAGATTAGCTATAAAATCCTACAAGTAGTTTTATGTGTCTTCTTCAAATACCATTTTCAGAAAATTGATACACTCTGGAGAGAGGAGAAAATTGGAAGAAACAAAATGAATAGCTCTAATTCATCCCCTTTTGAGACAAATGAGCAGGTAGCTTTACTAATTTTCAATTGTTATTTTTTGTTAGTTTTAATAATATAGAATTAGGTATCTTATAATTGGATTTTAATTTATTCGAAATTAATTGTTTTTTTCTATATTTTTGTGTGAGATATAATTCTTACCATTTTGTTTATGCTTTTGTATTTCAAAAAGGAAATTGAAAATTATATTTTTCCTTTGATTGTTGATAAAATTTTATGAGGCTATATGTTTGATATCATCTTAATTGATTTGTATAAAAGATAGCAATTTTTCAAGAAAATGAATTTGGATCTACTATGTGAAGTTGTGTTATGACTGAATGTGGATCTAAATTGTATATATTAGGAATTTTTCCTGACTAATTTTATGATAGAAATACTTCTTACTGTTATTTTAGATTTATTTCAATAGATTTAATCGGTCAAGAATTTCTACTAATTAGAGGGTATAATTAAGTGATGTAGCAATTTATAAATATTTGAATCATTAAATTTACTCTTGATTTTATATTTCAAAGTCACTTCGTGATTACTCTTTCATGTTAGATATGTATAGATGTCTTTACAAAATTAAAAGATTTTTTTTGACGATTTCATACCACATGTCTAGTAGTTGTTTATTAATGAAATAAAATTAAAATACTCTTAGTAAGGAATACTATAAGAAGGGGGGAGACTATAAAAAGGGACTAGACCTTACTTACATATCCTAATTAGGTAACAAACCTCATCCAATTATTAGCAAATATGAATAAAAAAAGAGTTAGAAAACACTAGGTATAATGTGATTACACATTTGTTTATTACACTTTATGATGATATTTTTAAGTAGTTCAAAATTATAAAAGACAAAAGAAAATTGAGTCACCACCCCCAAATTTTTAGGCAAGTATTAATGTGTAAAAGGATATAATGTCTCATTTTCTTGCCATGTTATAAGGGAGGCAGGAGTCTTCATGTGCTTTAATGACTTGTTTGTATCATAAAATTAAACGTGTTGCGGTTTTGTAATTTTAACTATAATCTACATTGACGTCATGTACATTTTTTTTCTCTCATGCTATCTAGAATATGTCAAACTTTCAACGGTTTGGTATTGTAGTTGTTCATTTTACTTCTTTTCATCTTAGAAAAGGAGAATTTTCACGACATAGAAATGACCATTTTACCCTAAATCATCCCATAAAAACCCTATCTTTTATGTCTTTGTTGAGTTCTTTCTTTCTACTTGGTTCATGGACTTGATCTGAGCTTATCTCTCTTAATTCGGGCTTTGGATCCCCTACTTATACCTCAACAACACTCCTAACCATGTCAAGATAACTTCCTATTTGCTACAAACCAAACTTCCTAGTATGTTAGAGTCGTATCTTTTTTGCTTCAAACCTTTTTTCAACCTATAAATATATCATCATCTTCTTGACAAATCAATATAAAAGATGAAGTAAATTAAAATTTTGATTCACATATAAACTCTAGACTATTACATTTATAGTGGGATGTAAGAGAAAATAATAGTTCTATGCCAGTTATAGGAAGGTACCTGACTCATAATTGATGAATATGTAGGCTTGATTTCTATTGAATGCATGTCTATAGGAGCCTTCAATAAGCCTATTAAAGTATACTTTGTTGGAGATCTATTGTGGTCAAGAGTACTCCTCTCTTAATATTTTGAGTTTGGAAGAATTTACTTTGAATAAAGAAATTCAAAATATTATTTTCTAATATTTCGATTGGCGAATTTATTAGCTCTATTTGTAAAATACCCCTATTCCTATTAGGGCAGTGAGGCAAAAAAATACTTGATAAACCCTCCAAATTCTCTGATATCAAATTAAATCTGATCAAAGTTAACTTAAGTCTCATAGTCATTCCTTTATTGAATACTTCCATATTCTTTACTAAATAAAACGAATCAAGCTTACCAGTCGTAAAGAACCATTCATTTGTTATTGATGTGCATCATCAAGGGTGTGATCATATGGAAGAAATTTCTTCATTCTTAATAATATCTCATTTGAACCTTCTAAATGGTGAAAGCTTGTTGAGAAACATTTTCCCCTCAATGGAATCTATGTGATCCAAATCTAAATTAATGTGTTCCGAATGTACTAGATGTATCTCTAAAAAGAATAACTACCACAAAGGCTCATAGTAGGTGATGTGGTTTCTCTCTGTAATGGAAAGATAAGGGATGAGGTTCATACAAATTCCATGAGTACTAGGATCGTTTGGTGTGCAAGATAAGATAAAGTTTAAGATTAGATTAATATGTATTTTGTTGACGATGTAAAGAAGTGAAATCTTAGTTTCGAAAATAGATTAATATGCAATATAAGATGAAACCTCGTGGAAAAGTCAAGAAAATCTTAACATTCATTTCTCATTATACATAAAGAAGTAAAGTCTTAGTTTCTCTTAAAGTTCAAACTCTAAACAAGCCTTAGTAGAATTCTAAACCTTTATGGATCATTAGCTTGATAAGTATTTTTTTTTCTTCATAATTTATTTGATATACGTATATTTGATGACAATATCGTTTCAAGTAAATTTATTGTTCAAATAATGAGAAAGACTGTTTCAAGAGATAATTAGCTTGATAAGTATTTTTTATTTTCTTGTACTATGTATATTTCATGACAATATTACTTCATGTAAGATTACTATATTTTGGAAAGTGAGATATTTGTAGTGAGATATCGGATCAATTGAAAATACCATAACCTATTTAATATTTGTAGGGAGAATTGGAACCTGCTAGCAGGAATATGCCAACATGGCTAGGGCCACTTTTGAAGAAGACATTCTTTGGTGCATGTTTGGTGCATGATGAACTTGAAAAGAATGAACTGAGCAAGTATTGTATCACATGTGATTCAAATTTATGCAAGCATTGTATCTCTACAAACAAACACAATGATCATGACCAGCTAAAGATTTATCGACATATTTACAAAGACGTTGTTCTTCTCGAGCAGATGGAGAAGTATATTGATTGTAAATTAATTCAGGTAAATTTAAATTGATATAGACGGTTATAATTAGAAATAAAAGTAAGTGTTTTACTAGTTGTATCCTTGAGCCATCTCTGTTTGGACCCACTAGTTAAGTCTACCCATTGGTGTGAAGTTGAGCTTGAACAAAATGGCTAAAGTTTAATCTTTTTCGGTTAGAACTTAAGATACATATGGTTGATTTTTTTGTGTTTGCTGAAAGGTCTTGTACAAATCAATGAAGTTCAGCTATTTTTGTTTCAAAATCATGCACAAATATCTGAACTTTAATTATTGTTTAAAACAAATATAATTAGCATCTATATGTTAGTGATGTGATATATATAATTTTCTATGTGCAGCCATACAGATGCAACAAGAAATTGGTAATTGCCTTGAATCCTCTGCCACATTGTGGTTCTGGCTCTTTAATTGCTGGAGATCCTACTTGTCTCACTTGCAAAAGGAGATTGCATGACCCTGAACAGTTTCAATTCTGTTCCATTGCTTGCCAGGTACATTTCACTCCCTCCATCTCAAATTAAGTTGTTGTTTCGTGATGATTTTTATTTTATTTTTGATATTTTTTTGAATTGAATTTCAAAAATTATGCTTGGTCGAAACCAATCTCTCTACTTCCACGAGGTAGTGGTAAGACTTGAGTACATTCTAGAATCACCAGACCTCATTTGTTAGATTTCATCGGATATGTTAATGTTGTTGTATAACCTAATTAAGAAGAAGTAATTAGATCAAAAGACCTTCACAAAGGTTGAATTGAGATCCATGCCCAAATAGTAACTAGCCTAAAAGGTAGAGAAGTTGGAAAGATAGGTTAGGATTATTGTTGTGTGAAAGTCTAATTCTCCTCATATCTCTTCTGAACTGTTCGTATTTTCTCATTTCCCTTATTCTGCCCATCAATGTCTAGTCTTACTTTTGATATTTCTATATATTTGTTTGGTTTTTTTAACTATTTTAGTTGATACATTTACTTTTGGAAACTGTAATTGATCTTTAGTCTTATTAATATATTTAAGAAGTGGTTATTGTTGTATTGAATTTGAGTTCTTTACACCAAATATAGGGGAAACACCTTTTTTTAGACAGATTTTAAAAAAGTAATGATACACTTAAATTAAGACAGATAGAGTATTATTATATACTTACACTGTCAATACACATAAATATTTTTGTGAATAACATATGTTATGATGAAATTTGTAGGTGGAAGCCACATGGGGAAAGATTGTTGAGACGAAGAGGAAGCGAAAGAGGAAGGGAATTCCTCACAGAGCTCCTTTAAAATAAATATGTTTTGTTTTAATTTGATCATTTTGAAGTACTTTGCTTATCGACTGTGTGATTTCATGTTTCTACTTGAAAAACATATGTTCTTTCAACTATTTTTAGTTTTCATTAAGACTTTTGGAACCTAATTCTCTTTCATGCATTGTTATTGTGTTAAAAGTATGTGTGGATGCATGACCTCTCTTTTAAAGCGCCTCTTATTTTTAATCAAGATAGTGTTCTTACACGGGCTCAATAAAAATCAAGTATCCATCAAAGTTTTCAATCTAATCGCTTCATAGTATTAGACTAGTCCATCCTCATACCCTACATTTCAATTTAGTCAGAAGCAAGAAAAATCAAGTCTCCAGTCATTGCATATATAAAATATCAATTAATCGTTTCATCAATTGAAGATCATGAATACCCATGAGGAAAGATTTGAGTAATAAATAGTTGCTAGAATGCATTAATAAGTGACGATAATTTTCTGAAAACGTGCAATATAGAGTAGCCCTATGCAACTATGGAAAACATAGTACTTTATAATATTATGAGTCAATTAGTTTAAGACTTTAAGTAATGAGAATATGTTACAAAAAATGGATATCCTTGTTCTTATGAAAATTGTTTGAAATAGTGAACAACTTTTTTTTATGAAACCCATAGCAAAGTTTTTGCCTTTCAAGAATTAGATAACATTGATTCTCTTATTATTTAATTGCTCTAAATTTATGGACATTGAATAACACTTAAATAACTATTTCGAGCCTTGCAATGGAAATTTTCAGTTGACATAAATTTTATATCAACCAACTTCAAAAGGTACCAACAAAATGTGATATCCAATCAGCAAGCATATGTATATCTTGTTCTACACTCAAGGAAATAACATCAGTACACTACAACGAATAGTAAAACCAGAGAAATCACATCCTTCTTCTTTACAACCCGTGCAATCAGCAAGGAGTAGATTCATTATTCCAAACATTAACATTTATTTCCTGAAAGTTCAAAAGTACATAATAGTTAACAAAACACTATTTACTTTATCAAGAAAAGTCTCCAATGTTCCACATGCAAGTTACCCCCACACATGATCTATGGTTAACATGTTGCAAAAATCTCTTTCATAGAAATCCAGGCCTTGTATAAGAAAAAAGATGAGATCTATTTCCCTACCAACGACATTTACGACATGGATACTCTTAACCCCAAGTTGTTAGGCCTTTGTGAAATGCCATCAGAAGGTCCATATCTTTTGACACTTTTGTGCCTTCTTGCATATAGTCTCATCTACAACAATAAAAATTGTAAAATTGATCCTTTCATGTGAAGCTCTGCTTCTAAAATGATTGATAAGGTCATTCACTCGATTATACTGATGGCTTTGCTATCGATGAATTAAGATATGATGCCGGTCTATTAGACCAAAAATGCTGCTAGTGGATATGCCAAAATGTCTACTTGAGCACATTCAAAGTTGGAAGGTATAAATGTAAATGAAGTCAAGTTAAAAGGCACATATATATTATGTCAATACTGAATTTAAGAAAAAGATTATTGATTTCGTTTGAACCCCCTCTTTAGTATTGTAGCTATGTCCATGTACGGATTCGAGTCTTGTTTCACCTATTATCAATTACTTTTTTGATATATTTGGCTAATAAAAAAGAATCAGACTTGCACGTACTTGACATATAAAAATAAATAAATTAGATCTGCACATTAATGAGTCATTTCTTTGTGTGTATCTTTTCATTTGAATTATTTGAAGAGAGGTAAGGTGAGTCCGCCAATGCCAAGAGTTGAAAATCAACATATCCATTCCTTTCCATGCATCACCTTGTTGTATAGAGTCCAATTTCAATAATTCCATTTTTTTTTCTCTTACTATATCTACCAAATATGGGGTTCTAAAAAGGGAATGAAGTTACTCCATTCTCATGTGAAAATCATTAAGAGAATTAGCAAGAGAAAAATGTGGGAGAGGTAAGTAGCGAGTACTTTCATTAAGGTGATTAGAAATGTATACAAATAAATATATGTGTTGACATCCAATTTTAACATAACATTTTTAAAATTCGTAACTTTTAAGTTATTATTTATTCAATAGTTCAAAATATATTTTTTTATAAATTTATTGATATTTATTCTTATTTGTCAAAATTTCAGAATATTCTATCAATTAATTTTAATTACATTATTTTTGTCGCAGCTAGTTGACTACGTTCAAATATTTGTTCATTTTGTCACAGGGCATTGCTTTGCGTGGCTAACGGAATGTATCGTTGTTATCTTCTTTACTTGCTCCAAACAAAAAGATCCGTGAAATTTTTGTATTGGAAATTCAAAAGTTTCTATTATTTATGCAAATACAATATGAGCATTTTAGTTAGTTTGAAAATATATATAAAAAAAATAGGAAACAAATGATTTTAAATTTTATGGAGCACGTCATTAATTATGTGTGGGATTTTTTTTTATTTTTTTTATTTTTTGGAAAGATGGAAATCTCGTGTTTCATATTCATCGAACCATACCATGTTGATAATTACTTGTCGTGCAGCTAATAAAATTATTAAACTAAGGTCAAGGGATATTTTCAATTATTAGGCCACGAATACGATAATAAATTATATATATGCAGTACACTTACACGGAAAAGACATGAAATTATGAAAAGTGACCTAAATAAAATATAATATATAGTACTAGTACTTTATTCTTTTTCATAGAATATAGAATCCAAATTGCAAGACAAAGATTTTTTTTAATATTGAATTATTGGCATGATATATAAGCAATTAATTATAGGTTTTACTTTAGCTTTATAATTAATTAACATGTTTCATGCTGTCAATTATCTTGTATTTATATATAAAAAAGATCTCAATAATCCTATTGATGTGTCCCAAGGAATATTTGAAATCCGTTTAGGATCCAGAATTTCAATCGAAGGGTATTAAAATATAAGAAAGTAAAATCACGTTCAAATCAAGAAACGTCGATCTATATATAATATACATATATTAAAAATATATTTTATTTAATAATATAGTATAATTTTTTTACAAAGAATGTGATCCAACATCCCTAATTAAGTATGTCTGACTCCGCTAGATTGCTAGACCGCCGCCCCAATTTGAAATAGACTTTAAAAAAAAAAAGGTAAACAAGAAAGTGACCTACCCACCCTCACTTAGAGATAGCAAAATTATTCCATAATACGCATAAATATGTTAGTAATATTTCAACTAACATAAACATGTCAATAATTTATTAATTATTACAAAGTTTTGGGTGGAACTTTGCGAAAACTAAAGAAAAAAACAATCATTCTTTTTAATTCTAAGTACGCGTTATCAAGGAAAGTAAATATGCTTAAGGTTAGCAAATAACTACTTGAATTTCTCTTATTAAATTTTCATTCATGTATAAAGAAAATCATGATTTCGTTCCCGCGTCTCTTATTAAATATCAAAGTTATTTAAGATAATTGTCATTTTATTAAATTAAAATGAAATTAATTATCTTTAATTTTAATATTAAATGTTCTTGAAAATACATACTATAGAAACAAAAAATATGAAGAGTTCTAAATAGTGATTATGTAGGTTGATATTATAATTATTTTAATACCAATGAGATCAGTATAACTTTTTTCTCAAATAAAGTACAATATTTGGGAAGAGACATAAGAATAAAATGGTAAAAAAACATTTCTTTTTAAATTTTGTAAAAGATGTGACAATTAATTTCAGATGGAGCTTGGAGAGCGTATTTCAATATTGTTGATTGATATGAATAGCATATTAGATAAGTTAAAGAATAATTTCTTATTCACTAATACATTGTTAAAATATTGTAATTATTGTCCCTAGAAAAAAAATTGATGCTATAAAAAATAGGGAAAATTACGCAACAAAACAAAGTTATATTATTTAATTACTCCTGATAGCTATAGTTTGCAATAATTACCATTCGCGATTAATATTATACATTAATTACGTGGGCTAACTTCGAATTTGTATAATTAGTCTTGTTTGTATATGTATAATTTGCCAGAACATACAAATACATATGTATAATATACAATTATATAACCTATATACATATACAATTCACCTCTCTCTCACTCTCTTCCCTCTCTCGCTCGCCTCTCTCCTCCCTCTCCCAATCTCGCTTGCCCTATATAATAATGTATATGTATAATATAAAATTATATACATATAGAATTCACCTCTCTCCCACTCTCTGCCCTCTCTCGCTCGCCTCTCTCCTCCCTCTCCCAAGCTCTCTTACCATATATACAAATACATATGTATAATATACAATTATCTAACCAATATACATATCCAATTCACCTTTCTCCCACTCTTTAATTTTCCCCTCTCTCTCTCCTCTCTCCTCTCTCCTCTCTCTCCCAGTCTCGCTCGCGTCTCTCCTCCATATAACATGTAGCTACAAATTGTAATTATCAAACTATAGCTATGAAGAGTAATTAATTATTTTTATGTGGCTATACGTTAAAGTTTCCAAAAAATAGGTAGGGACAAGTAGGAGAATGGGTGTGGATAATAAAAATAAAATGTTTTTATTCTTACTAAATAAAATGAAAAAACAAGAATTACAAAAATTGGATTTCAGTCAAAATCAGCATGATATTCTTTGTTTACAAAGAAGACCTCTAAAAGAACTACAATAATATAAGTATATGTACTTCATGAAGTTGGTTCTTATCAAAAATTCATTGGAAAACTTTTGTATCTAAACATGACAAGGTCTGATATATCATTTAGTGCTCAAACCTTAAACCAATTTTTACAAAAAACTAAAAAATCTCACATGTGTATGTTGCACTCAGAATTTTTACATCTATGGTTTCATGGAAAGCTAAAAAAAAAAAAAAAATCAAGATAGAGTTCAGTTGAAGCAGATTATAGAAGTTTAACATCTACTGTGGCTGAATTAGTTTTGGCAAATAGGAGTGTTGAAAGGCTTAGATGTAGATATACAACTTCCAGTAAACATATATAGTGATTATAGCTAGTAAGTCAGTCTTTCATCTAGATGCTAATCCAGTCTATTATGAACGTAGTAAACATATTGAGATTAATTGTCATTTTATTAGAAAAACTTTAATAAGCTAGAATAGATCAAAACCATGATAACTTGTTATATTCTGATCAATGACAAAATCGCAGGAATTAACAAAGCATAATACGAGCAAATCAAAGGCACAACTCTCTCACGGAAAACAAACGAATCCAGGATGGATTTATCAAGCATCCGGAAAAGGCAAGCAATCTTAAATCAAGCAGAATCAACACTGAAGAAGGAATGGATATATATTCAGGATAATCACGCCACACATTATGGAAGAGAATAAAATTCAAGATCGGGAACCATCCAGCAAAGGAAGGAAGTCACCACTTATGGACAAGATCAACCAACTCAGCAAAATCACAGGAAATCATACAGCAAAGGAAGAAATTGATTTAATCATGCACATATCAAATATGGACATGATTCAGCAAATCAATTTAACTAAATCAAGGATCATCCAAAGATCCTTGATTTACAAATCCCTTGGGTTTTCAATAGAGCATCCTCTCGCAAACTATATATACCTCTCTCCATCCCTGATGAAATATACGGAACTTCTATCAAGCTTATCAGCAAAATCTTCTTTTATCTTTCATAAAGCTTTGTAATCACAAGAGTGAAAACAATTGAAAAGAAAAGAGAGAGACAGATTCTAAGTATAGGATTATAAGTAGAGGAAGCGTCAACAATAGTCTCTGATTTGCATATTAGCCAGGATCAAGTTACTGAAAGATTGTACTACTCAAAGATTCAAATCCAAACGCCCTAAAGGAAATCCTTGAAACCCAAGGGGACTGGACTAGGCACCACATTAGTGATCCAAACCATTATAAATTCTCTGTGTTATTTATTTTCTGCAAATTATCTTTTATATATTAATTGACTTATCTGTAGATGAGTCGACTAACTGGTACAGGGAGTCGACTAAGGCTTAAATTGAAATTCACCCCCCCCTCTTGAAAGTTAATTGGTATCAGAGCAGGTCTCACAAATCAGTGTTTAACCACACGTGAGCAAAGATCGAAATGGCACACTATCAAATTCCTGGTGCGCTACTTCAAGATGGACATTCATCGCATCGACCACCATATTTCAATGGACAACACTACTCTCACTGGAAAGATAGATTCAGAATCTTTGTTTCATCAAACGATCATCAAGCATGGATAGTGATAAAAAATGGTCCAAATCCTATTCCAGGACCAACTGAAAAAGATGGCACTGAAAAGCCATTTGATCCTGAATCATTTGATATCACTAAGGAACAACAAGAGGTAATTCAAACTAACGCTAGAGCTATAAGTTTGTTATATTGTGCAGTCAGTGAAGCAGAATACGACAAAAATCTCAACCTGTGAAACTGCGAAAGAAATGTAGGACAACTAGAAGTTACCTACGAAGGAACCACCAAAGTAAAAGAAGCTCGGATAAGCTCTCTCACAAATGAATATGAGTTATTCAAAATGGCCGAAGATGAAAATGTTGAATCCATGTTCTCAAGATTCAACAAAATTGTTTGTGAACTTAAATCTCTCGGAATGGTGTATTCAAATGCACTACAAGTGGGAACGCTTGTTAGAAGCCTTCCCAAAGCATGGGAAACAAAAACTGCTATTCTTGAAGATGGAGATCTACATACTATGACATACGATGAACTTCGAGGTAATCTAATGGCTTATAAACAGAATCATATTAACAGGTACAATAAAGGAGAAAAAAAGAAGATAGTGGCATTTACTGCTAAAATACCTGAAATTGAGGAAGAAAGTGGTGAAAATTAAGACGAAGGCATGGCTCTTATAAATTGTGGAGTAAGACAAATGCTTAGACAAAGAAGAGAAAGACCTCAACAAGATTTTAGAAACAAGGACTTCAAAAGAAGTGACGATCGATGCTACTATTGCGGGGAACCAGGTCACATTAAGCAAAACTGTCCAAAGCGGAGAAGAAGACCAAGTAGAAGAAATGAAGATCCAAAAAGTCTCGGAGCATGGGAACAGGGAGAAACAACAGATGATGACTATGATGAAATGGCAAACTTGTGTTTTATGGCACTAGGAGAACCAAGCGAGGTAAGATCTTATAACTGTTCTGAATGTGACAACTTACAAAATTCTCTCGACATGGTCACTGATGAGTTACAGAAAGTTATTGACGAATATAAAAAACTTGCACAAGAAAAGAAAAGCTGGCAAATACTTCTTGAAGCCAGTCAGATTGAAGTCGACTTACTTACAGAAGAGCTGGAGGAAGTAAAAATGTAGCTCAACAGCCTCAAAAAATCTCTGAACCACAGTTCCGTTCGATCAAATGAGAATACACATTACAGAAGGAAATTTCTTAGTCATAAAACTAACAGATCAAATAGATCTACTTTAAATTCTTATTCTCCTCATTTATTTACAAATATCATCAGTTATACCTGTGGCAATGCTGGTCATAAATCCTTCAATTGTAGAAAATTCTCTTTTGAAAGTTAGATGTGGAGACCAAAAGTTACTAACCATCAAGGACCCAAAAACACTTGGGTACCTAAAAGAAATTAATCTTATTGTCTTGCAGGAGCAGTCTAAGAAAACCTACAAAAAATGAATGTGGGTACTAGACAGTGGATGATCCAGACCTATGTGTGAAAAGAAAGAAAATTTCAAAACCATAAAAACAATAAATGGAGGATGTGTCAGATTCGGTGACAATGCTAAAGGAGAAGTCACTGGAGTCAGAACTATCACACTTAGTTCATCATGCGATCTGGTAGAAGTATATTTAGTTGAAGGACTCAAACATAATCTTCTCAGCATTAGCCAACTATGTGATGCCGAATTTCAAGTCATATTAAATACAGTCAGCTGCATCATCAAACATCCTGAGAAGAAGCTCTCACTAATTGGAGATCGAGTAAATAATATTTACATTTTAAATAATGTTGATTTTCCGTCGCTTACATGTCTTACTGTAGTAGCAAATGATCCATGGCTATGGCATAGAAAACTTGGACATGCAAGCATGCATGCACTTGAGAAATTATCAAGACTCAATTTGGTAATAGGTCTGCCAAAACTGAAATTTAAAAAAGATCACTTATGTGATGCATGCCAATTGGGTAAACAAACTCGTTCATTTTTTAAAACAAAATACATTATAAGTACTTCAAAACCCCTCCAGCTTCTCCATATGGATCTATTCGATCCTACTAGAACTGCCAACATCGGAGGTAAACAATATGCTTTTGTAATTGTTGATGACTATTCGAGGTTCACATGGGTAATCTTTCTATCTCATAAAAATGAAGCATTTACTAACTTTGAAGTATTTTGTAGAAAAGTTCAAAGAGAAGCAGGGTATTACATCACAAAAATTCACAGCGATCATGGTCGTGAATTCGAAAATAAAGCTTTTGAAGAATTTTGTGCTGAAAATGGATCCACTCAAAATTTCTCTCCACCCAGATCTCCTCAGCAAAACGGAGTGGTGGAAATAAAAAACCGATTATTACAAGATACATCAAGGACAAGTTGCTTGATCGAAATCTTCCTGACCATTTTTGGGCAGAAGCAGTAAGCATAACCTGTCATATTAACCTGTCATATTCTAAATAGGTGTCTCATCAGACCTATCCTGAAAAAGACTCTGTATGAACTCTTAAGAGGAAAGAAACCTAACATCAGATACTTTCATTCTTTCGGATGCAAATGCTTCATCCACAATAACGGTAAGAACAGTCTTGGAAAGTTTGATCCAAGAAGCGATGAAGGTATTTTTTTAGGTTATGCACCTATCAGCAGAGCCTTTCGAGTATTTAATAAGAGAACTTTAAGTGTTGAAGAATCTGTCCACGTGGTATTTGATGATACTAATCCAAGAATGCAGGAATGTGAAGTAACTGAAGATGAAATAAATTCTATACCACCAGCAGAAGAGGCTAAAAAATCATTAAATGAAGAAGCACCTGAAGAGTCAGCTACTGACATACGCGAGTCGACTACTCCAACTGAAAAAATCAACATCCCAAAAGAATGGAGACACAATACCAGCTATCCTGAAAATTTTATTCTCGATAAATCAGATGATAAAATCCAGACAAGGTCATCGCTCTGGAAACAAGCTTCTTTGGCCCTCATATCTCAAATGGAACCAAAATGAATAAACAAAGCTTTGAAAGATGAATCGTGTATACTTGCAATGAAAGAAGAGCTTAATCAATTCGAAAAAAATCAGGTGTGGACTCTCACTGAAAGACCAAAAAACTGCTCTGTGATAGGAACAAAATAGGTATTTCAAAATAAACTGGATGAAAACGGTAAGGTTATCAAAAATAAAGTCAAGGTAGTCGCTCAAAGTTACTCACAACAAGAAGGAGTCGACTATGATGAAACCTTTGCCCCTGTGGCAAGGTTAGAATCCATTCAAATCCTTCTCGCCTTTGCATCCCTCAATCGTTTCAAACTATATCAAATGGATGTTAAAAGCGCATTTTAAAATGGTTTCATTAAAGAAGAAGTATTTGTTAAACAACCACCTGGTTTTGAAAATTCTTCTTTGTCCTGATAATATATTTAAACTATCAAAAGCTCTGTATGGTCTCAAGCAGGCTCCCAAAGCATGGTATGAAAGAGTAAGTTCTTTTCTCATTAAAAATGAGTTTCAAAGAGGTAAAATCGATACTACTCTTTTTACAAAAAAATCTGACTTATGCATTCTTATTGTTCAAATTTATGTTGATGATATCATATTTGGATGCTCTAACCTATCTCTTTGTGAAAATTTTGCTAAACTCATAAAAGTGAATTTGAAATGAGTCTCATGGGCGAACTTTCATTCTTTCTCGGACTCCAAATTAAGCACAGACAAAGGAATATTCATAAGTCAAGAAAAATATGCAAACGAATTGATAAGAAAATTGGGAATGGACAAGGGCAAAGCTTTAGGAACCCCAATGAGTCCAACCACATGTCTGAAATCTTATTCAACAGGAAAAGCAGTTGACGAAAAATTATACCGTGGAATGATCGGATCACTGTTGTACCTTACTGCCAGCCGATCAGATATAATGTTAGTGTCTGCAAGTGTGCCCGTTTTCAATCTGCACCAAAAGAATCTCATCTCACGGCTGTGAAACGAATTATTCGTTATCTTATTGGCACCTCTGAATTTGGTTTATGGTATCCTTCCTCTGAAAATTTTTACTTAATCGGTTTTTCAGATGCAGACTTTGCAGGTGACTAAAAGGACAGAAAAAGTACAAGTGGAACATGTCAACTTTTGGGAAATTCTCTCATCTCTTGGCATAGTAAAAAGCAAACATATGTTGTTCTCTCAACTACTGAGTCTGAATACTTAGCAGTCAGAAGTTGTGGCACTCAATTACTTTGGATGATGCATCAACTTCTGGATTATGATCTAACATTTGAGTGAGTACCTATTTTTTGTGATAACACAAGTTCTATAAGCTTATCTAAATATATTGTTCATTATTCAAGGGCTAAACATATTGATATTAAATATCATTTTATTCGTTATCATGTTGAAAATTGTGATTTCGTACTTGAATTTATTGATTCTGAAAATCAATTAGCAAATATTTTTATCAAGACCTTACTTGAGGAAAGATTTTATTTCCTTCGAGAAAGCCTTGGCATTATTTAACTTGATCATTAATTTATTTACCTTTTCTAATTACTTTTCCTTTGCAGATTAATGATGTCGTTTTATTAAAAGCTCTCTCAATTACTTGAAATTAATGCCGCCGTTTCATTAAAAGCCCCTTTGATTCCCAAAAAACCCTTCGGTTTTCGTCTCCCTTCTTAAATAGATTCACCCTCCTTCTTCTCCTTTTCATCCTAGTTCTCTTTCTTTTCTCTTAAGTTTTTTACCATGACTCACACTCGGTCTATGGCTTCCCAGAAAAATATTTTCGTCTACTCTTTTGAATCGCTTGAAGTTCTCTCTTCTGACTCCTCTGAGTTGGAATCAGTGATTCGCTCACCCGTCTCCAAAAAACGTCCCTCGTCCTCAAAGCAACGAACCTCGAAGAAGGCTCGAACTGTAGTACCAGACTCTTTCACTGATAAAGACTCTTTGCTTTTCTGGGGATTGGAGCACAAAGCGCGATTTTCTCTGTTCTCTAAACGCGCAATTCTTCCTGGTCGAATCATCAATCTGGAACAACTTGAGGCATCTCACTGTGCAGTAAGTAAATTCTTTCATGCTAAAAAACTTCTCTTCTTCTGCATTTGTGTGGGAATGAGTTTTTTGATAACCTGTTAGACTATTTTATGCTAATCTTCGTATATCCGCTGTTAGTGGTGAGTGGGAAACCCTAGTTTTGGGTCACCACATTACTCTTAATGATTCTCTGTTTAAGGAAGTGTTAGGGTCTGAATTTACTGGTGAAACACCGTTCATGCATGGTAATGTGTGGCCTGATCAATTTGAAACTTCGCTGGAAGATGCTAAAGTGTTTATTGCTGAATCTGGGGCTAACATGTCTCAATTCGGACCACTGTCTTTTGGTTTTGAAAATCGAATTCTCGCCCACATAGCGGCTACTACTCTGGTTCCACGAAAGGGGTCTCTTAGCAAAATATCTAACACAGACATCTTTATTGTTTATTGTCTGTTGAAAAAGATTAATATCAATTGGGCTTTTTGGGTACGCGAGTACATTGTTGAAAGTCTTGAAGATTTAAACTCCTCTGCGAGTTTTTCCTATGGACTTCTTATTTTTCGAATTATTATCGATTCTCTTGTGGATATTTCTAACTACAGGCCAAATTTAATTGATGCTACATATGATACTTGAACCTTTTAGAGCATGGGCTATGTGTTAATCAATGAAAAGTGGTATAAGAATGAGTCTGTTAAATCAAGGGCTGAAACACCTCGAGCCACTCGAATCTCTGCCGACTCCGCAATGCTAATTCTCAAAGAAGTTGAACACATCAAGGTAAAGATCGATAGTCTTGAATCTAACGTGCAGGTGTTACAGGACTTGCTTGGAAATGTACTGCAACTTCACAAGGACTCTAGTATCGACATCAGAAAGATCCGTCTTGACCTAGGATCACTTAAGAAGGATGCCTCCCGTTCTGTCAACACGATTCTGAAAGAAGTCAACTCCATCAAGACAGGAGCTGACTCTGCTCACAATCAGATGGTTGTTACCTTGAACACCTCGTACTGCTCTTTCTCTAAGACAGTTGAGCAATCCCTTAACACTTTTTGCAGGAACATCGTCAACACTCTGACGTATTTTCTGAAGAAACATTAAGTCTCTGGCCATCCTTAGTTTTTGTTTAAGACTCTTTAATTGTCGGACAACTCTCTCCTTATCTTTTGGATTGTATGTCTGGGGCTTGTGACCCCATACTCTTCAAACTGCTTATCTGTATTATTGTCTATCTATCTTGCTCGTTGTTTTTGTTTTCCTTTTTGATTATGTCAAAGGGGGAGAATATTTACATGAGGGCACATAGAAAGGGGGAGCGACACTCATCCAGGAGGAGCACCCAATCCGCTGTCTAAGAACACTCGAAAAGGGAAGTTGTCTTACGCCTTTGTCAATTATAGTTGTCATTATCAAAAATGGGGAGATTGATAACTTGTTTTATTCTAATTGATGACAAAATCGCAGGAATTAACAAAGCATAATACGAGCAAATTAAAGGAACAACTCTCTCACGGAAAACAAACAAATCCAGGCTGGATTTATCAAGCATCCAGAAAAGGCAAGCAATCTTAAATCAAGCAGAATCAAGACTGAAGAAGGAATGGATATATACGCAGGATAATCACGCCACACATTATGGAAGAGAATAAAATTCAAGATCAGGGAACCATCCAGCAAAGGAACAAGTCACCACTTATAGACAAGGTCAACCAACTCAGCAAAATCACAGGAAATCATACAGCAAAGGAAGAAATTGATTTAATCATGCACATATCAAATATAGACATGATTCAGCAAATCAATTTAACTAAATCAAGGAATCATCCAAAGATCCTTGATTTACAAATCCCTTGGGTAGAGCATCCTCTCGCAAACTATATATACCTCTCTCCATCCCCGATGAAAGATACGAAACTTCTATCAAGCTTATCAGTAAAATCTCTTCTTTTATCTTTCATAAAGCTTTGTAATCACAAGAGTGAAAACAATTGAAAAGAAAAGAGAGAGACAGATTCTAAGTATAGGCTTATAAGTAGAGGAAGCGTCAACAATAGTCTCTGATTTGCATATCAGACAAGATCAAGTTATTGAAAGATTGTACTACTCAAAGATTCAAATTCAAACGCTCTAAAGGAAACCATTGAAATCCAAGGGGACTGGACTAGGCACCACATTGGTGATCTGAACCAGTATAAATTCTCTGTGTTATTTATTTTCTGCAAATTATCTTTTATATATTAATTGACTTATCTGCAGGTGAGTCGACTAACTGGTACAGGGAGTCGACTAAGGGTTAAATTGGAATTCACCCCCCCCCCTCTTGAATATTAAATCAGATATGTATTTACTCAAAATCAGCTTGCTGACATTCAGACCAAAGGCCTAAGCAAAGCTCATGAGTTTTTACCGTCCAAACTAGGAATATCAGACATATTTTTTTATATAGTAAATGAAACTATCTTCTTCCTCTAAATTCTGTTTGTTTATTTTTTTGGGATATTGGTGGTGGGGCGGGACGACCTCTCGAGGAGAGCTACTTTTGGTTTTTGATTTATTTTAAGTTATTTTTTATATTTGTAAAACACTTTCAAATGTAAAAAACTGACTTAAAGTGGGTTTGACCAACTTTTAACTCAATCCAAACACCCTCTTAGTATTCAATAAGTTAACCATCGAGTCAAGTAATTCGCTATCGGAAATTTCTCCTCGCCTATCTCATGCCATGCTTCTTAATTCTTTCTCCGAATTGGTTCCTAGTGTCAGTCAATCAAGATTCGTCATCAAGAGAAGGAAAAGCCTTGACTTAAGGTTAGGCCGGTCTCATCATTCACGCAATTCCCCCGTCCATAGATTGATCACGGCATCCAGTCGGCGTATAGCTATTCATCTCATTAGTGGCGTGTGGAAGACTAGTGCATCCAAGCACAGCGTAGCCAAGAGGGTCCAAAATTGTTTCGCCGAATGGGACGGATATTAATATTTTATTTGACCAATAAATTTTTAAAATTAAAATATAATAAAAATTTAAATTTAAATTTAAATTAAAGATATTAAATTCGAACTCACCGTAAAAGGACAGGGGTAGTGAGTACGCAGTAATACTCTAATTGCATAAGTTTCTGCATCGACGAATATTTCCTATGTAGAATATGTATTTAAAACATTATAAAATATAATGTTGTAAGCACATGATTTATATTTCGATATAAATTACTCCACTTAATTAGAAAATCAGAAAACGCACCGATGTTTTGATGCTTCACCTACCCTATTTACAAGCTAATTAACACCAAACAAATTGATAAATAATTAATTGTTATATTATTATAAAAAAAAATGTGCTCTTGTGGTGATTTCACATTTCTTTTCTTATAAAAAGATAACTAGTATTTGCTTTAAGATAGAAGTGAAGTGAAGAAAGCAAATATGAAGAGGCAAAACAATTTTCCTCTTCACTTTTTAGTTTTGTTATTTTTGTGTCATTATTCTATTGCTTCATCTCATGTAAGAAGGTTACTTCTAAGCCATGAATCAGAGCATTATGCAGTGATATTTGATGCTGGAAGCACAGGAAGTAGAGTTCATGTCTTTCGTTTTGACACTAAATTGGATCTACTTCCCATTGGCAATCATATTGAATATTTTCTTGCGGTGCGTATACGTCTATTTTCACTTATTATGAACAGTTACCTATCGTAATTATTTATTCTTTTCGTAAATTTAATGGTGTGAAAGCTAAATAATTGTATTAGTTTAGTGGAGTTTTTTTTTCTTCAAAACTTGAAATGAATGACATAAAAAAGGCCTAGTTAGATTCAGGACAAGAGTTCAATTGATTAACCTTCACTAATATGCAAAGTAGGTGAAAACCTTTTTCTGGCTTATATGTATAATATATAGACGGTTATATTTTATTTTATTTTTCATTTGATATTTTGTATATATAATAGAATTTTGACTAATTTAGATATGTGTTATGTAAAGTTCATTTATTTAATATGAAAACATTCTCCAATAAGATTTTTTCTATAAATACATATATTCAAAGCTTGAATACAATATCTCTTCGAGGGGTGTACGATGAATTGTTAATAACCTTTTAATATAATAGTAAAATATTTTTAATATAGGGACAAAGAATTACGATTGTTTCTTGTTTTGTCTGACTTGTCCTTTCTATCTAATTTGTAGCACCTGGCGTATAAGGTTCATGAAAAATCAATCAAAGAAACATCTCTAGTGTGAAAAATGTATAGTAAGATTGAAATTACTTCTTAAACCCTAAGATACAACAGGCAACAAAATAATTTTTCCAAGAAGGGTTTAAGTAATTCCCTTTTTTATTAAAAAAATTATTTAATAATCTTAAAAATATGATTAATAATATTCCCAAAACAAATGTCAGACAAACATAATAAATGAACTAAACTTTAGTACTCCTCCGTCCACAATTGTTTGTCTGGGTAAGATCATGTACTCTTTTTATGAAAAATTGAATACAATGTGTAATTTGACTAATGTAACCCTACTTAGCAAGAATATCAAAGTCTACCTAACTTTTCAATTAAACAAAATGGAGTAATTATTAAGGGCAAAATTGGAAAAAATAATTAATTATTTTTTTATTATTTTAATTGACAATTAATCTTGGACATCTATTTTTAATATATCTGCCAAACATTTGTGGACGGAGGAAATAGATAATTATGGACAGTTCAAACGTCACATGCTTCGATTAAGATTATCAACAATAAAGTATCTTGGATCTCTTATTAGCACTGTTGTTTCCACCTATATATTGTTTATCTTTCTATACCCTTTATTAAAAAAAAAAATGTAGATTTGAGGGTTGAAGGTTTAAAAAGAAATCATCAAAAACCTAATTATGCTTCCACATTATGCACTAATTGGTCTACTATAGGGAAAAATACAAAATGTATCTATATTATATAGATTAGAATATATAAATGCTAATTTTCGTTTGCTTTTGTTAAAGCTATCATATCTGTTAGTGACTGAAGGGACCATCTGTCTCTGATTAGTTTAAGCTTTAGAGACATGAGTGTAATTAGGCATCGTTTCATAGTTGATTAGAGTTAGGTTAGAAATTAATTATGAGTAAATTATGTATTATCTTATGTATATATTAATTATACAGAAATTAGTTATTTATGTTAGTTATGCCATTTTTATTTTATATAAAATAATATATAGATTAATTTATACATGTATTAGTTATTGAATATTTCAATATTGTCAACGAAATATCATATTAATTTTGTAAAAAATAACTTATTTTTTATTCACCTATCACACGTCGTATAATAAGTTAAATAAAATTAATACATCCACAACTTCTTTCTAAAGCGGTGGATCGCTAATCCGTTTGATTGTAGATTTTGTATGATTTTTTTTTTCAAGTATCTGTTTGATCATAGGTTTAATGAGATGAAATTTTGGAAATTTGTCTTCAAATTTTTTTAAAAAATCTTTTGAGACTTTCATTCATAAAAATTGAAATTTTCTTCAAAGTAAATTACATGTTTAAACACATAAACTTTTAAATTTCAAAAACTACAACTTTTAATTTTCATATTTTCAAGTCTGAACTTCAAAATCTACTGTAAACAAGCGCTTAATTAAGAAAACAAAGAAAGCAATTATTCAAAGCTAGTTTTTATGTGATTGATAATATATATTATATAGTAGTACTACTTTGAACTTTCATAATTGAATTTTATTTAATCCTTATCTTGTAGCATATCTATATTTATGTTTTGATATTTGTGATTCTTGTAATTAATAATTATAATTATTGTTTTGGACAGATAAATCCAGGTCTAAGTTCATATGCAAATAATCCTAAAGCTGGAGCTCTTTCTCTAAAACCTCTATTAGACAAAGCTGAAGTTGTGGTTCCAAAAGATTTGCAGCCTCAAACACCCCTTAAACTTGGAGTAAACTAATTAAAATTCTTATTTATTTATTTATTTTCAATTTAGAAGAATTTTGTTTCATTATATTTTTTTCTTAAATAAGGTAATTTCTCTCTTAAAAAATTTAATTTTCATAATTAATTACATGAAGTATTAATGTATGAATATAAATAATACAGGCAACTGCTGGTTTGAGGTTATTAAAAGGTGATGCTGCTGTTAAAATATTGCAAGCGGTACACATCAGCTTCTTCTTTTAACTTTTTTTTCATTCATTTTTTATTAATTATATACAACATTCGTTCATTTTTAATTATCAATGTTTCTTTTTAAAGTCAGACTATAAGAATTTTGACTAATATTTTACAATATAGATATGCAAAGAATTGCAACTGAGACTATTTTCTGTATAATTTTTTAATACATAAACTTTTTGTTTAAAATATCGAATTAACGTAATTTAATTTACCTTTGAAAATTAGTCAAATTAATTTTCGGAAAACGGAGCATGACAAATAAAAATGGATGGATGAATTATTTTAGAAAATAAATCTTGAGAAATATTATATATATTGTCCTTCATTATTATTCTGATTAATATTTTTTAATTTTTGTATGTATTGTTAAGGTGAGGGATTTATTTAAGAATGAAACTACTCTTAATTACAAGGCGGAATGGGTTTCAGTCCTCGATGGTACACAAAAAGGTTCATATTTTTGGGTAAGTCACTTCAAAATTATCAAAGTTTAATTATTATTGTTATTAGTGCAAAGATTATATGTATGTTTGTGTTTTTGTCATTGCTCACGCTGTCAATATATAATATAATTATTAATTATCACTCAATTAGTTGTTTTTTTAAAAAAATTGACCTCTATATTATGTTATAAGATAATAATATTTTCGTCTGTCTTTAAATCTTAGGTACCCCTTTATCTAATCATACTAGTGAGAATGTACCACTAATTTGTAGATCTAAATTCAATTTTTATTCTTTCCTTTCCCTCTTCTTCCATGATCGCATTGTTTAAGTAACACACTATTGAAAAGTTACGAAAAATATTTGGTGGTTATTTTCACAAATAATCTAATTAAATTTGTGTATAAGAAATAAACAGTAAATGTTTGATACAAAAAAAAGTTAAAAAATTTCTCAATGTTTCAGTGAGAATTTGTTATCCACTCTTCTCAATGAGCTGATTTGGTGGAAAATGAGTAAAACATTACATTTTATAGCACATATTTTCTATTGATTCGCGCTAGAATTTTATTTTAATTTCTAGTGGTGACAAGGAAAAACAACCACTCACCTAGGTTAGCAAACCAATTTATAGACTATTCAATTGGGATATCATATAGGTGACTAAAATTACATGATTATTTAATTTTGTGTAATGCAGGTAGCCTTGAACTACCTATTAGGAAATTTGGGTAAAAAATATGAAAGAACAGTAGCTACAATTGATCTAGGAGGTGGATCGGTTCAAATGACATATGCCATCTCTAAAGAAAGTGCTATAAAGGCTCCCAAAGTACCAAATGGAGAGCCATATGTCCTTAATAAATCTCTTTTGGGAACTAATTATGACATCTATGTTCACAGGTAACCTTCTAAATTGATATTTATAACTACTCTTTTATTGATATTTTATGTGCTGACAAATTAATCATTAATGTGTAACAGCTATTTAAACTATGGTCAATTAGCAGCTAGAACTGAGATTTTCAAAGCTTCTGGAAACTCATCAAGTAGTCCATGTATTTTGGGAGGTTATAATGGTAAGATTAGTGCTCTCTAATCCCTTAATTGTTAGTATATATACAACTTTTATTAATTATGATTTGGTTAATTAAAGGTTATTACACTTACAATGGAGTGGCTTACAAAGCATCATCACCAAAACAAGGTTCAAGCTTGAAGCAATGTAGGACATTAGCTAAAAAAGCACTCAAAATTAAGGCACCATGCATGCATAAAAAGTGTACATTTGGTGGGATTTGGAATGGTGGAGGTGGACAAGGATTCAAGAATCTCTATGCTTCTTCGTTCTTCTATGATTATGCAGCTATGGTACCAACATTATTTTACTTGTCTAATTTGGTACCATTTCTTTTTCAAAAACTTAATTAGATTTTTGTTGATTGTGCATTTGTACAGGTTGGTATAATTGACCCCAAAAAGCCTTCTGGAAGAGCTAAACCAATACAATACCTATATGCTGCAAAGGTTGCTTGCAACACCAAAGTGAGAGACATCAAATCAGTATTTCCTAACATTGATGAGAGAAACATACCTTTTATATGCATGGACTTGGTATATGAGTACACTTTGCTTGTTGATGGATTTGGTAAGTTAATCCTAATTAATTTTGAATTGACAATTTATGTTCTACCATGATCTTGTCACTTGTGTGTCCCATATTGAATGAATGGGGAGCTAGTGTATGTGGTATCTAGGGTTTTGAGGTGTGATTTAGGCCTAAAATTGTTACATGGTATCAGAGTTCATCACACGGGGCCAAAGCTCTGAGTGGTGGTTTGGACTTGAAATGGGTGTCAGTCGTGATCACCTGGGCTTAGTCATGACCTATGAGGTAGTTGGTATTCAACTAAGGTTGATTGTTATGATCTTCTGTGTCCCACATCAATGAATAGGGAGCTAGTGTATGTGGTAGCTAGGATTTTAAGGTGTGATTTATGCCTAAAATTGTTACATGGTATCAAAGTCCATCCCACAGGACCCGTGCTCTGAGTGGTGACTTGGACTTGAAAAGGGTATTAGTCGTGATCAATTGGGTTCAGTCATGACCTATGAGGTAGTTTGTATTCAAGTGGAGGTGATTGTTAATTATGATCCCGTATGTTCCATGTTAATTAGTTGAATAGAGCTTGCGTGAAACTTCAATATATTTGGGTTCTTCCACCTCAATAGCTAACTTTTGAGGCATGAGACTTAGGTCATGATTTTTAACGTTTCTTCTTTTACCTAAAATTGGCAGGCCTGCATCCCAAACAAGAGATCACAGTGGTGCATGAAGTTAAATACAAGAATTATATTGTTGGAGCTGCTTGGCCCTTGGGTTGTGCCATTGATGTTGTTTCATCTTCCTCCTGATTTGAACATTGCCATCGTTGAATTTTATCAATATTTAACGTTATTACTAGCGTCTTAATAACTCTTTTTTCGATCCATATATTCTGGTGTACCTCTTAAAAAATCATTAGGGTCGTTTGATTTGATTAAATTATCCTTGATTAAATAAGAGTAGTACCTATTAAAAATATGAGAAGTTGATACCTACTTGATTAAGTAAAAGGTCATTCATTTTTGTTTAGACTACATGTAATATGGACAAAAGGGAGTAACTACTTAAAAAGCTCTTATAAGATTAACTATCTGTTTATTCATTTAAATAAATTTCAAATTATAAATACACTATTAAATAGTGCAGGGGTAAAAGGTTTTTAATAAAGTTTGGTATTGTAACAACAATTTTGACAAAGTTGAATTATTTTTCAGACCCTTTTCCTAAATATATTGGAAACTATTCTCATGTCTTTGGAGAAACTTCCCTCAAGTATTCAATGTTTATGTCAACAAATTGTATTATAAAATACCCTAGGGGGTTCCTTAATTTCAAGAACCTATCGAGTTAATTTTTAATCAACAATGAAGCATTGTGTAATTCTTCAAGATTAAGCGTCCCACCATGGTACTTCATCAAATCATAGATCAAATATGAATAAAATGATATAGTTCTTTTTTTTCCGCTTAGAATTGCACTTGTATTTGTTTCTAATACCCTTGCGTTTCTATGAATAAGGTAAAAAAAAAGAAGGTAAAAGTGCTTCTCAACAAGATCATTCATTTTCTATCTCAACAAGAGAAAAAAAATACATACTATGAACTGCTTGAAGCAACTGATTTGCTTAGCTAGATTAATCTGATTGGTTCTGGAAGTTTTGGCTATGTCTACAAAGGCATTCACAGATATGTCCTATTCCAATTAAAGTGTTTAATTTGAAAGAGGAAGCAACTTTTAAGAGTTTTGGCCCAAGCTAATAGAGAGCTCATTTTTCCAGTGAACCAAAATGTTGGTACGACGATGATAAGGGTGAGAGACTTTAGCATGAATCTCCCAGGTTTCTTTGGGTGATGAGGACCCTATAGAATTTTTTTGATGAGATTTATAAGATAGTGGAATTTATGGGAGTGTTTGTACATCTCGGATTCGAAAGACAGGAAATTTATGTTTTTCACTGACCTAGTGTCAGCACAGACGACGCCACCCATGTCCACAGAAAGGACAACGATCTGTAGGTGATAGCGTGATTGTGACGGTCCATAATTCAATGCACGAGTCGTAGATAGGTCTCGTAAGTGAGTCCTAGACTTTAAGAAATTTGGTGGCCAAGAGTTAGGACCTATGGTCGTGGTCTACGGTCCGTCGATGGACCCATTGACCGTAGGTGTGGTCCGTCGTTGGGGTACACAATTAGTGGTCTCTGATCTCACCCATGATCAACCAGGACGGTCCGTGGTCTGACCAACGGACCGTTGGTTGGGCCATGATTGGGGTTGACAGTTATTTTCCTCAAGGGCTTTTATGTCTTTTTCTAATTATTCTAACTAATACTATGTCAAAGATAAGGTCAACTGTGTCATTTTTGTCTCTATAAAATATTATATCATAGAAAGAACACTTAAATAGTCTATTTGAGTTCTCTAATTGGCGTATCTCAATCTAGGCTTATACTTGATTAACCATATTTTACATTCTTTTTTCCTCACTTGTAGGATAAAACATCCTAAAAAGTGGTTCTATGATATAGTGTTTTCTAGAGATAAAAAGGGCAAAATTTACCTTTATCTTTGAAGACATTACCAGTTCATCAGGACAAATGTTTCTTAAAAGCTTCAGGACAATAACATGATTGTAAATAGATTGTGCGAGTGTTTTTGTATTCTCAACAACTTTTGGTATCTAGTCTATCTTTGTTAATTGTTGTAAAATAAGTTCTTTTGCAATTAGAAGGATCTAAGATCCAAGAAATTATCCTGCATTTTTCCATTAGTTTTCTGCATGATTTTATCATGCCGGAAGATATTGAGTTTGACATTAATTGGACCACAATTTAAATTCATGATTTAGATATACCTATTGCTCTGATTAAGATATTTTCCTTGCTTAAAGAAAAGAAGTCAGATCTTGTATCAAACATTTTATTTCTAACTTTGTGTCTCATGACAACTTGTCCCCCGCCTATAGTGGTCTCCCCCTCTAAGGCTATATTTGTTGTTGAACTAGTACTGTGCCACTTTTTTAACCTCTCACCTTTAGTTTGTACATGAATATTAAAATGTGTTTGGATGTGCGATTTTGGTAGACTATTGAGCATTTGAATAAATTTGATTTGATGATATGTTCAAGGAGAAACAAATCATTGCTATTGCTCAACGAAAAGGGGATATCTATTTAAGAAATTAAAATTCTGGTCCAAATAATTGCATAGTCGATATCTAACTATATGATAAAAGTAGGCAAGAAACTAATGAAAAAGCACAAATAATTTTTTGGAACGTAGATTATTCCCATTGCTTGTAATGCTATAGAAATTAACGAAGATAGATTGGATACCAGAAGTTTTGAGGAAGGCAAAAACACTGGTATAATGTATTTACAGACATGATATAGTCCTAAAGTTTCTAAGATATGTTTGTCCCAATGAGCTTGTAAAGTCTTCAACTATAACGTCAATTGTGCAATTTTTGTCTTTATAAAATATTATATGTAAGCAAGAATATTTAATTAGGCGGTTTCAGTCCTCTAATTGGCGTACCTCAATCATTGCTTCTACTTAATTAACCATTTTTTACTTTCTTTTACCCTCACTTGTAGAAGACAAGATTGGGGTACACTAATCAGAAGAATAAAACATCCTAATTAAGTGGTTCTATGATACGATATTTTCTAAAGACAAAAAGGGCAAAATTTACCTTATCTTTGAAGACTTTACAAGCTCATCAGGGCTATCGTTTCTTAAAAGCTTAAGGTTAGTAACATAGTTGTAAATAAATTGTGCGAGTGTTTTTGCATTCTCCAAAACTTTTGGTATCTACTCTGTCTTTGTTCATTGTAGTAAAATAGGTTCTATGCAATTAGAAAGATCTATGGTCCAAGAAACTATCCTGAATTTTTTCATTAGTTTATTGCATAAATCCACCATGCCGGAAGATATTAAGTTTGACATTAATTGGACCAGAGTTTAAACTCTATTGCTTAAAGAAAAGGAGTCAGCTCTTGTATCAAACATCCTATTTCCAACTTCATGTCCCATGGCACCTTGTCCCCCTCCTTTAGTGGTCTCCCCCCTTTAAGACCATATTTGCGGTTGAACTAGTACCGAGTGCCAATTTCTCAATCTTTGACCTTTGGTATGTACATGACTATTAAAATGTGTCTGGATGTGTTGTTTTGGGGAGACTATTGGGCATTTGGATAAACCTGATTTGATTATATTTTCAAGGAGAAACAAAACATTGTCTGGTTCAAATATACATATTGCTCATTGAAAAGGGGTATATCTACATAAGCAATTGAAATTGTGGTCCAAATAGTTGCATACTCGATATCTAACTACATGATAAAAGTAGGGAAGAAACCAATGGAAACATAGAATAGTTTTTTGGAATGCAAATGATTCCCACGCATGGAACTTATGTTACGCAAATTAACATAGATTGATTGGATACCAGAAGATTTCAAGAAGGCAAAAAACATTGGTGCAATTTATTTATAGACATACTACAGTCCTAAAGTTTCTAAGAGATGCTTGTCCCAATGAGCTTGTAAAGTTCGAAGATAACGTTAATTGTGCAGTTTTTGTCTCTATAAAATATTATATCCTAGAAAGAACACTTAATTAGGCGGTTTATGTTCTCCAATTGGTGTACCTCACTCTTAGATTCTACTTAATTGATCATTTTGACTTTCTTTTACTCTTACTTGTAGAAGACAAGATTGGGGTACGTCAATCAGAAGAACATAACATCCTAATTAAGTTGTAAATAAATTGTGCGAGTGTTTTTACATTCTCCAAAACTTTTGATATCTAGTCTCTCTTTAATTTGTTAATTGTTGTAAAATAAGTTTCATGTAATTAGAAGGATCTACGGTCCAAGAAACTATCATGCATTTTTTCATTAGGTTCTTGCCAGATTCCATCATGCCAGAAAGTATTGAGTTTGACACTAATTGGACCATAGTTTAAACTCTTGATTTAGATATACCTATAGCTAAATGAGTCAGATTTTGTACCAAATATCCTATTTCTAACTTTGTGGCTTGTGACACCTTATGCCCCTTATGTAGATCTTTTGCCTTGTCCATTTTATCTATGTCTATTCCCCATGGTTGGAGGGAATCTTTGAGATCCTTAGTGGAAATAAGATATGCTTGAAGAAATGAAGGCTCTAGAACAAATAAGACTTGGGAATTATTCGTGCCCTCACCAGAAAAGAATTTGGTCGGCTACAAGTTGGTATTTGTAGTGAAACATAAAGCTAATGGTTCGATTGAAATGTTCAAGGTCAGCCTTGTAGATAAAGGAATCACTTAAATATATTAAATGGATTATCATGAGAGATTTGGAAGAAGAAGTTTATATGGGGATTACTCCTGAATTATAAGGAAAAAGAGTCAAGAAAAGGTGTGTAGATTGAGTAAAGCCTCATACGGGCTAACAATGCTTTCTCAAAACATGATTAGATATATTTAGGAAATCTATAATCAACAAGACAATGTTGATCATACTCTATTTATATGATATCAAAAGTATAAGATCACTCTTCTTATAGTTTATGTTGATCACATAATAATGACATATGATGACAAAAAAGAGATGGCTCGACTAATAAAGCTCTGGGCTCAGGAGTTTGGTATCAAGGATCTAGGGAAACTCCAATTTTTTAAGTGAACTGAAGTGTCTAGATTGGGAAAAAGAATCTTAAGGGGAGCTATATTTTAGATTTTCTAAAAGGAAATTGTATGTTGGGTTGTAAGCTAGCAGGACCAACAAGTGAGAGAAACCACACACTACAAGTAGGGATAGGAGAGTTCGTTGATAGACAAAAAATATTAGAGAATGACTAGAAGACTCATTTATATTTCACAAACTATACCTGATATAGCATAAACAGTAGCATGGTAAGTCGGTTCATGCATGATTCTCGTGATTGTCATAAGCAAGTTATTTTTTTTATTCTGCGGTATTTAAAATCTACTATAGAAAAAGGTCTTTTTTTCACCAAACATCGTCACCCCCGTATAAAAGCTTTTTCAAATGTTGATTGGGTTGGATCTCCAGATGATAGGAGGTGTATAACTGGTTATTGCACACTCGTGCGAGGGAACTTAGTCATTTGGAGAAGCAGGAAGCGAACTGTAGTTGCTAGATCAAGTGTTACGTTGAAGTAGAGTATAGAGTTATGTCTCAAGATGTTTGTGAACTTATGTGGATACAAAAACTACTAGAAGAAATAGACTTATACGAAGATGATATATTATCCTTGTACTGTGATAACAAGGCTTCCATCAGTATAAACCAATATCCAATAATGCAAAACAATATGATCGAACAAAACATATTAAAATTTATCGACACATCAACAAGGAAAGGTTGACTAGTGATACCTTGAGCTTGTTCCATGTGATGTATATCCAACTAAGTAGATTCTTATCTGATTTAGTTTCCAACATTATAGAGATTATATTTTATTTTCTTAATTGTATATTTCGTAGTTAGGCATTTCACTACTAAAAACACAGGATTTAGCGACATAAATTTTGTATTGATGAGCAACAAAATCTTTCGCTAATCCTATTTAGTGACAAATTAGCAATAAATTTTTGTTATCTACGAGCAAATATCAATAAATTAGCGATGAATTTCACATCCAAATCCATCTTTTTAGTAGTGTTTGTTTTATTCATAAATCCCTCTATGATTGATTGTGCAGAGACACATGAGAATTAATGAAATCTTTATTCTCAAAGTCTACAATCAATACATTTCACTATTTTGTCTTAATATTAATATGTAAAATGGTGAAATTGTAAGAATATCGTAAGATTACATATCATCATTAATCTAAATCAAATTAGATAACATACATAATCCAGAGAACTTACTTGTTATAGTCGTAGCGGAAGCGGAAGCGGAAGAGTAGGATGAACCGCAATTAAATTTTATTACTCAATGGTGGCTGTCAAATATGTAGTAGCAACTCATATACGCAGCCTAAACCCTAATTGATGGAGAAGGGAATAATGTGTAGGATTGTTATACTATTTTCATATGTTGTATTGTTCTCTCTTTTTAATATCACATCATATGTGTGTTTAAATAGAAATTCCCCACGGCTAACTAGTAACTGAATGGGCCTTAAAGCACCTCATATGGGTGGGCCCAAATTTTCTACAAATATAAATTGTATAACTATAACCAAATTGATCATCTTGAAAATCTTTAAGTAGATTTGTTTTAAAAAGGGAAAATTAATAAACTAGTCAAAATTCCTAACATAATTATTAAAAACATCTACACTTTAAATTAATTATTAAAAATGTCAATATATTAATATTTTAGCAAATAGAATGTATACTAATATATTTAATTTTCTTTCCTTTTATTTCTCAAATCAGGTCTCACATTGGACTATTTTACTCCCCTATCCGTGAAAAAGAAGAAGAAAAAAAACTCTGATTACCCACTTTTCTCTCTTTTAAGGTTTTTACCCAAAATTCTTTCCTTTCTCTCTGTTGAGTTTTTCACCATTGTTCTCTCCTTTTCTTGTCTAAGAAAATTATCTCTTCTATTTTCCTCCACTATGTCAAGAAATCACACAATTCCTTCAAAATATTTTCACCCATTGATAAAGATAAATACATTGTCACCAAGTATCATTTGAGATTTCCCTCTATTATGTAAAGACATTATTTATAAGTAAAATTCAAAAAATTGAATGTTGAAGATTTCAAAAAACTTGTTGAAGACCTAGTTGAGGAAGAACAATTTTCTATTAGTTTGTTTTGTATTTATAATTTTTTTTAGAATTTTGTCTCTTGTCTTAATTAATATTCAAATCAGTATATATGCTATTAATATTTATATTCATTCGAAATCTCATGTTGCATATTTTATAAATCTTGTATTTGTTCCTAATTTGAATTCATCCCAAAGATATGTCAATCACATTTGTATTTTATTTATAGGAAGAACAACTTCCTATTAGTTTGTTTGTTTTTATATAATTTATTCAGAATTTTGTATTCTTTCTCAACTTGTATTTAAAAACCTCTGCTATTAATATTTGTATATATTCAAAAACCATGTTGCATAGTTTTTGCATATGGTATTTGTTCCTAATTTTATTTATTCTAAGATATGTCAACTAGTTATGTATTTTATTTAAGAATGATTGCAACAAATATTCATTTTTTTTTCAGTTTTATGTTTCATTCTCACTTTTTAATCATATTATTTGTATTTTATATACGGAAAAGGGCCTAAAATACCTTCGAAGTATTGAAAATGGTACAAAACTACACTCCCTCCACCTATTGGATCCAAAATGTCTTTCTCATCCACCTATTGACTCCAAAATACCCTTCTCATCCACCTTTGGGTTCAAAATTGACCACTTATTTAACGGTTTTAAATTTAATCGTTTAAATATTTTTTTAAAATATTTGGCGCTCAACTATTGGTTATAATTTAATTTATTAATATTATAAACCAACCCACTATCCACTCATTACTAATTAAACCCCACCCAATTAATAAATAAATTCTAATATCAAAATCGCCCTAAGCATCTCTACTAAAACACGACGAAATTACAGATTCCTAAAAATGACATAAAAAATTATCTGAGTCTGAATCGAAGCTCCAAAATTTAGGTTGAGCTGCTTATTTAGGAGGACACTTTCAATATGATTCTCTTTCAAGCTTGAATTCAAAATTAATGATTAAAGGTAAAGAAATAGTACCTCCCGAATTAATGCATGCATTTTTTTCATAAAATTTTATAAATATTTATGATTTATTTTAAATATTAAAACTTCAATATATTATTTTTTTTAAAAATTATATGTTAATTAACAACACATAACTGAGACGAACAAATAATTAAGATGAACATATTCAGACTTTTAAGTTTATCGGTAATTTTTATTTAGACACTTGAATAATAATATGTTTTGATTGAGGACTTGAATTTGTGATAATGTACTTTTATAGACGTTTTCACCTCTCTAGTTTTCCTATTGTTGCATTAGTAATGAGACAGGTTTATTAATTGGGTGGGGTTTAATTAGTAATGGGTGGGTAGTGGATTGATTTATAAATTATATTAATAAGGTAAATTATAACGAATAGTTGATCATCATGTATTTTAAAAAATATTTTGATAATTTAAATTTAAAACCATTAAATAAGTGGTTAATTTTGAATCCAAAGGTGGATGACAAGGGTATTTTGGAGCCAATAGGTGGGTAGGAAGGGTATTTTGGAGCCTATAGGTGGATGGAGGGTAGTTTTGTACCATTTCTAATACTTCAAGGGTATTTTAGGCCCTCTTCCGTTTTATATATTATCATACAAAATACTACATAAAGACTAAAATGAATACAACTACAAATAAAATACACACTGGAATGAGGCTTTTACCCTCACTTAATTGTTTGGCACACTAGGAACGAGGCTTTTTAGACCAGCCTCATTTGTCCCGCTAGCCTCGTAGGCACAACCCGCAAGCCTTAGAGGCCAACCCGTTGGATTTACATTTTAAAAGTATTTACTATATATATTTCAAGTAGTGATTTATTTGTTAAGATTTCGTCAATAAATATTTTTAAAATATAAATGTAAAATCAAATTTAACTTCTTTGTATATCTTTTACATTTTAGGGCCATTAGCCCACTAAATTTTCTTATCATCCTAAATTAATCACTCCATTATAACTATCAATCTTTGACCTCTCTTATTTTTGTTTTTATGCCTAATTTTCCATTTCTCCTTTATTGTCTTGTTTATGAAAATTGTGATCATTTAATGTTTTTTGCTTGAATGAATCTTATGAATGTTGTATCTTCGCTATTATGTAAGTATTCATTGAAGTATGCGCAATTTATGGATGAATTTATGTATGTATTGATATCGTATTCATCAAATATCAATGTTCGGTACTCTTTCTAAGAGACCAATATTGTCCAATTTTTGGTTGAAGGGCCAACCCGTCCCAACTTGTGGCCCACTTAGGGTTGGGTTGGACTACTATTTTATTGGCTCTTTAATTAAAAGGGTCAACCCGTCCTAGACCATTAGGGTTGGGCTGGATTCGGTTGGGCCAGACCATTTTAACAGCTCTAATCTTAAGCTTTAAAAATGAAATTGTCATACAATTAAGATAGTTTACCTTAAAACACCACCATGAAAGCAACTACCTATGGCCTTGAGACGATACTGGACACAGACTTTTGTATCATGAATCTAGAATCCAACCAACGACTTTTGTCTTTCTCAAACAAGTTGGAGAGATCAAAACTAGGAGAAATAGAAATAGTATCGAAAAAAATCAACACATAGGCTTCATTGATGATGAGCTTTGCTCTGTGTCTCGGAACACTTTGCACTCAGAATTAAGCACCATGCAAGCATAAAAAGTGTACATTTGGTGTGATTTGGAATTGTTGAAGTGGACATGGATTCAAGAATCTCTATGCTTCTTCTTTCTTCTATGAGTATGCAGCTATGGTACCAACATTCTTGTATAATTTGTTAATTTCTTTTTCAAAAAATAAGAAGTATTTTTGTTAATTGTGCATTTTTACAGGTTGGTATAATTGACTCCAAAAAGCCCTCTGGAAGAGCTAAGCCAATACAATACCTAAATGCTGCAAAGCTTGCTTGCAACACCAAAGTTAAAGACATAAAATCAATATTTCCTAATATTGATGAGAGAAGCATAGCTTCTATATGCATGGACTTTGCATATGAGTACACTTTGCTTGTTGATGGATTTGGTAAGTTAATTCTTAATTAATTTTGAATTGACTATAATTGATGTTTTGTTATGATCTTGTGTGTCCCACATTGAATGAATGGGGAGCTAGGATATGTGGTAGCTAGGACTTTGAGGTGTGATTTAGCCTAAAATTGTTACATGGTATCATAGTTCATCCCACGGGGCCAACACTGTGAGTGATGGTTTGGACTTGAAAAGGGTGTCAGTCGTGATCAACTGGGCTCAGTCCTGACCTATGAGGTAGTTGATATTCAACTGGGGTGATTGTTGCACTACAACAAAAACAACCTTTAACGTCAATAAATATACATATTAACAAAGAGTGATAAAACATTAACCGGCATTAGTTAAATGCTATTGGATCCAAGGTTGCTATACGCTTCAGGGACATTTACAAAGAACGCTAAATGCCGCTAAAAATCTATTTTTAGTGGCAATTAAGCTATTACCATTAATTATTTGCCGCTAAAAATTATTTTTTATGTAGTATTGAAATCCCGTGTGTTCCATGTTAGTTGAATGAGCTTGCGTGAAACTTCAATATATTTGGGTTCTTCTACCTCAAATAGCTAACTTTTAAGGCGTGAGACTTAGGTCATGGATTTTAAAGTTTCTTCTTTTGCAGAAAATTGGCAGGCCTGCATCCCAAACAAGATATCACAGTGGTGCATGAAGTTAAATACAAGAATTATATTGTTGGAGCTGCTTGGCTATTGGTTGTGCCTAGGGGTGTACATGACTGGGTTGGTTCGGATTTTTCAAATATCAAATCAAACCATTTGTGTCGGATTTTTGAATTTATAACCAAATCAAACAAATAAAACTCGAATTTTTCAACTTCGGGTTTTTCGGATTTCTTCATTTTTTTTTTGGATTTTCGAGTTTTTTCAATAAAGTATTCATACAAACATATAATTTACTTGTACTTCAAATATTTCTTTAGTCCTACCAAAACGCAACTATCTAAATTATTTCTCAAAAAAATAACAAAAAATATGATATGATTAATGACACTAAAATATCCAACAAAAAAATAATAATAAAATCACGTAAAACAAATATTGCAAATTAATAAGTCATATATAATGAAATTGATCATAATTTAAATTACTAAATCATGCTAAAATAAGTTTAGTAAGTATTAGTTACCTGACTAAATATTTAAAAAAAAGTAAAATTAGATCATGTATTTTAATTGTCTAAATATATGTAAAACTAAAAAAACAAATATTCAATATTATTGTCATTCTTAGTGTTGAATTGATTTCTTTTTTTCATTAGTATTAATTTAATTTTTATTTAAACTTTATTATAATTATCAACATCTATGGACTATAATCTATATTAGATCATTAAGAATTCTAACTTTCAAACATGAAATAAATATATTCAAAGATAAAAACTATGAAAAAGTATAAGAGATATTTAAAAATTATATCAAAGTAAGTACTTTTACATATAAAATAAAATTTTAAATCATATATATAATGTCGGGTTGGTTTGATCTCGGACTAGTTTTTTTAGTTGAAACCAACCCAACCCAAATATAGTCGGGTTTTTTTTCCAACACTAAACCAAGTTAAATCAAACCACTAGTCGAGTTTTTTTCAGTTTGACTCAATTTGTGATTTGATTCGGTTTTCTATTCGATTTTGTACACCATAGTTGTGCCATTGATGTTGTTTCATCTTCCTCCTGAATTGAACATTGTCATCTTTGAATTTTATCAATATTTGATGTTACTATTAATGTTTTAATTACTATTTTTTGGGATCCATATATTCTGGTGTACCCCTTAAAAAATCATTAAACCCTAGAAAGTAGAAGGGCTGTTTGATTAAATAATAGTAATAATTAAAAATATGAGAAATTGATACCTACTTGATTAAGTAAAAAATCATTCATTTTGTTTAGACTACTTGTAATATGGACCAAAGGGAGTACATATCTACTTTAAAAGCTCTTATAAAATTAATTATCTGTTTATTCATTTAAGTGAATTTCAAATTATAAATATTTCATTAATGACAATCAAATACAATAGAGAGTATGAGAGAGACGGAGCTAAAGGGGGCCAATGCGTTCAATTGATCAGTCCCTTTGACGTAAAATTAGACCAACTAGGCAACAAATGATTTTTTTTCTTGTAAAAATTAATATATGAATTATTGAATTCCCTTGACATAAGAAAAAATGTTGATATAATGTTGAAGGAAATTGAAAAATTACATTAGATCGCGTGCTTGTTCATATTTTACATATATTTTAGTATATTTGGAATTGTTTTTGTAGAATGTCATTGAGAAAGTGTAAATAAAATAAAGGGAAAAGACTCAAATATGATACTGAATAGCTCATCTATGTTATATATTAAAAGTTTGACACACCTATGTTATTCTCACTTGAGAAAAGGTTCATAAATGTCATTATGGATTAATGGAAAACCCATTTGATTTTGATAAACCACGTCACTTTATCTTCATAGTTAATGATGATTCAACAACGTCATTTTTTACAAAAATAAATAAATAATAACAAAAAACCTTTAAAAAAAACACTTAATTTTTTTTTAAAAAAAACACCCAAATTGTAAACTTGCACAATAAAAATAGGAAAAATTACGCGGTTAAGCAAACTTATACTATTTAATTACTCATCATAGATGCAGTTTGCTATAATTACTACTCGAGACTAACATTATAAATTAGTTACGTGGGCTAACTTCGAGTTTGTATAATTAGTCACATTTGTATATGTATAATTCACCAGCATATACAAATACATATGTATGATATACAATTATTTAACTTATATACATATAAAATTAACCTCTCTCCCACCCTTTGTCCTCTCTCGCTCGCCTCTCTCCTCCCTCCCTCAATCTCACTCGCCTCTCTCCTCCCTCTTCCAATCTCGCTTGCCATTTATACAAATGTATATGTATAAATACAATTATATATAATTTTATACATATACAATTCAGCTCTCTCCCACTCTCTACCCTCTCTCGCTCGCCTCTCTCCTCCCTCTATCGATCTCGCTCGCCTCTCTCCTCCATCTTCCAGTCTCACTCGCCTCTCTCCTCCGTCTCCCAAACTCTCTTTTCATATATACAAATACATATGTATAATATACAATTATCTAACCAATATACATATACAATTCACCTTTCTCCCACTATTTTCCCCCTCTCTCTCGACTCTCTCCTCTCTCTCCAAGTCTCTCTCACCTTTCTTATCCATATAACGTGTAGCTACAAATTGTAATTATCAAACTATAGCTATAGAGAGTAATTAATTATTTTTAAGTGGCTATATGTGAAAGTTTTCCATAAAAATATGTGTATTTCAGGTGGAATTATAATTTTTTTTTAAATAAATAATAATTGAGATGAGTTTTTAGAAATTTGGCCGATTTTATATTAATGATGTGGGTGAATAATCGTCCGCCACGTGGACAAAATAGTTTTGCAAAATCAAATGATTTTCTCAAACAAAAATGACATAGATAAGTTAAAATTTTAACGAATGACATGAATAAATATTTTTTCAAAATTCAGGAAACCTTTCCACATCTCTTACATTGTTGGTTTTTTACGTCTTGAAATTGGAAATCTAAAGGTTGTGAGATAGATGGATCTATCAATGAATCAATTCTCAGATAGAATTCCTACAGAAATGGGAAGATTGCAAATTTGGACACCTTTCTTTGAGAGACAATAAATTGCAACGAGACTCAATAGAAACATGGTAGGTTTGAATTTTCTAGACTTTACTCATAATAATACATCAAGAAAATAGTCTGAAATATATTCGAACTTTGATCGAAATTGATGTAACGATACTGAACTTTGGAAAGGACCTTTTATCTCCTATACTATCTAATAGTGTATTTTAAAGGTATATATGTGTCCACGTGTACATCATAAATATTGCATCAGTTTAAATAATAATATGTCCACGTGGGCACATATATACCTTTAAAATATACTACTAAATAGTGCAGGGGTAAAAGGATTCCCATAAAGTTTGGTATCGTAACAACAATTTCGATCAAAGTTAAAATATTTTTCAAATTCTTTTCCCTAATATATTAGAAACTTTTCCTATGTCTTGGGAGAAAATTCCCTCAAGTATTTCAATGTTTATGTCAAATTTTATGATAAAATACCCTCAGGGGGTTCTTCAAGATTAAGCGTCCCACCATGTGCTACTTCATCAAAGCATAGATCAAATATGAATCAAATGATATAGTTCTTTTTTTTTTTTTGCTTAGATTTGCACTTCTATTTGTTCCTAATACCCTTGCGTTTGTATGGATAAGGTACAAAAAAGGTAAAAGTGCTTCTGATCAGCAACATTATTCATTGTCTATCTCAGCAAGAGAGAGAATTTCATACTATGAACTGCTCGAAGCAACGGATTTCCTTAGCTAGATTAGTTTGATTGGTTCTGGAAGTTTTGGCTTTGTCTACAAATGCATTCACATATATGTCTTTTTTTTCCCTCACAGATATGTCCAATTCCAATTAAAGTGTTTAATCTGAAAGGGGAAGCAACTTTTAAGAGTTTTGGCTCAACCTATGATGGCCTAACCTAATAGAGAGCTCATTCCTCCAGTGAGCCCAAATGTGGGTACGACGATGATAAGGGTGAGAGACTTTACTAGCATGAATCTCCCAGGGTTCTATGGGTGATTAGGACCCTAAAGAATTTTTTGATGAGATTTCTAAGATAGTTTAAATTATGGAAGTGTTTGTAACATCTCGAACTCGAAGAGATAGAAAATTTCAGTTTTTCATAGACCTGGTGTCAGCACAGACGACGCCACCCACGTCTTGTAGATTGGACAACGGTTTATAGGTGATAGAGTGATTGTGAAGTTTGAATTTTCTAAAAATGATTGGTTCTAGTACTTTTTATACGGTTCACCAGCACGGTCCATCATTCAATGCACGAGTCGTAGATAGGTCTCGTAAGTGAGTCCTAGACTTAAAGAATTTTGGAGGGCAAGAGTTAGGACCTATAGTCGTGGTCTACAATCCGTCGATGGATACATTGACCGTAGGTGTGGTCCGTTGTTAGGGGTCCATAATTAGTGGTCTCTGATCTCACCCACGATCAACCAAGATGGTCCCTGGTCTGACCAACGGACGTTGGTTAGGCCATGATTGGGGTTGCCATTATTTTCCTTAAGGGATTTTAGGTATTTTCTAATTATTATAACCTATTAATACGTCAAAGATAAGATCAATTGTGTCATTTTTGTCTCTATAAAATATTATATTATACAAAGAACACTTAATAGTCTATTTCAGTTCTCTAATTGGTGTATCTCAATCTAGGCTTCTACTTGATTAATCATTTTTGACATTCTTTTTCCCTCACTTGTAGTATAAAACATCCTAATTAAGTGGTTTTATGATATAGTGTTTTCTAGAGATAAAAAGGGCAAAATTTATGTAAGGTCCCTCAAAATGAATTAAGGTAGCTAGAGCCTCACATGAATTAAGGTAGCTAGAGCCTCACATGTGCCTAAAAAGTTTAATAATATGTTAATTAAGTGTTTTACAGTGTGCATACTTGATTTGAAGTGATTTGGAGGTCAAACGTCCGAGTTGTTCGAAAGTTAGCCTTGAGACGTGCTAGTGTGTTCTGGTGTGCCTTGGTATGTTTTACATATTGTTTGATGCTCAAATTGATAGGGAAGGTCCTTAAAATGTTTATGATCGTAATTAGGTTCGAAACATCGGGGACAAATCCCCAAGGACTACCCCATGGGTCCTGGAGAAGGACCCAAACACTGCCTAGCAGTGTCAATCTACGCCCAAGAGACGACGGAACATACATCATATACGCCCCATCGATTGGGGGCATGTCTCAACACTTAGACGTGTGAGCTAAGTACCCAAAAGGGATCCTCAATCACCATCGATGGAGTGCAGGACGTCCCATCACTCCATCAACGACCCGTCAACCTTGGCCGTCGTTTGAGCCTGCAATTTTGCAGCATGCACGCTTCCATGCTAGGGGTGAATTGGGAAATTCACCCCACATTCCAAAATTAGTATGGATGGTTATTATGGGATATTTTAGGTATATTAAGTTAGTTAATAACGTAAAAACCCCATTCCCAATTCATTCTTCAAAATTTATCTTCCCTCTCAAAACAAAACCTCTCTAGAATCCTCCATTGGAGATGAAACTCAAGAACAGTTTGGAGATTGGATTTCCATAGATTCTTCATAAAATTTTCGTGTATTTCTTATCTAATGAGGTATGGTGATCCTTTATCCTTAGTTATCTATTCATCTAAATAGTTCTATCAAAACTTTTCAAAGAGATTTCTATGATCAAATTGTCTATCTTTCAATCTAGCCATGAGTTCTTTCTCAAATTGATTTCAAGAACATGCTTATGATAAATTGATGATTAGATACTATTTTTAAAGTGAATTTAAATCCAATTTCATGATGAACCCATGTTCTTCCCAAAATCTCAATTTAGACTATGATGTGGGTAATGTGATCTTGACCTTATGATGATTGAATTGTGGATTTAGTTTATGTTATTGTACCTTTAGCTACTGCCTTATATATGAATTGTTGATGAATTATGAGAATTTATCAATGATGATCAAATCTTGGATAATTGGTGAGTTTGCCCTATTCCTTCTACTTTGTATAAAATTGATGGTAGATTGACCTTGAATGTCATTGTGTGGAATGGTCCACTTATGGTGACGATGTTTACTTTATTGTCCATATCTATATGTGTTGATCATGACCTTGAAGTCAAGTTATGAATTATGAAGTGTGGTTATGATGATCACATCTATAAAGTATTATGCCTAGTCTCCAATGCTAATATCATATTCTAGGTGTTGATAATGTCTATTACGTTTGAATGAAGTTGTTAAGGCTAGGTATGGTATATGTGCTGCCATTAATGAAGTGATAATGGTTAATGACCCCCTACCTATGTACCCCTATATGAATATGTGATATTAGCCAATGTACGGAGTCTTAGATTCAAGGTTGATGATGTCTTGTCTCCTATGCTATAATGTGGTGTGTGGTTTATGCATGAATGTATAATGTGGTCTTAAGAGAGTGGTTGCCTCAATGTGAAGTAGATAGACATTATGTGATTATGTTGTCCAATGTACACAAACCTCATGCATGCTTATGTGTAGTATAGGATCATGTTGTCTAATGAAAGGATAATTCTCATATGCACTAAAGTCTACTACTATGAATGTAAAGTATATGTCCATGAAGTATCATAGGTATTTTAACTAGGATGAATTGATAGGTGTACTAGTGTAGGCAAGGGTATAAGACCTTGCCTATACATTGCATATGTGTGCCTTGATAGAATAGTTCCTAGGGTGGTATCTCTATGTACATGAATATGAATGCATGACTAAGCTATGAACATGAAAGTATATATTATGATGTCAATAATATACTATGATGAAGTATGATCATGTAGTGTCTAAATGTGTTTATGTGAAAGGTCTCCTCATGTAGGTACACATACACACATGAATGCATAAAATGAAGCATGTATGATGATCTAGTAAAGAGGGGGTCTCTTGAAAGGTATTCTCAATTGTACTCTAAACTAGATTATTGTGTTTGAATATGCTATGTCCATGTGAAAGGTTACCTCACATGATTTAGGTTGATGAAAGGTCTCTCTCAACTATAACCTATGAGCTAAGCATATGAGGAGTTAATCTCCTAAAGCCATTTTAATGAAGTAAAGTTAATAAATACTTTTCAATAAAGGGAACTTAACTTAGCACCGAGTGAACTTGACAAATGAAGGGTGCCCCTTTCCTATGAGGGAAGGCATGTTCACTAAATGTCCTCATGAGGTGGAAACTATAATTCCATAAAGAGGGTCTCAACTTACATCTTCTAGTTCCATAATTATCTTGTCCTATAGGACCTAGCATGTGGATCCAAATAATATGCTAGGATTATACTCATGTCTTACCTTGGCAAGTAAGATACCCTCTTTTGGTGTGAGGGGATGACACTGAATTTCATGTTTGGCTTACATGATCTTATTGTCGGTTAAGGCTAGCATTTACCTAAAGTAAAATAGACAATGGAAGTAAAGTAATAAACCCTAACTAGGATAACCTAAGGGAAGTTTCTTAGTATGGGTGAGGGTATGAGACTTTACCTATGCATTGCACAAGTAAGGTGTTCTATATGTATATGTATATGTATATGTATATGTATATGTCTCTTATGCATGACATTATGGTATTAACCTACTTGTTATGATAATATGCATAATATGAGTCCTATGGTGTCGATTTGATGTGGTCTTACTTTATGTGCATGAAGTTGGTCTTAGTGACTACATGAAAAAGGTCTTACTTGGTATGTACGAAGTTATCTATACTTGCCATGTTGTTATATGAAGTAAATGATGTGCTTGTGGTCTCTTTGTGAGTTTACTTAGTATGTGTGAGGTTATGAGGCTTCACATGTACATTGCACTAGTAGGCTTCGATTGGGATTGTGAGTAGGATCTTGTGATGTCTTTATGAAGTGAAGTCTAAGTATTCAATTGTTGAATATTGTCTGACTATGGTGTTGTTGGTAGTGTTGACTTGCATATAGTCTTGAAATGAGTCTTATATATGGTTCATGAAGTATTTTGGTTCCTATGTGAAGTAGGTGTCTCATCATATGTTATATTTATGTGAAAGTATGGGTTGAAGTTAGTGAAGGTTGTATGAATGTCCACCTTGGTGGACTTAAGGTGATGCTTGATTGTGGATGGTGTAATGAAATATTATTCATGTATTGCACCAAGTGTTACTAGAGGGTTACTTGGGGGTAAGTAAAGTAAGTAAATGAAAGACAATAATATGAAATGATACATGTGCCCTATATGACTTATGTGTCTTTATGTGAGGTTATGAATAGTGTCCATGCCTATGTGAAGTGTATGAGCTATGTTTTACTTATTGTAAATAAGGTTTGATGAAGTTTTACAAAAAGGCATAATGCATGATTTTCTAACCAAAAGTCATCTTTAAATGCATGTTTTTGCATGGTTGGCATACTTAGTGCATTCTTGTACTAACACCATTATTCTTCATCTTTTTACACAAAGTGTAGGTGTTGATGACTAGATGATGTCTCTTAAAGTGAAGGGCATGGATAGCTTCCCCAAGTTCAAGAAAGGGATCCTTATGATTCAAGGATTTTCTATGTTATGTTTTATTCAAAGTTATGTAATAGATTAGTTATTATGTAATGTTGTTATGGGTGGTGTCCCTATCCTACTCTATTGATGTTGAGTCTAATATGACAAAAGAGACTTAGAGTCTACTATGTATTATGACTTATATTTTATATTTATATGAATTCATGGTTCTAGCATATGATTTGCTATGAAAATATTAAATTTTTCGCTAAATTTCCTATGAAAATGCGATGAATGATGAATATGGGCTTGTATAAGACCTCCGAGAGGTCAAGTACGCCATGTTACTTCTAGGGGGTGCTCCCCGATCGTGATAAACGTGGTATCAGAGCATGATGTCATAAAAGTGGTTTTAGGGTCCAAAGTGTCATATTGCCACGTCTAGTAAAGTCTCGTTCATTGGTGGTGAGTCGCGACACATCTATGAGCGAGAGGCTAAAGGACGATAGAGTTTCCCTTTTTCACTATTCTCTTGTCGTGCATAGAACATAACTCTATATGATCTCTCTCTTATGCTTTCTTGTCCTGTGGTCTTTTAGATGTGATTGCTTGGATGAAATGGTATCTCTATGCTTGAGGGAGAAAAGGTGAGTTTTGATGCTTATCTTGGTTTTATGGTTTGATGAGTATATGTGAAATTGCATTTGACATGTGTTGATGTGGTGCCATTTATGATTATATATGTGATTTATGAGAAATAAGGTGTTATGTGAAATTATGTTATGGTATGGTTATAGCTTGTTAAGAGTTGTTATAATTGTAAGGAGTTTCTATTGGAATGATAGATTGTTTTATGATCATGCATGATGATAGTGTAATGTTATAGATTGTTACGACCCGAGGATATACCCTAAAATTTATGGTATCCTGAAATCGTCACACGGCGTACTCGACCTCTCGGTGGTCTTATACAAGCCCTTAAACATCTTTCATCGCATAATCGTAAAAAATAGCAAAAAATTTAAAACTTTTCATAGCACATCATATTCTAGAACATTACTTCATATATATATATATATATATATATATATATATATATATATATATATATATATATATATATACTTCATATTACATAGTTAGACTCTAAGTCTCCTTTCCATCTTAAGACACAACTCAATAGAATATAATAGGGACATGACCCTTGAGAACATAAAATATAAGTCTAAGCTATTACATCAACTTAAAGAAACATCTTGACGTAGGCAACTCTTGAATCATAAGGGTCCCTTTTACTTGAACCTGGGAGATCAATCCAAGCTCTTCACTTAGGAGACACCCTCTAGTCATCACCACCTACACTTTGTGTAAAAAGGTGAAGAAGAATGGTATTAGTACAATAATGCACTAAGTATGACAACCATGCAAAAACATGCATTTAAATAGGACATTTCGTTTGAAATCATGCAAGATGTCTTTTTAGTAAACTTCACGAACATAGGCACATATAAGCTCAATATAGTTCACATACATCATATAGACATGGATACTACTCATAATAGCACATAAAACCATTTATACTTTGAGGCATATTTAATACATACAATACATCACCTCTCTTTTATCTTACTTCTTTCCTTAAGTAACCCTCGAGTGTACTTAGTACAATGTATCACCTTGAGGTCACCTTACAATAGTCTTTCATAATATGATTGATAACACAACCACATATATTCATAAGTCTTAAAAACCTGATAGATATCAACTTTACATAAGGACCATCACCTAAAACAACTCCTAAGTCACACTAGTGTACCTAAGAAGTCACCCTAGACTAGGCATCCCATATTACTACTTCCACCAAGTGTACCTAAGAAGTCACCCTAGACTAGTCATAACATACTTAACAAGTCATAACACCTTCATTTATAACTATACATAAGGCCACATACTTCATAAAATCATATAAGGACTCTTTAATTTACTATAACCTTAGTCATAACTCATTTAATTCATATCATAGGCAAACCACCCTCATAACCCCTTCACAAGCTTACTTGTGCAATGTACACATGGAGTCCCCCCCCCCCCCCCACATATACTAAGTAATCTCATTTAGAAGTCATAAGTTTAATTCACATGCATAGTCATAATTCATGTTTTGACATAACAAAGTCACTTAACATGCATTGATACAAGTCATACATAACATAAGTCTTTACTTCATAAGAGGCTCCAATACTATCATTTCTTGAAGTCATCTAGTGCAATGCATAGGTAGGGTCCATAGTCCTCCCTATACTAAGTACACTTCTCAAGGAACTTGATTAGAATTCATATTCTTATCTTAGTTCATTTATTAACCTTCGGGAGACATAACCATAACCGAAATAGACCATGTGAGCTACATGGAATCCGGTATTCTACTCCCACACCGAAAAGAGAAGGTTAACACTTGCCTAAGGTGCAACCATTCGTACATAGCTATCTAGATAGATCCACTAAGATAGAGTCCTATGTGGGCACATAGTTAAGGGTCAATGAGACTGTTGCTAGAGACCTTGACTTGCTGAATGTGAAGGTTTCCATCTCATGAGACAACACATATCTTGGTAATCCAGACTTACTAACGTGAAGAAACCCATGTGGAGGACGGACTTACTAACGTGAGACATCCATTTCGTTTGCATGCCCTTTCGGTGCTAAGCAATATACTCCATTTTTAAACATCATTAAGCCTTTAGATAACATTATTTAATAATGATTAGGCCTTTGGGACTTACTCCTTCATATATCATATAACTCAAAGGTATTTCATCATAGAACCTACATTATGTGAGAATGTCCTTTCACATAATCATATCATATTCATACTATAATCTAGTTTAGAGTACAATTGAGTAATACCTTTCAAGAGACTCACTTATTCAATAGGCTACCATTACATACTTCATTCATACATGCATGTGTGTGTACAAATATGTGAGGTCGACCTCCACATAAACACCTTTAGGCACACATGTTTATAATTTCCATCAATCATATACTTTACATGCATAGAAATAGATAATGATGCATAGGATAACTATTCTACTCATAGATATGCATGAAGTATGTGTACATTAGTCAATATGATCACATAATGGCCATCACATAACATTTAGGAAGCCACCTTCTAAATATCACAACACATGTATAACATTCTTTCAAGTCTTGAGTCAAACACATCTAGAGTATTTAAGACTATAGACTACACATACTCACATTACATCAAATGAGTCAAGTACATATTCAACAATAGAATAGAAGACTCCTAGCATACTTTGATCACACATTTATATAGGGATTTCATAGGTAGGGGTCATGTTACAGGAGTATTCATCATCATTAGCCATATAGACCACATTTAATCCTATCATGATCATCACACATGTACATATAACATCATCCCCACACCTAGATTAAGTAAGTAGTATAGAAGACTATACACATAACTTCACATAACATCAATTCACTTAGTCATGATATTAGAATCAAGGCGACATCCTTCAACTTCCTAAACATGGAATCATCAAATAAACTCATCTTGCATCTAATGCCTTTAAGGCATGATCATATCACATAAACATGTACAAGAATATAAACACCGCCACAACCATACAATTCAACACAATTCAATATACATTCTAAGCTAATTAGATAAAATAGGCCAACTTACCAAATCCCCAAGCTAATGATCATCTTTGATCATTCCTCGATAATTCATATTCAGTTGATATAGATAGTAATTGCAATAAGCAATTCAATACAATCTAATCACAATTATATGAACATAAAATTAAGATCGCAAGACCCACATTATAGTCCAATTTAAGAAATTAGGAGGATCATGAGTTCTTAATGAAATTGGATTAAAATTCATGTTAAAACAGCAATTAAACATAAATCCATCATTAGAATGATTTTGAAATTAATTTGACAATGAACTCATGACTAGATTGAAAATTGGGAATTTTGGTCTTTGAATCACTCTTTGAAAATCCTTGATTGAACTGCTTAGATGAATGGATAAATAAGTATGAAGGATAACCATACCTTATTGATTGAAGACACATGAAAAATTGGAGAAGAAACCATAGAAATCCAGCCCCTAGCTTGATTTTGAGTTTTAGTCTCCCATGGAGGTTTGAGAGAATTTGGAAGAGATGAGAGTTTTGGGGTTCTGATTTTTCTTATTGGGTTTTGGGGTTTTTACTTGGGAAAGGGGTTAAATATGTCTTAAAAACATTTTATAACCGTCACCCAAAGTTACCAAAACACCCCCATACTTATTTGGACTTTTAGACATGTCAAACTTAACTTTCATTTTCGAAATCTTCGTCGGTGAACAAGTCCGTGACCCGGAGTTGTCCCTGCATGATTTTTTTTGAAAATAACTTCCGAGGCAGTTGAGTATGTGTTGTGTCCATAACGCAAACAAACTTTATTACCTATGGAGGACCAAGTCCGCGACGCAGACCTATTTCACCAAGAAACAAAAGCTGCTGCCGTGGGCAGCTTGTTGACCCAAGGTTGGGTCCACCTCAAGGACCCTTTGGTTGGTCCTTGGGGAGTTTTTCCCGGAAGTTTCCACCTCAAATACTCTCGCATGAATGTTAGGAACCTCTCAAATCAATTTGAACTCCAAACAACACATAAAACAAGCAAAAATACACTAAGACGCACAAGCACGTTTCAACGCAAAACTTTCAAACGTTCTTGGACGTTTGACCTCCAAACTCCTCCAAACCTCTTCAAACTTGACACACTGCCTTTTAACACTATAATTAGTCATTTAATTACTGAATAACTCATATCCAACATGTTAAGTTTGATGTACAGTGGTTTCACGGTACTTTCAATGCTTTTTCCTTAAGTTTAGTGTGTGTCTAAAGCCTTTTTGTATTGATTTTTGATGTAGTTTTCTCTTTATTTGCAGGAAATCTGTCCATAGGAGAACGCAGAGAATTTGAGCTGAAATTGCAGAAGTGACCACCTACGGAGACCACGACGGTCCGTCGTGACTGTGACAGTCCGTAGGTGGTATCCGTCGTGAGAAAAAAATGGCTGCCGAAGGAAGTTGGGGAATTTTTACCAAGTGTGGGACTACGGAAGCTCACGACGGACCGTCATAGCCACGACGGTCCATCCTGCACATTCATCAATATTAACAGAGAGTAGTTCTAGTACCCAACTTCAGAAAATTCTATGTGTCGTGGAACGGAACCCCTCGACGGACCGTCGTGCTTACAACGGTCCGTCACAAGGGTCGTCGACTGAGACGCATTTTGGGCAGATTTTCCTTAAATAGATTTCCCTCTTTTATTAGGTTTTGTTTATTATAAATAGTTCGAAAAACCTCGTTTTTGGGGTTAGACCTTTGAATATTTTTCAGTTTTATTGTTTAAGTATTGAACTCTTGATTTTGGGATTTTATCATACTTTTCCGGAATTGATTGTTAGTGTTTTTGTGATTTATTCAAGTGAATTTCTGGATTTTCTTTATTCTCATCAAAGTAAGTGCATGAATTCTTATATTATCAATATGAATTGTGTGATTATTAGCATGGGTAACTAAACTCCATAACTAGGGTTGTGGGAACCATGGGTAAATAACAAAGTAAAATCTAACTAAAATAACAATTCTCGAATAATGTCTTGCATGTATTGATAATTCTTTCGTTTAGAAGTCTTTTTAACGGATGGCCAACGTTAGAACTTGCCTTATTGCTACTTGCCGGACCAAGGAGGTAGATAATAAGAAAAGAATTATTAACATAGATTTAGTGTTTACTATCTAATAAGCTAGTGTTGGTTGGTGCGAAGTAACAACTAAGCCAAATATCGATCATGATGCTTAATATGAGGTAAAAGTAAGGTTTAGTAAAGTATACACACGTAGCCGGACCAAGGTGCGGGGTGAAATTTCCTAGTTGCCGGACCAAGGAATTAGGGATACATAACTTATCACTTTGCATGCAAGATATTAGGAAGAGATTGTTATAGTTAGAATTACCGAGTTATGAACCTATGGGGAACACTTACGCCCTAGTTACTTTAATTACTTGATAAAAATCCAATCTTTGAACTTGTCATTTATTTACATAGAATTAGTTAATTATAGTTGTTAATCAAAACCCCTCTTTTTGTTATTTATTTTCGGAAGAAACTTGACTAAATAAAAGTAATAGTAGGTTAAAGTTAAGTCTAAATCATTTTCCTCGTGGGATCGATCCTAACCTTGTAGTTGGGTTCTTTACTTGATACGACCGCTTTTACTTCTTTTTGAGAATTAAGTTTGAGCGTATCAAATTTTGGCGCCGCTGCCGGGGAAAGTGTTTTTAGATTAACTTAAAACTTATTACTAAAGTTTAGTCAATCTTTTCCTAATTTTACTTTTTCTTGTTGTTTTTGTCTCTTGCAGATCTAACTTCCGTGTATGCCAGTTACGCGGAGTAGAAGAGAACCCTTATTCCACACGTCCACGAATTAGAGCGTACACTACGCAGGATGAATCGAAACTTGAGTATTAACGATGATGATCCCAACCAGGACATTCCAGCTCCGGTTGATGCTCATGGTCTGTTATTACGTGAAAACCGTGGGGAAGATGAACTAAGGAGACAACATCCCGATCCACGCCCCCAAGAGTATTATAGGGGATATGATAACATTACTGATTCAGACGGGCCACTGGTCTTGCCTCCCTTACCACACGGCCATACGTTTGTGGTAACTAGTAGCCTGATGCAAATGCTCATTGCTAGAGGTTTATTTTCGGGGTTACCTTCTGAGGATCCACATGCTCACAGCGCAAAAATAAGGTCGGTGTGTAAGAGTTGTGTAGGGAGGCCTTATTTGAATATGGATGTAATTGGGTTAAGAGTGTTTCCTCTCTCACTGACGGGAGAGGCTGCGATATGGTTTACTGAGCTACCATATAACTCAATTTACACTTGGAATCAACTGAGGGATGTGTTCTTAGCACGCTACTACCCGGTATCTAAGAAGCTAAACCACAAAGATAGGGTGAACAACTTTGTGGCACTACCGGGTGAATCAGTCAGTAGTTCTTGGGATAGGTTCACATCGTTCTTGAGGAGTGTCCCCAATCACCGCATCGATGATGAGTCACTGAAAGAATACTTCTATCGATAGGATGATAATAATAAAGCAGTACTGGATACGATAGCGGGTGGTTCTTATGGGGAGTGTCCTTATGCTGAGATCGCTGAGAAGTTAGAGAAAATCTCCCGAAATAATAAAGCATGGAGTACTAGGAAGTCAGATACTGGGAGAAACACCTTTGCAGTGCAATCCGCACACAACCCAGCCACAGACGAGATTCATGAAGAGATGGATCAAATGAGAACTGAGCTTGGGTTGGTGTTAAAACATGTCACTGGGGTGCAGAAAAGGTAAATGCGTTAAACTATTTGTCTAAACCATCACCGCCGAATGATGAGTATTACTATGAGGAGGACTCTTATTCGGTAGCTGAGCAGACGGGGGGTTTTCGACCAAATGCCCAAGGCTCCAATCAGGAGAATTGGCGCCAAGGTCAAGGAAACCAAGGTTGGAACTATGGTAATTACAACCGAGAGGGTCATTATGTCCGAGATGGGAATTACAACCGTGACAACAACTTCAACCGGGGTAACTATGGTAACAGAAATGATAGAAGTGGGCCCTATGTTCCACCTCAAAATCGTGAAGTTAATCCTAGGGACGGTGGAGGTAGTATGGCGCGAGTTGAGGATATGTTGTAGAAAATAATGAGGAGGTTCGACGCTAGTGATGAGCACACCAAAGAGTTGAGGAGTGACTTAGCGAGTATTGGGCAGAAAGTTGATGCACATGCAGTCTCGATCAAGCACCTTGAGTTTCAAATGGCTCAATTATCTTCGCCTGTGAAACCACGTCAACCAGGTACTCTTCCAAGCAACACTGTCCAAAATACGAAAAATGATGAACATTGTATGGCAATCACAACTCGAGGTGGTAAACAAACCATTGACCCACCAATGCCGTCTGGAGTAGAAAAGGTGGTTAGAGGAGATGATGAGGTAGTGGAGGTTAGTGGTGAGTTTAGAGACAAAATGGAGAAAGAAACCGAGGTACCCCAAAAAGTGACCCCCATGCCTAGACCACCACCTCCATTCCCACAAAGGTTAGTGAAAAGACCGAGGATGGTAAATACCGGCGTTTTATTAATATGTTAAAATAGCTTTCCATCAATGTCCCTTTGATAGAAGCTCTTGAACAAATGCCCGGTTATGCCAAGTTCATGAAAGATATGGTGACCAAGAAAAGAATGGTCAGTTTTGAGGATGATGATAGAATGCAGCATTGTAGTGCTATTGCTACAAGGTCTCTAGTGCAAAAGAAAGAAGATCCGAGTGCTTTCACTATTCCATGTACAATCGGGTTATTACACTTTGCAAAGGCATTATGTGATCTTGGGGCAAGCATAAATCTCATGCCTCTTTCTATTTACAAGAAATTGGGTTTGGGTAACCCAAAGCCCACTGCAATGCGGCTACTGATGGCCGATCGAACGGTGAAGAGGCCTATTGGGATACTCCACGATGTATTAATAAAGGTGGAGTCATTCATATTTTTGGCCGATTTTGTGATTCTTGATTGTGAGGTCGATTTTGAGGTGCCTATTATTCTTGGGAGGCCATTCCTTGCTACAGGTAGAGCCTTGGTTGATATGGAAAAAGGGCAGATGAAATTTCGGTTGAACAATGAAGAAGTGACTTTCAACATTTGTAAATCCATGAGGCAGAGTGGTGATCTCCAATCGGTATCTGCCATATCTTACAGGGTTGAAAAGTCATCTGAGGTACAAATAGAAGAACGTCTAGGTGTAGAAGCACTAGCGGCAGTGATCATGAATTTTGATAGCGATTGCATTGAAGAGTATGGGTCATTGGTAGCGGCACTTGATCGAGGTGATGTTCGGTTTAAACCAAAGAAGTATGAGTTAGATATGAAGAAACGCGAGTCTCCACCCGCGAAACCATCTATAGAGGAGGCTCCAAAATTAGAACTAAAGGCTCTACCACCTCATCTGAGGTATGTATTCTTAGAAAATGGTGACACTTTGCTGGTAATCATTGCATCAAATCTGAATGTACAACAAGTTGAGAGTTTGGTTAAAGTGTTAAAAAGGTTCAAACGAGCTATTGGGTGGACTATTGCGGATATTATTGGGATTCCGCCCGGTATTTGTTTGCATAAAATCCAACTCATGCCCGATCACAAACCAAGTATTGAGCACCAAATACGTTTAAATCCACCGATGTAAGAGGTGGTGAAGAAAGAAATCATTAAGTGGTTGGATGCTGGAGTGATATATCCAATCACCGATAGTAGTTGGGTATGCCCTGTTTAGTGTGTACCTAAGAAAGGGGGAATGACTGTGGTCCCCAATGAAAAGAATGAGCTTGTTCCAATGAGATCGGTGACTGGATGGAGGGTATGTATGGATTACCGGAAAATAAATGCATGGACCGAGAAGGACCATTTTCCGATGCCCTTTATGGATCAGATGTTGGATAGACTTGCAGGAAAGGGGTGGTACTATTTTCTTGATGGTTATTCGGGTTATAATCAGATTTCTATTGCACCGGAGGATCAAGAGAAAACCATATTTACTTGTCCATATGGGACCTTCGCGTTCAAGAGAATGCCGTTCGGATTATGTAATGTACCGGCCACATTTCAGAGATGTATGATGTCGATATTCTCCGATATGGTGGAGGACACTATTGAGGTGTTTATGGATGATTTTTCAGTGGTTGGTGACTCCTTTGAGTGGTGTTTGAGTAATTTGTCCGAGGTTCTTAAGAGGTGTGAAGACTGCAACCTTGTGCTTAATTGGGAAAAATGTCACTTCATGGTGAAAGAAGGTATTGTATTGGGACATCACATTTCAGAGAAGGGTATAGAGGTTGATCGAGCTAAAGTCGAGGTGATAGAGAAAATTCCTCCACCCATATCTGTAAAAGGTGTGAGAAGCTTTTTAGGGCATGCCGGCTTTTACCGGAGGTTTATCAAGGATTTTTCAAAGATTGCACATCCTTTGTGCAAGTTGCTTGAGAAAGAGTGTAAGTTCTATTTTGATGAATCCTGTCTTAAGGCATTTGGTGAGCTAAAGGAAAAGTTGGTGTCTGCACCTATCATCATTTCGCCAGATTGGAGTAAGCTATTTGAGGTGATGTGTGATGCGAGTGGGGTCGCTCTTGGTGTGGTTTTGGGTCAACGAAGGGATAAAATCCTTCACCCCATTTACTATGCTATTAAAGCCCTTAATAAATCCCAAAAGAACTACACCGTGACTGAGCAAGAGCTCCTTGCAGTAGTCTTTGCTTTCGAGAAATTTCGCTCCTATTTGCTTGGCACTAGAGTTATAGTGCATACTGATCATTCTGCTTTGAGATATTTGATGGCAAAGAAGGATGTAAAACCGAGGTTGATTCGTTGGGTATTACTATTGCAAGAATTTGACTTTGAGGTGAAAGACAGAAAAGGGACCGAAAATCAAGTTGTTGATCACTTGTCCCGATTAGAAGATGAAGCAATGAAGGAGTTAGGTGAAAAGGCTGAAATTGATGATACTTTCCCTGATGAGCATGTATTGGCTGCCTCCCAAGACTTGATTCCATGGTTCGCAGATTTTGCGAATTATCTGGCTAGTGATATTGTCCCACCGGACTTGTCCTTTCATCAAAGGAAAAAGTTCATGCATGATGTTAAAAAATTCTTTTGGGATGAACCATACTTGTATAGGAGTTGTGCCGATGGAATGATTCGGCGTTGTGTGCCGGAAGTTGAGATGTTGAGTGTTTTGGAGGCGTGCCATTCTTCGCCTGTAGGTGGGCATCATAGTGGTATCCGGACAGCCCACAAAATCTTACAATGTGGCTACTATTGGCCAACTATCCACCAAGATGCTCATGAGTTTGCCAAGGCCTGTGATAGATGCCAAAGAGATGGTGGCATTTCGAGGAAGCAAGAGCTCCCTTTAAATCCCATTCTTGTGATCGAATTGTTTGATGTATGGGAAATTAATTTTATGGACCCTTTTGTGAGTTCTTATGGGATGAAGTACATTTTTGTGGCAGTCGACTATGTGTCTAAATGGGTAGAGGCTATCGCACTTGCTAATAATGAAGGGAAGAGTGTCACCGCGTTCTTGAAGAAGAACATATTTTCCAGATTTGGAACCCCAAGGGCTATTATTAGTGATGGGGGATCCCACTTTTGTAACAAGCTATTTAAGGGATTACTGGAAAAGTATGTGGTTCGCCATAATGTGGCCACTCCGTACCATCCTCAAACTAGTGGGCAAGTTGAGGTGTCGAATAGGGAGATTAAGCAGATTTTCTGAATGCTAATAGAACGGATTGGTCAAGGAGGCTTGATGATGCTCTTTGGGCCTACCGGACAGCATACAAGACTCCCATTGGTATGTTCCCATACCAACTTGTATATGGGAAGGCTTGTCACTTACCGGTCGAATTAGAGCATAAAGCCATGAGGGCAATGAAGAAGCTAAAAATGGATTGGAATGAGGCTGCAGAACAGAGGTTAAATGGGTTGAATGAGCTCGATGAATTTCTCCTAAAATCTTATGAAAGTTCAGCCCTCTACAAAGAAAGGATGAAGAAGTACCATGACCAAAAGATTGAGAAACGCGATTTTATGGTTGGGGATTTGGTGCTTTTATTCAATTCTAGGTTGCGCTTGTTTCCGGGCAAACTCAAGTCCAAATGGACTGGCCCTTACTTGATCACCCAACTATTCCCTCACAGAGCGGTTGAGTTGGAGAACAAGGAGGGTGTGCGGTTTAAGGTGAACGGACAGCGAATCAAAATCTATCTGGGGCATGCTGAAACGGCGAATGAAGTGATCGAGGCATACCATCTTGATGAAGTCTGAGTAATCAAGTGTCCTCCGTCGTGCCGCGACGTTAAATCAAGCGCTGGTTGGGAGGCAACCCAATATGTATCCTCTAAGCCAACTATAGGTTTTTCATGACTTTCTAGTAATAGTTGCATTTTCTTTCCTTTTCTTTTTGTTAGAAGTGTTGGCTAGAGCGTAATTTAGGGTCCGTGTCCAAAAGGTGTCCAGAAAATACAAAAAGAATAGATTAATGGGTGTTAAATTTGCAGGTATCACATCACCAGAAAATCTGCAGAAAATTGGTCTGCAGCACCCATTGACGGACCCATCGACGGACCGTCACGCTTGCGATGGACCGTCGCAAGCATCCGTCGTGCCCAGGTATGTTTTTCAATTTTTCTAAGTTAGGGCACCCATGACGGACCCCCACGACGGACCGTCGAGCCTGCGATGGACCATCGACGGGGATTCATCGTATCAAAACCCGTAAACCCGACCCGACCGGCGAATATTAAAAGTGTTTAAACCTTTTAACTTACCACCTCTTCATTCAAATCGTTTCTTTCCCTCATTTCCTCCATTTACTCCCTTCAACTCCCTAGCACTCTCATCCTCTCCCCAAACTTCAGATTTCCCATCCCTTCCCATAATCCTCAAATCTTTCCTCTCACAAACCCCCTAGTTCTTCAAGTTATTTGCCGGTCGGAGTCCTGTGTTCGTGTGCTGATCATCGAGTGTTGTGCCTTACTCCTCTTTCATCTTCTCCAAGTATCAGGTATGTGGTTCTGATCTCTAAATCATCTATAGTTCATTTTTGTTTTCCCATGCTAAATACATGTTTCTGAATGTGTGGGTCTTCAAAATTTGACCCCTATTGCATGCTAAGAACTCACCCCGATAATCCTAAGTGCCTTTAGACCCTTAATATTGTAAAAATAATGGGGGTGTTGTGTTAACCAAATCAAATGTGGGGTGTATGTTTCTGATAATTGTCTCTGACCTAGGTTGATAGTTTTCCAAAATTGCATGCTAAAACTCGAGAAATTATTGTCTTAGCAATGCTAGAATGCTGGGTAAATTGGTTAAATTGTGGGTTGATACGTATACTTCATATTAGCAATTTAGGGGACGATTGAGGCATGCTCAATTCTGTCACTGAAGGACAGAACGAGACCTCGTCGACGGACCGTCGTTCCCACGATGGACCATCGTGGGGTCCGTCCCACCAATCCCCCATTTTTGTTTCCAAGTGTCCCTCAATGGACCTCTACGATGGACCGTCATGTCCTCGACGGTCCGTCCTGCACAACTGTCGTGGTTGTCAGAGACTTTCTTTCTGAGTCTCAAAATTTCTTCTAAGTGTCCCTCAACGGACCTCTACGATGGACCGTCATACCCTCGACGGTCCGTCCTGCACAACCGTCGTGGTTGTCAGACACTTTCTTTCTGAGGGTCTCAAAGTTTTTTCTAAGTGTCCCTCAACGGACCTCTACGACAGACCGTCGTACCTTCGACGGTCCGTCCTGCACAACCGTCATGGTTGTCAGAGACTTTCTTTCTGAGAGTCTCAAAATATTTTCCTAAGTGTCTCATGACGGACCCCCATGACGGTCCGTCATGCTTACGACAGACCGTCAATGGGTCCGTTGCGCAGCACAGCAACTGCAGCACTGCCATTTCAATTTTGGTTTTACGTTTTTGTTTTCTTCTATGCATGTCTTGTTTGCTTCTACTGGAACTAATTGTTGTTCTTTTCAGGTACTAACACTAATAGAACCAAAGCAAGATCTCGTGTACTCACGAAGGCGTTCAAAGTCCGTCGCCCCATCTTGCCGACTGGTCATTGGCTCTGACGATGAGCGTGACCCCGAATACGTGCCCCCAGGCACTGTCAATCTTACACGGGCTGCACGTACCACCAGAGCCACGCCCAAGAAGGGGGCGCCCGGCGTAGTCACTGCCTCCCAGTCAGAAGAGGAGCGCATACTGACCGGCACGCCTTCTGGGTCTGCTGCACACTCCAGGGATGCTTCCGGTTCTGAGGATGTGTCGGGTTCAGAAGAAGTCTCCGGGTCTGAGGAGGCTTCTGCTCTAGCCACCGCATCCCAGTCCGCCTCATCTGATGAGGCCGATAGTGCTGATTCCACTCCAGCACCACAGACTGGAGTCCCCGCCCCGGTTGCCGACCAGCCCAATCGGTGGTGTATTGAGGGGCAGTTTCAGGTGTACACCGACGCCAAGCTGCCGAATGATAAGAGGTTCATGACCCGGACCCTTACACTGGAGAGGCGGGTACTTACAGGGAGTCTCCCCACCATGCCGGCAATCCATGCCCTCTTCACCAGGCACCGGCTAGAATGGACGGCTCATGATGTGGGCTGATACAGTGAGGAGTTGGTCAGAGAGTTCTACGCCTCGTATGTGGCGACTCTCCGATCCTAGATAGACAGGCGGGCTGCCCCCGCCAAACATGCCCCGCTAGATCACATCCGAGTCCGCGGCAAGCGGGTAGACATCTCCTTGCCAGCCATCCGCCGGTATCTATACGGCGAGGATGTTGATGCCACCCAGACTTCTCTCACAGCCGAGTTCGACTACCGGTGGAAACTGGTTAAAGATGGACGGTTCATGCGTGAGCCAGAGTTGAGAGAGACCACCAAGAGGTGGATTGCCCAGTACTTGTCCGTTGATGGAGAGGCTGCTGACTGGGTACTTGAGCCGAAGGGAGCCATCAAGATGGCTAACCTGACCTTCACATCCAAGTTTTTGTGGTTGATAGTCCGTCATTGCCTTTCCCCCACTGCTGCAGACAATATTGTCACATGGGATCGCGCAGTTCTGATGGCGGCGATGATAGCAGGGTTCGAGGTGGACTTCGCTTGGCTTCTTCAGGCGGTCATGCACGAGAGGGCCTTCAAGGTCACTACTACTTACCCATTTCCGTGTATGGTGTTTGCTTTGTGCAGGTCCGCATGTGTGCCCATTTGGCACATAGATCAGATCAAGACCCCGCCGGGCACTGTTGATATCGGCCTCATCAGGGATGAGGCTAATGAGTTGGCTCCACACAGAGGGCCCCGCCCGGAGGTGCCTCTGCTTGGTGAAAACCTAGCGGATACAGTAGAGCAAGCCCAAGAGGCTACCCAGGCTACATCTGAGCCTAATGACACCACCCCGGTCGAGTCTATCCCGGGTGGTAGCACCGCCCCGAGCTCCTCTCGTTCGACTCCACAGACTTCTCTGGTCCCACTTGCTAGGGTCCAGAAACTTGAGGCCCAGATGGTCACACTTCTGCACCATATCCAGCCTTGGATGCAGAAGTCTATTACTGAGGCGGAGGAGCGTCTTGAGAGGAAGATGGCCCAGCACACCGAGCAGAAGGTAAGGGAGGTACACCAGCGCCTGGACACTTTTGAGCTACGGGTTCTTGCCCGACCAGCTCCTACTGTGGATGTGACGTCTCTCCAGGTTGCCGTGATGAGCCTACGAGTTGATTTGGATGCTATACTAGAGGCTCGGGTGCCTGAGTCTGAGGCCCCTTCTGCAGAGCCTGCTAAGAACACGGTGATGGCTGCTCTATTCGCCACTACTGATGTGCAACCACCTCCATCCAGAGAGCGTGCCAAGAGGCACCGGAATAGAGATGAGGATGAGTCCTGGGCTCGGAAGAGGGAGCGCCACAAGATGGAGGCTGCGAGGAGAGCCTCGATTGCTGATGAGGAGGCCTGTCAGTCGAGGGTCATAGATTTGGCTGCTGAGGCGTCTAGCTCCAGAGTTGTTGAGGCGGAGAAGAGCACTACTGATGGTGCTGTGATTGTTTAGAGAGGCACTACTGATGGTGCTGTTGATGCTGAGGGCACTACTGAGGGTGTCCAGACTACAGAGGGAGTGGGTTCTGGGACACCGGACCACCAACTTGTTGATCGCCGGTGCTTTGCGCCTCAGGTTCGCTTCACCTACCACTCGATTATTTTTTATTCTTTTATGCATTGGGGACAATTGCATATCTTTTTTGTTGGGGGTGGGGTAAATGGAAAGTGAGTGCTAGGGTGAAGTCTGAGTAGCCCAATTCACGATCCTCTCTTGGGGTTTTCTTGCCTGTGTTCTTTTTCCCCAAGAGACTGATTACTTTTATTGTTGAACCGGCATGTTTATATCTTGTGTACATAGTATAACTCTAAAGCATGATGGCTAAAACAGAAATGATATCCTGATGTAATGAAAATGATGCATGACTAGGCATAGTAATTGATAAATGTGTGGCTCTAAGCATGACATAGAGATACACTACTGCATGACCCTAAATCTAAAATACGAACTAGGTGTCTGATAATCTGGTAGAATAATGAGATGTCAAGTGAGTGTGAGGAAAAGTCGAATGGTCCACCATTGGTACTGAGCTAGAACTTGTCTGGTTAGTCCTGCTAAAAGTAAGCCGTAACAAACAATTAGGAAATGATCATAGGCCCTTGTTCGAAATAGTCAATCTTGAGCCTAAAATAACAGAAAACCAAATGAAGTTAATCCCTTATTTGATCCAAATGATTTGAGCTTAAAATAGATCTTTCTTTTTCACCCCAACTAACCTTCTCTAGGAACAATGTGTTGGCCCTGGTCGCTCCTTGGACATGTGCACCTCATCTTATGCCAAAAGCATAAGTTGAGGGTGGCTAATGCAGAAAGCAACCTTGTCGTGGCCCTGACCCAATCTTGGGTATTGTGAACCTTAACTCATGGCAAAATCATGAGTTGAGGGTGGCTGTTATGAGGAATACTCTGGAAAGTGCGGTTGAAATAATAAAGAGGAAGAAAGAACAAAACAAAAGTTATTTAAAAAAAAAAAAAAAAAGAGAAGAGTCACTTACACATAAGGAGAAGAAAGGGAGAATCGCAAGGTGAAAGAAAATTGAGAAATAGGGCGAAATAAAACGATAAAAAGGTAGTAAGCTTAGCCGATATGTAAAGAAGGGAAACAAGTCACTAAAGTATACCTAAATATACCCTACCTGACCTTGAGCCTATGTTACAAGCTGAGAAAGTCCTATCGTGATCCTAAGACTTGTTATGGTGAACTTAAAGCAGTGAAAATAAGGGCAAGCCTATGGCAATATGTATAAATGAGTTGTGAAGTTGTTCTGAGAGCGAGTGTTGAAAAGTAATCCTTATACTCAAATTGAATTCATTGTGTGAAAAATAAGGATGTTATTTTGAAGTGAGGACACTAGTTGCAATACCGGAAAAATTAGCACCTTGGTGAGAAATCGAAGAGGATAGGTGTCAGTGTGTAATGAGTCTGTGTCATGGTCTGATCCACATAATTCAAGCCTAATAGTGATAGCATGCATGAACATAATGAGAATAATCGGGATTGATAGCCAAATGATTGCGAAAGCTAAAATACGGATACTCTTGTACAAAAGTTTTGTAGTGAGTCATAGTGCGTCGCTTGAGGACAAACAACGAATTTAAGTTGAGTGTGTTGATGTACCGTGGTTTCACGGTACTTTCAATGCTTTCCTTAAGTTTAGTGTGTGTCTAAAGCCTTTTTGTATTGATTTTTGATATAGTTTTCTCTTTATTTGCAGGAAATCTGTCCAAAGGAGAACGCGGAGAATTTGAGCTGAAATTGTAGAAGTGACCACCTACGGAGACCACGACGGTCCGTCGTGACTGTGACGGTCAATAGGTGGTATCCGTCGTGAGAAGAAAATGAGTGCTGAAGGAAGCTGGGGAATTCTGACCAAGTGTGGGACTACGGAAGCTCATGACGGACCGTCATAGCCACGATGGTCCGTCCTGCACATTCGTCAATACTAACAGTGAGTAGTCCCAGTACCCAACTTCAGAAGATTCTAAGTGTCGTGGAACGGAACCCCTCGATGGACCGTCGTGCTTACAACGGTCCGTCACAAGGGTCATCGACTCAGACGCGTTTTGGGCAGATTTTCCTTAAATAGATTTCCCTTTTTTAGTAGGTTTTATTTATTATAAGTAGTTCGAAAAACTTTGTTTTGGGGGTTAGACCTTTGGATATTTTTCAGTTTTGTTGTTTAAGTATTCAACTCTTGATTTTGGGATTTTATCATACTTTTCCGAAATCGATTGTTAGTGTTTTTGTGATTTATTCAAGTGAATTTCTGGATTTTCTTTATTCTCATCAAAGTAAGTGCATGAATTCTTATATTATCAATATGAATTGTGTGATTATTAGCATGGGTAACTAAACTCCATAACTAGGGTGTGGAACCATGGGTAAATAACAAAGTAAAATCTAACTAAAATAACAATTCTCGAATAATGTCTTGCATGTATTGATAATTCTTTCGTTTAGAAGTCTTTTAAACGGATGGCCAATGTTAGAATTTGCCTTATTGCTACTTGTCGGACCAAGGAGGTAGATAATAAGAAAAGAATTATTAACATAGATTTAGTGTTTACTATTTAATAAGCTAGTGTTGGTTGGTGCGAAGTAATAACTAAGCCAAATATCGATCATGATGCTTAATATAAGGTAAAGGTAAGGTTTAGTAAAGTATACACACGTAGCCGGACCAAGGTGCGGGGTGAAATTTCCTAGTTGCCGGACCAAGGAATTAGGGATACATAACTTATCACTTTGCATGCAAGATATTAGGAAGGGATTGTTATAGTTAGAATTACCGAGTTATGAACCTATGGGGAACACTTACGCCCTAGTTACTTTAATTACTTGATAAAAATCCAATCTTTGAACTTGTCATTTATTTACATAGAATTAGTTAATTATAGTTGTTAATAAAAAAAAACCTTTTTGTTATTTGTTTTCGGAAGAAACTTGACTAAATAAAAGTAATAATAGGTTAAAGTTAAGTCTAAATCATTTTCCTCGTGGGATCGATCCTAACCTTGTAGTTGAGTTCTTTACTTGATACGACCACTTTTACTTCTTTTCGAGAAGTAAGTTTGAGTGTATCAAGGCTCTAATTCAACCTAGCTCATTTTGAGAGTGTAACATGGATGGGCTTGAAATGCTTTGTAAATAGCTAAAGATGCATGTTGCCCTTGTGTATGTGTATGTGTATGATTTTTCATAGTTGCCTTGTATGGATTGGAGTCCTTTGTGCAGGCTTGATCCTAGAAGTGAAGGTATTGTGCTTACCTTGTAAGGTGATAATGTGGGTTGAATGACCTAGAAGTTACCTTGTCTTGGTGTTGAAAGAAATCAAAGAGACCTTATGGCCAAGTATCTTCTATTGTTTCCCCTAAGGTTTTCATGACCCTTGGTATTCATGGTATAATTAAGGCCTTATGTGGTAGGGTAATATGACCTAACTTGATTGTTATGAGTTTCCTTTAGGTGCTAAGCTTAGAGGAATGATGATTCTTGAGGTATTGCCCCTTAATGATTGAGTTAGTAGAATCTTTGATGTGAGAGTAGGAGTAAAAACTCTCAATGATGTTAAACCTTCTTATATAAGAAGTATGTAGGTTGGTCTTGACTTGCCTTGACCTTGGTGTTTAAGGACATGATGTGATTAGGATTAGCCCAAGTGGGGGATAATGTGACTAGATGATAAGGTTTGGAGTGACCTTTATGTTTATATGTTCAAATCCCTTGAACTTCTCTAGGTTGAGAATCACAAATATAATGTTCTCAGTTGTTAAGGTTGGTAAGCTAAAGTTCTCATAAAGTTGAGATAAGTTGCTCTTAAATGGGTTTACCCTAAGTGGGGGATGATGATGTGAGTAGTAAGGTGGTAGATATCCCTATCTATTCTTACTTAAGCTTGAAACTAAAGAGTTCCTAGTAGCATGTTCATGATAAGAGTCTTGCATATAAGTACAAGTTGCATGTTCTCCATATGATATGTATGTCTTAATTGACACTATGTTAGGCATGTTTTGAAGGTTCTAAATTGCATGAAAAAGGATTTTTTTTATTATCAAATTCATGTTTTCTCATGTTTATTGTGCATTTTGATATGTTAACTATGCATTAAATTCATGAAATGATGTAAGGAGCATGTTTGATGTCACTTTTAAGGTGCAGTGTTTTGACTTGACAATGAGAAAATGAGTCTCTTTTAAATGAAAAATGATGAGTCTCTTAAAAATGTGTGATTTTTATGACTTGGGAAGTACTAATGTAGTCTCACTCTTGATAAGTAAAGGTATGTGTATCTAGTTCTCTTGATGTGTGCCTATAAATTTTAAAAATTTCCCTAATTGATCTTTGTTTATGAAGGCTAGTGTTATACTAGCAATTTAAATTATGTGGAGTGACTTCCTATTGTTGTGATGTGTGTGGTGTGATTTACTATTTTGACTTCACTAGGAAGAAAGTATGAGCATGTCTTGGTTAGAACTTGAGAACTTCTTATTAAATGAATTGACCTTTGTGCATTTCTTGTATATGAACTCTATGATAACATGTAAGTATGTTGGGGAGAAGGACATTCCTCCTTAAACATAACCAAACATGAATATTTTAAGTATGACCTTGAAGGTATTATGACTAAATGATAAGGATCCTTGTGATCTACTTGACTCATGATCTATGTGCATCTAGCGTGAGTTACTTGGTTGCTTCTTGAGTAATGTTGGATCTGCCTATGCGTGACATAAAGGTTGTTGCATAATAAGGTCTTAATAAAATGAGATGTAAAGGTCATGTTATGATTAGGAGAAGGATGTTCCTCCTATGAACATGACAAGAGCCTAGGTGTTTGATGCATTAAAGAGTGAGTGAATAAAGGTTTTGCTTTCTTGTGTTGCATTGAGTGCAAAATGGTTTGAAGTTGGTGTTCCTTGTAAGTTTGGTATTGACTTTTATGTGATGATATGTTAAATATTGTGAGTTGCGCTATGAGTCATTGATTCCTTAAAAATGTTCCAAGTGTCATTCAAGGACGAATGTTCCTAATGGGGGATTTTGTAAGCTCCCTCAAAATGAATTAAGGTAGCTAGGCCTCACATGTGCCTTGTCATGACCCGCAAGTACACCCTAGAAGATAGAGCACTCTTGGGCCGCCACACGGCGTATTCGACCTCTCAGAGGTCTTATACAAGACCCTGGACATCATTCATTTCATAACATATATGAAAAGTAGTGCGGAATTATAACTTTTCACAAACATTTAATAATACTTCAAAATATCTTTCATAGAAAATCATAAGAAAAGGCTAATGTGAAGTCGACATCTTAGACACACGAATATCTTGAGACACGACCCATACATCAAAATATAGAAATATCTAAGTCTATTACAATGTCTTTAACAAAGGAAAACTAAACATAATGATGTCCTCGAATCTAGTGAGGACATACCAACACTTGCTTGAATGGAATGCTAAGATCAGAGCTTCACTTCAAGTACTCCTCTCAAATGTCACCTACACCTTTAGAGATAGACAAAATATATGGAATTAGTACATTAGAATGCACTAAGCATGGTGTAATGCATAAAATCATGTTAATAGGACATTTATATGAAACATGCTTTTTTTTAGGAAAACTTCATAACATAAGTTCAAGAACCACATTTAACACCAACTACACATAAGTCACATAACAAGTAACACACATAATAGCATTTAAAACACTTCAATCTATATAGCATTACATCCTCCTCCCAAAGGTTATCCTAAGACTTACTTAAGTAAATCATGAATAGACCGCCCATACACCCTCCTCAAGCTTACCTAAATGATCGTTTAGACTACCTAAGATAAGATTATGCAAAGTTCATCAATTAACTTCCCTATCTAGAGTTACTCTTAAGACTCCCCTAAGTAAGACATGAAGAGACCATTCATATACCCTCTCCAAACTTTATCTGGGCAATCCTTAAAGCTACTCTAGATAAGTACTTATTCATTAATCATTTTTTTAACTTAAGTCATTATGTTCATTAGACCATTTAAGAAACATTCAACAATTAAGGACTTTTACATAATGGTTTTGGAGAAGACCAAGAGAACCTACATACTAACATCTTAAAAGCCTACTCATGCAATGTCTAGATAGCATCCCATTCCACTACCTAAACTTCATACTACTTATCCAACACTAGAATGTACCTCATATGATAAGAATAGGCAACAACAAACATAGACCATACTAGCTAGGCATGGAATCCAGAGTCAACCCTACTCCGATAGAGGGTGTTCTACTTGCCAATGGTAGAACTAGGACACATCCCATGTAGTCATATGGTTAAGGAATATCAAGGGTTTCTTTGTATTTTAATCTCATATCAACTAGAGTCACTCCCCTAGAATACTCACTCGGTGCTAGCCTTTGTGCTCATAGTGTAATTCAATAAAGGAGCATATGAAGAGGTACACTATCTTGGTCATAACCAAATCATAATACACCTTACCATAGCGTATCCACTAGGGCTTCCTACAATGGTTAAGAGGATAGATTAATGACTTTATTAAGAATGATTTCATGCCGTTCTAGCCAATCAACCCTAAGTCCACCATTCACGCAAGAAGGATACCATTACAACTTTCAACTACAAGGATATCATAACCTTCCATCTAGGTTGAAAACTCCATATAAATGACCCTCTTAACTATAATCAAGGCCATATTTCAATTACACATATACATACATGACTAAGGAGCTTTAGATTACCAAGTTAAGAATCCATATTCATATTCTACATGTATCAAGTAAGGGACTTATGTCTACCAAACAAGACATACTCAACCTCACCTTATCACATATACAATATCATTCAAGTACCACATAGGGTTAACTAAGTCTACTACAAGTCACCCTATTCATTCTTATAGAATCATCAACATAACTCATCATAGTGTTCATATAGTCAACTAGAAAGATTCACACTCCAACATTTAGCACACACATGAAGACTTCACCCTAGTCTACTATAGTCACCTATCATCAACTAGAAGAACTCATGCTTTGACTTCACATATACACATAAGTCATATAGACCCTCACATTGATCACATATACAAGTTATAACATGATAATACCATAATTCATAAAGTAATGCCGATGAGGCCACACTGATTACAAGTATATCACATAAAATCGCCACCATAAGTGGACCATACCAAAAATCACAATTGAAACACATGTATTACACAATATATAGAAAGTTAGGTCAACATACCACCATTCGAACCACAACATCTCCAATCCATAGCCAATTTTTCAATTGAATACACAAATGCTCTTACCAATAGCCATGATTTACAATTCAAACCAATTATCAAAGTATAAAATAAACCAACACAATTCAATATGGAATTCATCAATTTAGGACAGCCTACATACAATTCTAACATGCTTCTTACATAATTCAATATCCCTAAGTAAACTACAAAAGAATTCAAATCCATTGAGACATAATCAGAGAAACCATAATATATTCAATATAAGGATTTCATGATTTGCATGGGTTCATAGATATTTTAACTTAGAATCATCAAACTAACATCAATTCAATCATAACTATTTGATTCAAAACATTTTTTTGCAAGAAGCCATGGCTAGGTATCAAAATAGTACAATTCATCTTTTGAGAAATCTTTGGAAAACACATTGAAGCTTGACTCCTTGAAGAAAGAAGATTCAAGGATGAAAATCATACCTTAATTGAAACTAATTCACGAAATTGAATAAGATTTGATGGAGAAATCAAGCTGCAAGCTCCAATCTCTCTTCAAGCTTCAATGGAGTACTAGAGGGTTCTTCTTTGGCTTTTGGGTTTTCATTTGAATGTTGACTTGAATAGGGGTTATAAACTTATAAAGCTACTTAAAATACCCATAATACCCTTAAAAAACCTCCCAAATAATTTTAGGAAGGCTAGGTAAAATTCCCAACTTACCCTTGAGCTGGCCGAGACCCTGCAGAAAACTTCACGTCTCATCGACGGTTCCCAATCGACGGGGCATCGACCCATCGACGGGCCATACTGGCAACCGTCGATTGGGTTAGAGACTTCCAAATGGGATTTTAATCTCCCTAGGCTAAGTACCCACTTACGCGCCCAACGACGGGGCATCGACGGACCTACGATCCGTTGATTGCTCCTCGTTGGTTGGGCTTGTCTTTGACAGTGTTGGCTACAAGTTAGGTCCTTCTCAAGGACCTTTGGTTGGTCCTAATGGAATTTTGCCCGGATTTATCCAACCAAAATACACTCCTATACATGTTAGGAACCTCTCACATCAATTCCAACCAAAATAAATACGTAAAACTTGCAAAAAACACTTAGACAAACAAGCACGTTTCAAGGCAAATCTTTCGAACATCATGGATGTTCTTGGACGTTTGACCTCCAAACTTTAGACATTGATTCAAAACACGATTATAAACCATATTAGGACCTTAGAACCTCATTTCACAAGTTTTAGGCTCTAGTTTCACCTAATTTGTTTTAGAGGTGTTACATTCTCCCCCACTTGGACAACATTCGTCCTTGAATGACACTTGCTACCCTTTAGGCACTATCAAGAGACAATAAACTCAATACTAATAGCCAATAACCATACCAAACAACACACAATACACATATATAGGAGGAACACCAATTTCACATAGTCAAGAGACTCAAATCACAACAAGAAGATAGAAACTACTCTACAACTCATCATGCAAATAAGACTCACATTCTTCATTTCATATAGGAGGAACTCCTTCTCCACACATTATCATGCTCATACACATCAACTCTATGCACACTATAACAAATTTTCACCAAAAAACAATTTAATTAAAATTCTAAATTTCTTACAGTGAGTTATGCTCAAACATTCAATAATGCAACTCTTAAGCAATTTCTGATGGAAGCATGACAATATGAGAGATAAACTATATAAACTCATCTTACCACATAATCATAACTTCATAAAATGCAAAATTCAAGGAATCAATGAAATTCAATTTTAACTAGACTCTTAAACATCATGCAACATGCAACATGCTACTATGACATTATATCTCTCAAGCTTGAATAGAATAGAAGAGAAGAGACAAATCATACTCCCCCACTTAGAAGAAACTCATAACAACTAAATTGAGAGAAAGCTACACTTACCAACATCATCATCCGACTTTGTTCCTTTAGCTCGGAGAGCATAAAAAAGATTCTTCCTTGGAACATCCCCTTCCGGAACACTTGGAGGAAATTTCTTGGCCTCGCTCCCTGTAGACGTAATAGTAGGACAATCCCTCACCTTATGACCATCCTTACTACAACCATAGAAACCACCAGTACCGGCTAGACACTTCCCATAGTGCTTATTCCCACAAGTAACACAAGTAGGCTTACCACCTTTAGAACCATTACCACCCTCAAGTTTGACCTTAGGAGCACCAGATCCATCTTACATTGGAGCTTTCTTCTTAAGCCTATGTTGGTTTTGCTCATTGGATCCACGTATTTTCAAATTCCTTGAAATCGTACTACGTTTGGACTCTTCAATGGATTGAGTATACACCATAAGCCTAGACAAGTTTATGTCATTATGGAGCATGGCCGTACAGAACTCTTCTTTTAAAAGTCGGTAACACTGGTCATAAACCTACTCATCTCATTCCTAGGGTTAGACACCAAGGATGGAGCATACCTAGACAAAAAGTTAAACTTCAAAGAATACTCTTCCACACTCGTATTACCTTGCTTAAGGTTGATGAACTCTTTAACCTTCACCTCCATCCTCTCACGGGGAAAGTACTTTTCTAAGAAAGCCTGCTTAAACTCTTCCCGCTCTATGGGACCCGACTCAACCAACCTATTATCTTTTTATTGAGTGTACCACACTTGAGCAACCTCCCTCAATTGGTACGAAGCTAACTCCGCCTTCTCCCTAGAAGTCACCCCCATGAAACTCAACACCTTGTATGAACCATCAAGAAACTTTTGGGGATCCTCTCCCACCTTAGAGCCAAGAAAGATAGGAGGATTCATCCTCACAAAGTCCCTCTATCTAGAGGTCATGGAACCCTCTAAAGCATTCACCCTAAGCTCAACACCTCTATTCAGATGAGTTTTTATGGCTCGGGATAGTACAAGGAGAGCCTCTCTAATCTCCCCATGAGTCATGTTCGGGAGAACCACCGGAACCTCATTCCCTTGACCCACTATAGGGACTTGCTCACCTTGAGGAACTTCCTCATGCAATCCTTCCTCTTCACACCTTCTTGCGACCATCCTTCTAGAATTCATCTTCCTAAAAACACAAGGAAAGACATTAAGAATAGACACTCATAAATTTTGACTCTCCGACATAACACAAGAGTAGATAAGAAGAGAAACTCTATCGTCCTATAGTCTCTCGCTTATAGATGTGTCGTGAATCACACTAATGAACAAGACTCTACTAGACGTCACTTTAATGAGACTTTTTGACTCCTAATGAGTACTTCATAACCTAATGCTCTGATACCAACTTTGTCACGACCCGCAAGTACACCCTAGAAGCTAAAGAACTCTTGGGTCCCCCCACACGGTGTATTCAACCTCTTAAAGTTCTCATACAAGCCCCTGGACATCATTCATTGCATAACGTATATGAAAAGTAGTGCGGAATTAAAACTTTTTACAAACATCTAATAATACTTCAAAATATCTTCCTTAGAAAATAATAAGGAAAGTCTTAAGTCTGAAGTTGCCATCTTAGACACACAAATATCTTGGGACAGGACCTAGACATCAAAATATAGAAATATTTAAGTCTATTACAATGTCTTCAACAAAAGAAAACTAAACATAATGATGTCCTCAAATCTAGTGAGATCATACCAACACTTGCTTGAATGGAAAGCTAGATCTAAGCTTCACTTCAAGTACTCCTCTCAAATAACACCTACACCTTTAGAGATAAACAAAATATATGGAATTAGTACATTAGAATGCACTAAGTATGGTGTAATGCATAAAATCATGCTAAAAGGACATTTATATGAATTATGCTCTTTTTGAGAAAAACTTCATAACATAAGTATAAGAACCACATTTAGCACCAACTACATGTATAAGTCACATAACAATTAACCCATATAATAGCATTAACAACACTTTAATCTATATAGCATGACATCCTCCTCCCAAAGGTTATCCTAAAACTTACTTAAGTAAATCAAGAAGAGACCGCTCATACACCCTCCTCAAGCTTACCTAAATAATCTGTAAGACTACCTAAGATAAGATTATGCCAAGTTCATTATTAACTTCCCTACCTAGAGTTACTCTTAAGACTCCCCTAAGTAAGACATGAAGAGACCATTCATATACCCTCTCCAAACTTTATCTAGACAATCCTTAAAGCTACTCTAGATAAGTACTTATTCATTAATCATCATTTCTTTAACATAAGTCATTATGTTCATTAGACCATTTAAGAGACATTCAATAATTAAGAACTTTCACATAATGGTCTTGGAGAAGAACTAGGGAACCTATATACTAACATCTTCAAAGCCTACTCGAGTAATGTCTAGATAGCGTCTCATTCCACTTCCTAAACTTCATAGTTATTATCCAACACTAGCATGTATCTCACATGATGAGAATACACAATAATTGATATAGACCATACTAGCTAGGCATGGAATCCAGAGTCAACCTACTCTAATGGAGGGTGTTCTACTTACCAATAGTAGAACTAGGACACATCCCATGTAGACACATGTTTAAGGAATACCAAGGGTTTCTTTATACTCTAGTTTAATCTCAACTAGAGCCACCCCCTAGAATACTCACTTGGTGCTAGCCTTTGTTCTCATAGAGTGATTCAATAAAGGAGCATATGAAGAGGTACTATATCTTACTCATAACCAAATCATAATACACCTTACCAAAGAGGATCCACTACGGTTGCCTACAATGGTTAAGAGGATATCTCAATCATTTTCTTAAGGATGATTTCATGTCGTTCCAGCCAATCAACCCTAAGTCCACCATTCATGCTAGAAGGATACAATTATGACTTTCAACATCAAGGATATCATAACCTTCCATATAGATTGAAGGGTCCACATAAATGACCCTCTTAACTATGTTCAAAGTCCATATTTCAATTACAAATATACATACATGACTAAGGATCTTTAGACTACCAAGTCAAGAATCCATATTCACAACTTATATGTATCAAGTAAGGAACTTAGGTCTACCAAAAAAGACATACTCAACTTCACCTTATCACATATACAATACCATTCAAGTAGCACATAGGGTTAACTTAGTCTACTACAAGTCACCATATTCATTCCTATAGAATCATCAACATAACTCAACATAGTGTTCATATAATCAACTAGGAAGATTCACACTCCAACTATCAAGCACACATATGAATACTTCACCCTAGTCTACTATAGATACCTATCATCAACTAGAAGAACTCATGATTTGACTTCACATATACGCATAAGTCATATAGACCCTCACAATGATCACATATACAAGTTATAACATGATAATACCATAATTCATAAATTAATGTCGACGAGGCCACATTGATCACAAGTATATCACATAAAAAACGCCACCATAAGTGGACCATTACAAACATATGAATTGAAACACCTATACTACACAATATAGAGAAAGTTAAGTCAACATACCACCATTCCAACCATAACATCTCCAATCCATAGCATATTCAACCAATCCAATACACAAAGGCTCTTACCAATACCCATGATCCACAATTCAAACAAATTATCAAAGTATAGAATAAACCAACACAATTCAATATGGAATTCATCAATTTAGGAAAGCCTACATACAATTCTAACATACTTCTTACATATTCAATATCCCTAAGTAAACTACTTAAGAATTCAAAGCCATTGAGAGATAAACAGAGAACCCATAATATAGTCAAAATAAGTCATGATTTGTATGGGTTCATAGAGATTGTAACTTAGAATCATCAAACTAACACCAATTCAATCATAACTCCTTGATTCAAAACGTTTTATGCAAGAACCCCTTGCTAGATATCAAAATAGGACAACTCATCTTTTGAGAAATCTTTGGAAAATACATTGAAGCTTGGCTCCTTAAATAAATAATATTCAAGGATGAAAAGCATACCTTAATTGAAGCTAAGACACGAAATTGAAGAAGATTTGATGGATAAATCAAGTTCCAAGCTCCAATCTCCCTTCAAGCTTCAATGAAGTTCTAGAGGGTTCTTATTTTGGATTTTGGGTTTTCATTTGAATGTTGACTTGAATAAGGGTTATATACTTACAAAGCTACTTAAAATACCCATAATACCCTTAAGAAACCTCCCAAATAATTTTAGGAAGGCTAGGTAAAATTCCCAACTTACCCTTGAGCTGGCCGAGACCTTGCAAAAACTACAGGTCTCATCGACGATTCCCAATCGACGAGGCGTCGACCCATCAACGGGCCATACTAGTAACCGTTGATTGGGTCAGATACTTCAAAATGGGAGCTTAAGCTCCCTAGGCTAAGTCCCCACCTACGCCCCCAACGACGGGGCGTCAATGAACCTATGGTCCGTTGATTACCCTAGTTGGTTGGGCTGGTTTTTGATAGTTTTGGCTATAATTTTGGTCCTCCTCAAGAACCCATTGGTTGATCCTTGGGGAGTTTTTCCCGGATGTTTTCAACCCAAATACACTCGTATACATGTTAGGAACTTCTCACATCAATTCCAACCAAAACGTACACATAAAACTTGCAAAAACACACTAAGACACACAAGCATGTTTCAAGGCAAATCTTTCAAACGTCATGGACGTTCTTGGACGTTTGACTTCCAAACACTACCAAACCTTAGAAACTGCTTCAAAATGCCATTATAAACCATTTTAGGACCTTATAACTTCATTACACAAGTGTTAGGCTCTAGCTTCACCTAATTCAATTTAGAGATGTTACATGATTAAAAGGGTTAATAATATGTTAATTAAGTGTTTTATAGTGTGTATACTTTATTTGAAGTGATTTTAGGTCAAACGTCCAAGAACGTCTGAGACGTACGAAAGTTAGCCTTGAGACGAGCTAGTGTGTTCTACTGTGCCTTGGTATGTTTTACATGTTGTTTGATGCTTAAATTGATAAGGAAGTTCCTTAACATGTTAATGATTGTAATTAGGTTCAAAATGGTTGGGCATGACTCCCCAAGAACCACCCCAAGGGTCCTTGAAGAGGACCCAAACACTGCCTAGATACTGACTTGGGAGTGTCAATCTACGCCCAAGAGACAACGGAACGTATATCAATCTATGCCCCATCGATTGGGGGAGTGGCTCAACACTTAGACGTGTGAGTTCATCCCCAATAATGGATCCTCATTCACCATTGATGGAGTGCAGTATGGCCCGTCACTCCATCGATGCCTTGTCAACCATGGTCGTTGTTTGAGCCTGCAACTCTGCAGCATGCACGCTGCCATGCTAGGACGTTCCTAAATTAGTATGGACGGTTATTATAGGGTATTTAAGGTATATTAATTTATTTAATAATATAAAAACCTCATTCCCTATTCATTCTTCAAATTTCACCTTCCCTCTCAAAACAAAACCTCTCTAGAAACCTTCATTGGAGATGAAGCTCAAGAACAACTTGGAGATTGGATTTCCATGGATTCTTCATCAAGTTTTCGTGGATTTCTCATCTAATAAGGTATGATTATCCTTCATCCTTAGTTATGCATTCATCTAAGGAGTTCCTTCAAAGCTTTTCAAAGAGATTTCTATAATCAAATTGACTATATATTTCAATCTAGCCATGGGTTCTTTCTCAAATTAATTTCAAAAACATGATTATGTAAAATTTATGATTAGCTATTGTTTTTAAAGTAAATTTCAATCCAATTTCTTGATAATCCCATGTTCCTCCCAAAATCTCAATTTATACTATAATGTGGGTAATGTGATCTTGACCTTATGATGATTGAATTGTGGATTTCGTTTATGTTATTGTACCTTTAGCTACTGCCTTATATATGAATTGTTGATGAATTATGAGAATTTATCAATTATGATCAAATCTTGGAGAATTTATCCCTATTCCTTCTACTTTGTATAAAATTGATGGTAGATTGACCTTGAATGACATCGTGCGGTATGGTCCACTTATGGTGACAGTGTTTACTTTCTTGTCAATCTTTATACGTGTTGATCATGGCCTTGAAGTAAAGTTATGAATTATTAAGTGTGTTTATGATGATCACACCTATGAAGTATTATGCCTTGTCTCCAATTCTAATATCATGTTCTAGGTGTTGATAATGTCTATTACGTTTGAATGAAGTTGTTAGGGATAGGTATAGTCTATGTGCTGCCATTGATGAAGTGATAATGGTTAATGACCCCCTACCTCTGTACCCCTATATGAATGTGTGATCTTAGCCAATGTTAGGAGTCATAGATTCAAGGTTGATGATGTCTTGTCTCCTATGCTATAATGTGGTGTGTGGTTTATGCATGAATGTATAATGTGGTCTTAAGAGAGTGGCTGTCTCAATTTACGTAGATATCCATTATGTGATCATGTTGTTCAATGTACACACACCTTATGCTTGCTTACGAGTAGTATAGGTTCATGGTGTCTAATGAAAGGATAATTGTCATACGCACTAAAGTCTACTATTATGCATGTAAAATACATGTCCATGAAGTATCATAGGTGTTTTAACTAGGATGAATTTATAGGTGTACTAGTGTAGGCAAGGGTATGGTACCTTGCCTATACATTGCACATGTGTGCCTTGATATAATAGTTCCTAGGGTGGTATCTCTATGTACATGAATATGAATACATGACTAAGCTATGAACATGAAAGTATATATTATGATGTCAAGAATATACTATGATGAAGTATGATCATGTAGTATCTAAATATGTTTATGTGAAAGGTCTCCTCATGTAAGTACACATACAGACAAATGAATGCATATAATGAAACATGTATGATGATCTAGTAAAGAGGGGGTCTCTTGAAAGGTATTCTCAATTGTACTCTAAACATTGTGCTTGAATATGCTATGTCTATGTGAAAATCTTCCTCACATGAGTTAGGTTGATGAAGGGTCTCTCTCATCTATAACCTATGAGCTAAACATATAGGATTTAATCTCCTAAAGCCATTTTTAGTAAAGTTAATAAAGGTTTTTCAATAAAGGGAACTTAGTTTAGCCCCTAGTGAACTTGACAAATGAGGGGTGCCCCTTCCTAATAAGGGAAGGTATGTTCACCAAATGTCCTCAAGAGGTAGAAACTATAATGCCTAAGGGCATAAAGAGGGTTTCAACTTACATCTCCTAGTTCCATAACTATGTTGCCCCATAGGACCTAGCAAGTGGATCCACCTAATATGCTAGAATGATGCGCATGTCTTACCTTGGCAAGTAAGATACCCTCTTTTGGTGTGAGGAGATGACACTGGATTCCATGTTTGGCTTACATGTCTTATTGTCGGTTAAGGCTAGCATTTCCCTAAAGTAATATGGACAATCGAAGTAAAGTAATAAACCCTAACTAGGATAACCGAAGGAAAGATTCTTAGTATAGGTGAGGGTATAGGACAAGTAGCTCTTGAAAGGAGTTCTAAGAAGGTGTTACATATATATATATATATATATGTGTGTGTGTGTGTGTGTGTCTTATGCATGAAATTATGGTATTAACCTACTTGTTATGATAATATGCATAGTATGAGTCCTATGGTGACTATTTGATGTGGTCTCACTCTATGTGCATGATGTTGGTCTTAGTGACTATACGAAGAAGGTCTTACTTGGTATGTATGAAGTTGTCTATACTTGACATGTTGTTGTATGAAGTATATGATGTGTTTGTGGTATCTTTGTGAGTTTACTTAGTATATGTGAGGTTATGGGGCTTCATATGTACATTGCACTAGTAGGCTCAGATAGTGATTGTGAGTAGGGTCTTGTGATGTCTTTATGAAGTGAAGTCTAAGTATGAAATTGTTGACTATTGTATTACTATGGTGTTGTTTTTAGTTTTGACTTGCATGTGGTCTTAAAATGAGTCTTATATGTGGTTCATGAAGTATGTTAGGTCCTATGTGAAGTAGGTGTCTCATCATATGTTATGTTTATGTGAAAGTATGGGTTGAAGTTAGTGAAGGTTGTATGAATGTCCACCTTGGTGGACTTAAGGTGATGCTTGATTGTGGATGGTGTAATGAAATACTATTCATGTATTGCACCAAGTGTTACTAGAGGGTTACTTGGGGGTAAGTAAAGTAAGTAAATGAAAGACAATAATATGAAATGATACATGTGCCCTATATGACTTATGTGTCTTTATGTGAGGTTATGAATAGTGTCCATGCCTATGTGAAGTGTATGAGCTATGTTTTACTTATTGTAAATAAGGTTTGATGAAGTTTTACAAAAAGGCATAATGCATGATTTTCTAACCAAAAGTCATCTTTAAATGCATGTTTTTGCATGGTTGGCATACTTAGTGCATTCTTGTACTAACACCATTATTCTTCATCTTTTTACACAAAGTGTAGGTGTTGATGACTAGATGATGTCTCTTAAAGTGAAGGGCATGGATAGTTTCCCCAAGTTCAAGAAAGGGATCCTTATGATTCAAGGATTTCCTATGTTATGTTTTATTCAAAGTTATGTAATAGCTTAGTTATTATGTAATGTTGTTATGGGTCGTGTCCCTATCCTACTCTATTGATGTTGAGTTTAAGATGGCAAAAGAGACTTAGAGTTTACTATGTATTATGACATACATTTTTTATATATATGAATTGATGATTCTAGCATATGATGTGCTATGAAAGTTTTAAATTTTCTGCTAAATTTCCTATGAAAATGCGATGAATGATGACTATGAGCTTGTATAAGACCTCCGAGAGGTGAAGTACGCCATGTTACTTCTAGGGGGTGTTCCCCAGTCGTGACAATTTACCTTTATCTTGGAACACTTTATAAGTTCATCAGGACAAATGTTTCTTAAAAGATCTAGGACAATCACATGATTGTAAATAGATTGTGCAAGTATTTTTGTATTATCAACAACTTTTGGTATCTAGTATGTTTGTTAATTGTTGTAAGATAGGTTCTTTGCAATTAGAAGGATCTATGATCCAAGAAACTATCCTACATTTTTCCATTAATTTTCTGCATGACTTTATTATGTCGGAAGATATTGAGTTTGACATTAATTGGACCACAATTTAAATTCATGATTTTGATATACCTATTGCTCTGATTAATATATTCTCATTGCTTAAAGAAAAGGAGTCAGATCTTGTATCACACGTTTTATTCTAAGTTTGTGACCCATGACACCTTGTCCCCTTCCTATAGTGGTCTCCCCTTTTAAGGCTATATTTGTTGTTGAACTAGTACAAGTGCCATTTTTTTAACCTCTGACCTTTTGTTTGTACATGAATATTAAAATTTGTTTGGATGTGTGGTTTTGGTAGACTATTGGGCATTCTAATAAACTTGATTTGATGATATGTTCAAGGAGAAACAAAGCATTATTTTATTCAAATATACCTATTTCTCAACGAAAAGGGGTATATCTATTTAAGAAATTGAAATTCTAGTCCAAATAGTTGTATACTCTATATCTATCTATATGATAAAAGTAGGCAAGAAACTAATGAAAAAACAAAAAATAGTTTTTTTGGAACACTGATTATTCCCATTGCTTGGAACATATGTTATAGAAATTAACGAAATTAGATTGGATACCAGAAGTTTAGATGAAGTCCAAAACATTGGTATAATGTACTTTAAAAAATGATATAGTCTTAAAGTTTCTAAGATATGTTTGTCCCAATCATCTTGTAAAGTCTTCAAATATAACGTCAATTGTGCAGTTATTGTCTTTATAAAATATTATATCGAATCAAGAACAATTAATGAGGCGGTTTCAGTCCTCTAATTGGCGTACCTCAATCATTGCTTCTACTTAATTAACCATTTTTTACATTCTTTTACTCTCACTTGTAGAAGACAAGATTGGGGTACACTAATCAGAAGAATAAAACATCCCAATTAAGTGTTCTGTGATACAATATTTTCTACAGACAAAAAGGGAAAAATTTACCTTATCATTGAAGACTTTACAAGTTCATCACGACGAACGTGTCTTAAAAGTTTAAGGTTAGTAACATAGTGGTAAGTAAATTGTGCGAGTGTTTTTGCATTCTCCAAAACTTTTGATATCTAGTCTATCTTGTTAATCGTTGTAAAATAGGTTTTATGCAATTAGAAAGATCTACGGTCCAAGAAACTATCCTGAATTTTTTATTAGTTTATTGCATAATTCAATCATGCCAAAAGATATTGAGTCTTACATTAATTGGAGCAGAGTTTAAATTCCATTGCTTAATGAAAAGGAGTCAGATCTTGTATCAAACATCCTATTTCCAACTTTATGTTCCATGGCACCTTGTCCCCCTCCTGTAGTGGTCTCCCCCTTTTAAGACCATATTTGCAGTTGAACTAGTACCTAGTGCAACTTTCTAAACCTTTGACCTTTGGTATGTACATGAAGATTAAAATGTGTTTAGATGTGTTGTTTTGGGGAGACTATTGGGCATTTGGATAAACCTGCTTTGATGATATGTTCAAGGAGAAGCAAAGCATTGTCTGATTCAAATATAACTATTGCTCATTGAAAAGGGGCACATCTAAAGAAACAATTGAAATTTTGGTCCAAATAGTTGCATACTCGATATCTAACTACATGATAAAAGTAGGGCATAAATCAATGGAAACATAAAATAGTTTTTTGGAACGGAGATGATTCCCATCACATGGAAATTATGTTACGGAAAGTAACATAGATTGATTCGATACCAGAAGTTTTGAAAAGGCAACAAACATTGGTACAATTTGTTTAAAGACATACAACAAACCTAAAGCTTCTAAGATATGCTTGTCCCAATGAGCTTGTAAATTCTTCAAAGATAACGTTAATTGTGCAGTTTTTGTCTCTATAAAATATTATATCCTAGAAAGAACACTTAATTAGGCAGTTTTTGTTCTCTAATTGGTGTACCTCAATCTTAGCTTCTACTTAATTGATCATTTTGACTTTCTTTTACCCTTACTTGTAGAAGTCAAGATTAAGGTACGTCAATCAGAAGAATATAACATCCTAATTAAGTGGTTCGTGATACAATGTTTTCTAGAGACAAAAAGGGTAAAATTTATCTTATCCTTGAAGACTTTACAAGTTCACAAGGAAATATGTTTCCTAAAAGCACCAGGACAGTAACATGGTTGTAAATAAATTGTGCGAGTGTTTTTGCATTCTCCAAAACTTTTGATATATAGTCTATCTTTAATTTTTTAATTGTTGTAAAATAAGTTCCATGCAATTAGAGGGATCTACGGTCCAAGAAACTATCCTGCATTTTTTCATTACGTTCGATTCATTCATGCCAGAAGATATTGAGTTTGACACTAATTGGACTATAGTTTAAACTCTTGATTTAGATATATCTATAGATATGATTAAGATAAGCCAATTGCTCAAACAAAATGAGTCAGATTTTGTACCAAATATCTTATTTCTAACTTTGTGTATTGTGACACCTTGTGCCCCTCGTGTAGAGCTTTTGCCTTTGTCTATTTTTTATGTGTCTATTCCAAAGGATTGTATAGCCCGATAGCCCATAATGCAAAACAATATGACCGAACAGAACATATTAAAATTGATCGACACTTCATCAAGGAACAATTGACCAATGATACCTTGAGCTTTTTCCATGTGATATATATCCAATTAGGTAGTTTCTTATCTAATTTAGTTTTAAGCATTATAGAGTTTATTTCCTTAATTGTATATTTCATAGTTAGGCATTTAACTACTAAAAACACATGATCTTGGGACAATTTCTTTTTATATCAAAGCAACAAAATTGTTTGCTAATTCTATTTAGCGATAAATTAGCAATAGATTTATATTAGCTACGAGCGAAATAGCAACAAATTAGCGACGAAAATCACAACTAAATCCATCATTTTAGTAGTGTTTTTTTAGTGCATATATACCTCTATGATTGATTGTGCAGAGACCCTTGAGAATTAATGAAATGTCTATTCTCAATACATCTCACTAGTTCGTCTTAATATTATTATGTAAAATGATGGACTTGTAAAATATTGTAAGATTATATATCATCATTAATCCAAAAAAAATTAGATAACATACATAATCCAGAGAACTTACTTGTTCTTGTCAAAGCAGAAGTGGAAGAGTATAATGAAACGCACTTGAATTTTACTACTCGATGGTGGTTGTCAAATATGTAGTAGCAACCCCTATACCGCAGCCTAAACCTTAACTGTTTGAGGAGGGAATAATGTGTAGGATTTCTATATTCTTTTTATATGTTGTATTTTCTCTCTCTTTTTAATAACACATCATATGTGTGTTTAAATAGAAATTATTAGGGCTAACTAGTGACAAGAATTGGCCTTAAAGCACCTCTTATGAGTAGGCCCGAATTTCCTACAAAAATAAATTGGATATCTAAAACCTAATTGATCCTCTTGAACATCTTTATATTGGTCTTAGAAATAGTTCGAGCCTTAGATACAATGTTTTCTAGAGACAAAAAGGGCAAAATTTACCTTATCTTTGAAGACTTTACAAGTTCATCCTGACAAACGTTTCTTAAAAGCTTCTGGACAGTAACATGATTGTAAATAAATTGTGTGAGTAATTTTGTATTCTCCAAAACTTTTGGTATCTAGTCTATCTTTCTTCTTTGTTGTAAAATAAGTTCTATGCAATTATCAGGATCTACGGTCCAAGAAACTATCCTGCATTTTTTCATTAGTTTCTTGCAGGATTCCATCATGCCGGAAGATATTGAGTTTGACATTCAATCGACCACAATTTAAACTCATGATTTAGATATACCTATTTCACTGATTAAGATATTCCTATTGCTTAAAGAAAATGAGTCAAATCTTTTATCAAACATCCTATTTCTAACTTTGTGTCCCATGACACCTTGTCCCCCTCCTATTGTGGTCTCCCCCTCTAAGCCAAGGTCATATCTGCAGTTGAAGTAAGTGCCATTTTTTTAACCTCTAACCTTTGGTATGTACATGAATATTAAAATGTGTTTGGATGTGTTGTTTGGGGAGACTATTGGGCATTTGGATGAACCTGATTTGATGATATGTTCAAGGAGAAATAAAGCATTGTCTATTTCAAATATGTCTTTTGCTCAACGAAAATAGGTATATCTAAATAAGCATTTGAAATTGTGGTCCTAATAGTTGCATACTAAATATTTAAAATACATGATAAAAGTAGGCAAGAAACCAATGAAAAAACACAATTATTTTTTGGAACTTCGATGATTCACATAACATGGAACTAATGTTACATAAATTAACATAGATAGATTTGATACCAGATGTTTTGAAGTAGGCAGAAACATTGGTAAAATTTATTTACAGACACACCACAGTCCTAAAGCTTCTAAGAGATGATTGTCCCAATAAGGATAACGCCTATTGCACAATTTTTGTCTCTATCAAAATATTATATCTTAGAAAGAAAACTTTTTTAGGTGGTTTCAGTCCTCTAATTGGCATACCTCAATCTTTGCATCTATTTAATTATCCATTTTGGACTTCTTTTACCCTCACTCGTAGAAGATTGGATTGGGGTACGCCAATAACAAGAATAAAACATCCTAATTAAATGGTTCTACGATACAATATTTTCTAGCGACAGAAAGGGCAGAATTTACCTTATCTATGAAAACTTTACAAGTTCATCACGACAAGCATTTCCTAGAAACCTCACGACAGTGACATGGTAGTAAATAAATTATGCGAGTGTTTTTGCAATCTCTCGAACTTTTGGTATCTTGTCTATCTTTGTTAATAGCTGCAAAATACGTTTCATGCAATTAGAAGGATATACGGTCCAAGAAACTATCATACATTTTTCCATTAAGTACTTGCCTAATTCCATCATGCCAGAAGATATCGAGTTGACATTGACTGGACCACAGTTTAAAATCTTGATTTAGATATACATATTTCTATGAATAATTAAGATAATCCTATTGCTCAAAGAAAATGAGTCAAATTTTGTACCAAACATCTTATTTCTAACTTTGTGTATTGTGACACCTTGTGCCCCTCGTGTAGAGTTTTTGCCTTGTCTACTTTTTCTGTATCTATTCCAAAGGAGTAGATGGAAACATTCAAAGATCCTAAATTAAAATAAGATATGCTTGAAGAAATGAAGGTTTTAGCAAAATAAGATTTGGAAATCAGTCATTCCTTCACCAAATAAGAAATTGGTCTGATGCAAGTTGGTATTCATAGTGAAACATAAAGCTAATGGTTCGATTGGAAGGTTCAATGTCAGCCTTATAGATAAGGGATTCACTTAAACGTATTAAATGGATTATCAAGAGAGATTTGGAGTTATCTTGTGCATTCAATCTTGATTCGGAAATGCAATAATTTGAAGTAAAATAGTAATTCTTACATGGTTACTTGGATGAAGAAGTTAAAATGGATATTACTCATGAATAGAAGAGTCGATTGATAGACAAAAAATACCAGAGATTGGTTGGAAGACTCAGTTATATTTCAGAGACTAGACCTGATATATCATAAGAAAATAGCATGGTAAGTCAATTCAAGAATGATCCTCGTTATTATCATACGCAAGTTCTTCTTTTCATTATGCCATATTTAAAATCTACTCTTGTAAAAGGTCTTATTTTCTCAAAACATGGTCACTTCCATATAAAAGCTTTTTCAAATGTTCATATGGTTGGATATCTAGATGATAGGAGGTGTACAACTTGTTATTGCACACTCGTGGGAGGGAACTTAGTCATTTAGAGAAGTAGGAAGCAAAGTTTAGTTGCTAGATCAAGTGTTGAAGTAGAGTATAGAGTTATGGCTCAAGATGTTTGTGAACCTATGTGGATACAAAAGCTACTAGAAGAAGTGAAATTATACGAAGATGATATATTATTCTTGTAATGTGATAACAAGGCTTCCATTAATATAGCCCAATAGCCCATAATGCAAAACAATATGACTAAACAAAACATATTTAAATTGATCGACACTTCATCATGGAAAAATTAACCAATGATACCTTGAGCTTGTTCCATGTGATATATATCCAATTATGTAGATTTTTATCTGATTTTGTTTTCAGCATTAAGTTTATTTCCTTAATTGTATATTTCATAGTTAGGCTATTCACTACTAAAAACACAGGATCTAGGGATAATTTCTTTTTATAGCTAAGAAACAAAATCTTTTGCTAATCCTATTTAGCGATAAATTAGCAATAGATTTTTGTTATCTACGAGCGAAATAGCAACAAATTAGCGACGAAGTTCACAACTAAATCCATCTTTTTAGTAGTGTTTGTTAGTGCATAAATGTCTCTATGATTGATTGCGTAGATACGCTTGTGAATTAATAAATCTCTATTCTTAATACATCACACTATTTCGCCTTAATGTTAATCTGTAAAATGATGAACTTGTAAAAATATTGTAAGATTACATATCATCAATTATCCAAATCAAATTAGATAACATACATAATTCGAAGAACTTACTTGTTCTTGTCGTAGCAGAAGCAGAAGAGTATGACGAACTGCACTTGAATTTTACTACTCGATGGTGGTTGTCAAATATGTAGTAGCAACCCCTATACCGCAGCCTAACCCTAATTGATTGAGGAGGGAATAATGTGTAGGATTGCTATATTTTTTTATATGTTGTATTTTTCTCTCTTTTTAATAACACATCATATGTGTGTTTAAATAGAAATTATAAGGGCTAACTAGTTACCAGAATGGGCCTTAAAGCACCTCTTATGAGTGGGCCTAAATTTCCTAAAAATATAAATTGAATAACTTTAACCAAATTGATCCTCTTGAACATCTTTATATTGGTTTTAAAAATAGTTTGAGCCTTAGAGAATTTCGCTACATAATTACAAATAGACAAGTAATATTAATGTCCTACATGGGATGAGGGGAGACGCTATCTGGAATTTCCAACGAGTTAACAAACATATAACTTCAAGACAACAAACAAAAAGAGCAATGACAAAAAAAGCTATATATCGTAAAACCTATATGATAATAAAGGGGTAGTGCACGAAGTATCTTACATTCACAAAGGATACAGAAAAGGGTCACACCTAAGGGTTGTAATGAGGAGACTTACACGGCGTAAATATCAATGACTAATTCCATGACTCAAATTCATGACCTATATGTCCGTAGAGATAACTTTATCGTTGTTCCTATGTTAAATTCCTGAGGATAAATAAAGTAAAGGGTTAATTTGCATTATCATGCAAATATATCTATTCTAAAATGAGTTCCAGCTAATACTCTAATGAAGAAGAAAATCAGCCTCCATATCATTCTTCAAGATTTTACGAATCAACCAATTCAAAAATAGAAAAATGTTACTAATTAGCCCCCTCAATTTTCTTTTCAAATGAAATTTCACCCCCACAAACTTTCCACTTTTCAGCCACAAGAATTGGAAAGATCAATACGTGAATGAGGGGACGTGTTGAAGCATAATCAAGTAAATAAAGTGTGTTTACCCTAAAATTGGTGATTTCTCAAGTAGCTTGAATCCCTTGTTGAACCAATTATTGCCCATCAACTTAGTTGATGTTATTCTTGAAAATAGATTTGGATCAAGAATGCATGCAGATTTACGTAGGAAAGTCCCACATTGGGGGTTAAAAAACTCCTTTATGTATCAAGGGGACTCATACCCAAGACCTTTGGTTAAGGACAAAAGGGTGTTTACCACTTCACCACAACCCTTGTTGGTACTTTAGGGCATTTAAATTCCCTTAAACTAAATAACTTGTACATTTTCCTCTCTTTTTAGGTTCCTGCAAGATAGACTTTGGAAAATCTACCTTGTGTTGGGTTTGGGCCTTTTTTCCTTCCTATGTGGATGAATTAAAGTCCAAGATTTTGGGTCTTCCATCCTTTCCTTTGTGGATAAAATTAGCCCAACTTTGACACGCCCACTTTTGCCCATAAGCCCAATATTATGGTGCATATGTAAGACTTTATTTTAGGTCTTATTCGAAGAGAATCACAAGAGTTGAGAAAAGTCAATATAGAAAGAAAAGGTAGAAAGTGCAGATTTTCGCACAAGCCAAAGCAGCCAATTTCAAATCACGATTCCCTCTTCATTTTTTGTCCGATTGAGGTGATTTTTGGATAGCGTATTCCTTTCAACATAATATTTTATTGGGAACTGAGAAAGGGTTATTTGGAGTCCAGTAGCTCCAGATTTTAGCTCGTGAACAGTAGCTGCGATTTAGGTATTTTTGCTCCTTTTGTTTCTCTAATTTTTGGTGTTATCTTGTAGTTGTGTTGCTCATTGTTTGGCATTTTGTTGGTGACCATTTTTTAGGGCACTTTTGTAACTCTTTGTTTATAGTGGAGCTTTTTTCTTGTGGTTTTTACTCTTCACGCCGAAGAGGTTTTCCACGTTAAATTTTGTGTCTCTTGTGTTGATTTATTTTTCTTGCTTGGTTGGTTGGTTTGTTCCCCCAAACTATTTATTCTTGCGTTATTTTGTCTTCTCTTGGTTTAAATAGAAGAAAAAGTTTTGACTTGAATTTCTTCCGCTATCTCCTTTGTGGAGCACATATTTATTTTGTGCTTGCCTTTCCCAATAAAGTGGTATCAGAGCATTGGGTTGTAGTTGATATATATTTGAATGATGGAGTAAAATATGAGAAAGATTATTTGTTTAAATTGTAGTAATTATCATACTTAGAAAGGCAAGATGAAAGATCTTCTATTTATCAAGAAAATACATCTACCCGTGTTTGCTTCTAACAAACCCGAATCTATGAAAGATAAGGATTGAGAATTTGAGAATTTAAAGGTTTCCGGATTTATCAGACAGTGGGTTGAAGATAATGTTAGAAATCACATTGTGAATTAGACACATGTCAGACCTTTGTGGGACAAGCTCGAGACACTATATGCTTCGAAGACTGTAGCAGTAAATTCAATGAAGAAATTAAAGTAGAAGAGGGCACTCTTATTTCTGATCATGTTAATGATTTTCAAGGTGTTCTTTACCAGTTGTCCGGAATGGTGTAAAATTCGATGAAAAAATTCAAGGACTATGGCTTCTTAATACTCTACCAGACTCTTTTGAAACTCTTCGAGTTTCTTTAACTAATTCTGCTCCTAGTGGTGTTGTGACCATGGAATATGCTAAGAGTGGTGTCTTGAATGAAGATATTAGAAGAGGATCTCAATGCTCATCATCTTCTTCTTCACACTCCGATGTTTTGGTTACTGAATACAGGGGGAAAAGCAAGTTTGGAGGTCAGAATGAGAGAGATAAAAGTAAAGGAAAGTCAAAGTCCAGATTTAAGAATGTTACATGTGAACTATTGCCACAAGAATGGGCATATCAAGAAATTTCGTTTCAAGTACAAGAGAGATATGAAACAGAAAAAGAAAGAAGGCGACCATGAAAATCGTGTTGCGGTTGTTGCTAATGATGACCTTCTTGTTTTTTGTGATGAAAATCCTGTTAATCTTGTTCGTGATGAGTCTAGCTGGTTTGTGGATTCTGGTGCTACTTCTCATGTCACGCCCAGGAAGGAATTATTTTCTTCTTATACTCCAGGTAATTTTGGGATGCTGAATATGGGCAATAATCTTGAGGTTGAGGATCTTGGTATTGGGACTGTTTTTTTGAAAAGTAATAATGGCTTCAAACTAGTTCTCAATAATGTCAAGCATGCTCCACATGTTTGCTTGAATTTGATTTCTGTTGGATACCTCGATGATGAGAATTTGGTGCTGGCCAGTGGAAGCTTACAAGAAGTTCGTTGGTGGTAGCATACGGTGACAAGTTGTCTAACTTGTATATTTTTCAGAGCTCCATTCTTAGAGGCTCAGTAAATGTGGTGGAGAATGATACTTCATCATTATTATGGCATAGAAGACTGAGTCATATGAGCGAGAAAGGGATGGATAACAAAGCTTGATTTGCTGGAGTTGGTACATTCTGGTTTGTGTGGTCCTTTTAAGTTAAAGTCTCATGGTGGTGCACTTTAATTTGTAACTTTTATTGATGATCATTTGTGCAAACTCTGGTATTTTCTTTGAAGTCCACGGATCATGTTATTGATGGTTGAGAGACAGACAGGGAAGAAATTGAAATGAATTCGTTCTGATAATGGTGGTGAGTATATTGATCCTTTTGACAGGTATTGCATAGAGCAGGGTATTCGGCATCAGAAAACTCCTCCGAAGAAACCTCAGCTAAATGGTTTAGTTGAGAGGATGAACAAAACTCTTGTTGAGAGGGTTAGATGTATGTTTTCAGATGCTAAGCTGTCAGATTCCTTTTGGCAGAACCACTTAACATTGTTGCCTATGTTATCAATTTATCTCCTGTTATTGCTTTAAATGATGATGTCCCTGAAAGAGTTTGGTCCGCTAAGAATTTTTCTTATGATCATCTTAAAGTTTTTGGGTGTAAAGCCTTTGTGCATGTTCCTAAGGATGAGAGGTCAAAGTTGGATGAAAAACAAGGTAATGTATTTTTGTTGGTTATGGTCAAGATGAATTTAACTATCATTTCTTTGATCAGTTGATAAGAAACTTGTTAGAAGTTGTTTTGTTGTGTTCTTTGAAGACCAAACACTTGAAGATCTTGACGAAGCTGAGAAAGTTGATTCTCAGACCAACGAGAGCCTAGTTAATGTTGATCCAGTTCCTTTGACTATTCCACTAGGTGAAAATTTTCAAGTTGATATTGAAGATGGTGATTATATTTAGAATGACTAGGATACCGTTGATGCTCCAGTGCAAGACAATATAGTTGGTTAGGAACCAACTATTATTGATGCTCCCGAGAGTTCTCTCAGAAGATCTACTAGAGAGAAAATACCTTCATCTCGTTATTCTACTAATGAGTATGTACTCTTGACTGACGGGGGAGAACCAGAGAGTCTTAATAAGGCCATGGAATGTGAAGAAAAAGAAATGTGGTTTAATTCTATGGAGGATGAAATGAAATATCTACATGATAATCATACCTTTTGATTTGGTTGTGCTACCTAAAGAGCAAAAAGCTTTAAAGAACAGGTGGGTTATTAGGGTGAAACATGAAGATGGTAACCCGGTTCCACAGTACAAAGCTAGATTAGTTGTGAAGTGATTTAACAAGAAAAATGGAGTTGATTTGATGAGACATTTTCTCTAGTTGTGAAGATGACATCCATCTTTGTTGTTCTAGGCTTGGCTGCAAGTCTGGACTTAGAGGTTGAACAGATGGATGTTAAAATTGCTATTCTCCATGGTGACTTGGATGAAGAAACTTATGGAGCAGCCGGAAGGTTTTCTAGTCAAGGTAAAAGAGAATTATGTTATGCAAATTGAAGAAGAGCTTGTATGGTCTAAAACAAGCTCCCAGGCAATGGTACATGAAATTTGATTCTTTTATGAGTCAACAGGGCTTCAAGAAGACTTCTTCAGACCATTGTGTTTTTGTGCAATAATTCTCTGATGATGATTTTATTTTCGTTTTGCTTTATGTTGATGACATGCTTGTTGTCGGTCAAAATGCTTGCAGGATTAAAAAGTTGAAGCAAGAATTGAATAAGTCTTGTGTTATGAAAGACTTGGGACTAGCAAGGCAGATTCTTGGCATGCAGATTGTCCGTGATAGAGATGCCAAGAAATTGTGGTTGTCACAAGAGAAGTACATTGTGAATGTACTTCCTAGATTTAACAAGGACAAAATAAGGTTGTCAGTACATATTTAGATATGCACTTCAAATTGAGTACTAGACATTGTCCTTCCAATGATGGTGAGAAGAAGATATGAAGCATGTTCCTTAGCTTCAACTGTTGGTAGTTTGATGTAAGCAATGGTGTGTACAAGACCAGATATTTCCCATGTTGTTGGTATTGTTAGTCGTTTTCTTTCTAATCCGGGAAGAGAGCATTGGAATGCTGTAAAATGGATTATGAGATATCTTTGTGGCACTTCAAGTCTGAGTTTTGTGTTTTGGGTTAGGGAAACCAATTCTTTGTGGTTATACTGATTCAGACATGGCTGGTGATGTTGATACTTGTAACTCTACTTCAGGCTACTTGATTACTTTTGCAGGGGGAGTTGTGTCTTGGCAATCTAGATTGCAAAAATGTGTTGTTTTATCCACTACAGAGGCTGAGCTTATTGCATCTATTGAAGCTTGCAAAGAATTGATCTGGATGAAGAGATTCTTGGGGAAACTTGGTTGTGCTCATGAGAGTTATGTGCTTTATTGCGACAGTCAAAGTGCTATTCATTGTGGCAAGAATTCTACATTTCATTATCGGTCTAAACACATTAATGTGAGGTATCATTGGATTTGAGATGCGTTGGATTCTAAGTTGCTTGAACTTGAGAAAATCCATACCAATGATAATGGTTCTGACATGATGACTAAAGCTTTGCCAAGAAGGAACTTTGAGGATTGTTGCATGATCGGCGGGATGGCAGCTTACTCCACATAGTCGGTAGGGGGAGAATTGTTGGGTTTGGGTCTTTTTTCCTTCCTATGTGGATGAATTAAAGTCCAAGATTTTGGGTCATCCATCCTTTCCTTTGTGGATAAAATTAGCCCAACTTTGACAAGCCCACTTTTGCCCATAAGCCCAATATTATGCTGCATATGTAAGACTTTATTTTAGGTCTTATTCGAAGAGAATCACAAGGCTTCCATCAGCATAGCCCGATAGCCCATAATGCAAAACAATATGACCGAAAAAAACGTATTAAAATTGATCGACATTTCATCAAGGAACAATTGACCAATGATACCTTGAGCTTTTTCCATGTGATATATATCCAATTAGGTAGTTTCTTATCTAATTTAGTTTTAAGCATTATAGAGTTTATTTCCTTAATTGTATATTTCATAGTTAGGCATTTAACTACTAAAAATACAGGATCTTGGGACAATTTCTTTTTATATCAAACAACAAAATTGTTTGCTAATTCTATTTAGCAATAAATTAGGAATAGATTTATGTTAGCTACGAGCGAAATAGCAACAAATTAGCGACAAAAATCACAACTAAATCCATCATTTTAGTAGTGTTTTTTTAGTGCATATATACCTCTATGATTGATTGTGCAGAGACCCTTGAGAATTAATGAAATGTCAATTCTCAATACATCTCACTAGTTCGTCTTAATATTATTATGTAAAATGATGGACTTGTAAAATATTGTAAGATTATATATCATCATTAATCCAAAAAAAATTAGATAACATACATAATCCAGAGAACTTACTTGTTCTTGTCAAAGCAGAAGTGGAAGAGTATAATGAAACGCACTTGAATTTTACTACTCGATGGTGGTTGTCAAATATGTAGTAGCAACCCCTATACCGCAGCCTAAACCTTAACTGTTTGAGGAGGGAATAATGTGTAGGATTTCTATATTCTTTTTATATGTTGTATTTTCTCTCTCTTTTTAATAACACATCATATGTGTGTTTAAATAGAAATTATTAGGGCTAACTAGTGACAAGAATTGGCCTTAAAGCACCTCTTATGAGTAGGCCCGAATTTCCTAAAAAAATAAATTGGATATCTAAAACCTAATTGATCCTCTTGAACATCTTTAATTGGTCTTAGAAATAGTTCGAGCCTTAGATACAATGTTTTCTAGAGACAAAAAGGGCAAAATTTACCTTATCTTTGAAGACTTTACAAGTTCATCCTGACAAATGTTTCTTAAAAGCTTCTGGACAGTAACATGATTGTAAATAAATTGTGTGAGTAATTTTGTATTCTCCAAAACTTTTGGTATCTAGTCTATCTTTGTTCTTTGTTGTAAAAAATGTTCTATGCAATTATAAGGATCTACAGTCAAGAAACTATCCTGCAGTTTTTCATTAGTTTCTTGCAGGATTCCATCATGCCGGAAGATATTGAGTTTGACATTCATTCGACCACAATTTAAACTCATGATTTAGATATACCTATTTCACTGATTAAGATATTCCTATTGCTTAAAGAAAATGAGTCAAATCTTTTATCAAACATCCTATTTCTAACTTTGTATCCCATGACACCTTGTCCCCCTCCTATTGTGGTCTCCCCCTCTAAGCCTAAGGTCATATCTGTAGTTGAAGTAAGTGCCACTTTTTTAACCTCTAACCTTTGGTATTTACATGAATATTAAAATGTATTTGGATGTGTTGTTTGGGGAGACTATTGGGCATTTGGATGAACCTGATTTGATGATATGTTCAAGGAGAAATAAAGCATTGTCTATTTCAAATATGTCTATTGCTCAACGAAAATAGGTATATCTAAATAAGCATTTGAAATTATGGTCCTAATAGTTGCATACTAAATATTTAAAATACATGATAAAAACTAGGCAAGAAACCAATGAAAAAACACAAAATTATTTTTTGGAACTTCGATGATTCACATAACATGGAACTAATGTTACATAAATTAACATAGATAGATTTGATACCAGATGTTTTGAAGTAGGCAGAAACATTGGTAAAATTTATTTACAGACACACCACAGTCCTAAAGCTTCTAAGAGATGATTGTCCCAATAAGGATAACGCCAGTTGCACAATTTTTGTCTCTATCAAAATATTATATCTTAGAAAGAAAACTTTTTTAGGTGGTTTCAGTCCTCTAATTGGCGTACCTCAATCTTTGCAGCTATTTAATTATTCATTTTGGATTTCTTTTACCCTCACTCGTAGAAGATTGGATTGGGGTACGCCAATAACAAGAATAAAACATCCTAATTAAGTGGTTCTATGATACAATATTTTCTAGCGACAGAAAGGGTAAAATTTACCTTATCTATGAAAACTTTACAAGTTCATCAGGACAAGCATTTCTTAAAAACTTCACGACAGTGACATGGTAGTAAATAAATTATACGAGTGTTTTTGCAATCTCCGGAACTTTTGGTATCTTTTCTATCTTTATTAATAGCTGAAAAATATGTTTTATGCAATTAGAAGGATCTACGGTCCAAGAAACTATCATACATTTTTCCATTAGGTTCTTGCCTAATTCCATCATGCCAGAAGATATAGTTGACATTAACTGGACCACAGTTTAAACTCTTGATTTAGATATACATATTTCTATGAATAATTAAGATAATCCTATTGCTCAAAGAAAATGAGTCAGATTTGTAAAACATCTTACTAACTTTGTGTATTGGGACACCTTGTGCCCTTCGTGTAGAGCTTTTGCCTTGTCTATTTTTTCTGTTTATATTCCACATGATTGGATGGAAGCATTCAAAGATCCTAAATTAAAATAAGATATGATTGAAGAATTAAAGGTTCTAGAAAAAATAAGATTTGGAAATCAGTCATTCCTTCACCAAATAAGAAATTGGTCTAATGCAAGTTGGTATTCATAGTGAAACATAAAGCTAATGGTTCGATTGGAAGGTTCACCAGCCTTATAGATAAGGTATTCACTTAAACGTATTAATTGGATTATCAAGAGAGATTTGGAGTTATCTTGTGCATTCAATCTTGATTGTGAATTGCAATAATTTGAAGTGAAATAGTAATTCTTACATGGTTACTTGGATGAAGAAGTTAAATGGATATTACTCATGAATTTGATAAGGAAAAAGAGTAGATAAAAGCTATGTAGATTGAATAAAGCCTTATAAGGGCTAAAACAGTCTCTCAAAACATGGTTAGATACATTTATCAAATCTATGATCAACAAAGCAATGTTGATCATACTCTCTTTATAAGATATACAAGGGTAAGATCACTTTCTTATAGTTTATGTTGATGACATAGTAATGAGATATGATGGCAAAAAAGAGATGGTTTGACTAAGAAAGTTCTGGGCTCAGGAGTTTGATATCAAGAATCCAGGGAAGCTCCAATATTTTAAGTGAATTGAAGTGTCTAGATTAGGAAAGAGAATCTTAAGGGGGAATATATGCTAGATTTTCTAGAAGAAAATTGTATGTTGGGTCGTAAGCCAGCAGGATCATCAAGTGAGAGCAACCACATGCTAAAAGCAGGGATAGGAGAGTCGGTTGATAGACAAAAGTACCAGAGATTGGTTTGAAAACTCATTTATATTTCACAGACTAGACCTGATATATCATAAGCAAAAAGCATGGTAAGTCGGTTCAAGAATGATCCTCGTTATTCTCATATGCAAGTTCTTCTTTTCATTATGTGATATTTAAAATCTACTCTTGGAAAAGGTCTTATTTTCTCCAAACATGGTCACCTCCATATAAAAGCTTTTTCAAATGTTCATATGGTTAGATCTCTAGATGATAGGAGGTGTACAACATGCTATTACACACTCGTGGGAGGGAACTTAGTCATTTAGAGAAGTAGGAAGTGAAGTGTAGTTGCTAGATCAAGTGTTGAAGTAGAGTATAGAGTTATGGCTCAAGATGTTTGTGAACCTATGAGGATACAAAAGCTACTAGAGGAAGTGAAATTATACGAAGATGACATATTATCCTTGTAATGTGATAACAAGGCTTCCATTAATATAGCCCAATAGCCCATAATGCAAAACAATATGACTAAACAAAACATATTAAAATTGATCACACTTCATCAAGGAAAAATTGACCAATGATACCTTGAGCTTGTTCCATGTGATATATATCCAATTATGTAGAGTTTTATCTGATTTTGTTTTCAGCATTAAGTTTATTTCCTTAATTGTATATTTCAAAGTTAGGCTATTCACTACTAAAAACACAGGATCTAGGGACTATTTCTTTTTATAGCTAAGCAACAAAATCTTTTGCTAATCCTATTTAGCGATAAATTAGAAATAGATTTTTGTTTGCTACGAGCGAAATAGCAATAAATTAGCGACGAAGTTCACAACTAAATCCATCTTTTTAGTAGTGTTTTTTTAGTGCATAAATATATCTATGATTGATTGCGTAGATACGCTTGTGAATTAATAAATCTCTATTCTTAATACATCACACTATTTCGCCTTAATGTTAATCTGTAAAATGATGAACTTGTAAAAATATTGTAAGATTACATATCATCAATTATCCAAATCAAATTAGATAACATACATAATTCGAAGAACTTACTTGTTCTTGTCGTAGCAGAAGCAGAAGAGTATGACAAACTGCACTTGAATTTTACTACTCGATGGTGGTTGTCAAATATGTAGTAGCAACCCCTATACCGCAGCCTAACCCTAATTGATTGAGGAGGGAATAATGTGTAGGATTGCTATATTTTTTATATGTTGTATTTTTCTCTCTTTTTAATAACACATCATATGTGTGTTTAAATAGAAATTATAAGGGCTAACTAGTTACCAGAATGGGCCTTAAAGCACCTCTTATGAGTGGGCCTAAATTTCCTAAAAATATAAATTGAATAACTATAATCAAATTGATCCTCTTGAACATCTTTATATTGGTTTTAAAAATAGTTTGAGCCTTAGAGAATTTCGCTACATAATTACAAATAGACAAGTAATATTAATGTCTTACATGGGATGAGGGGAGACGCTATCAGGAATTTCCAACGAGTTAACAAACATATAACTTCAAGACAACAAACAAAAAGAGCAATGACAAAAAAAGCTATATATCCTTAAACCTATATGATAATAAAGGGGTAGTGCACGAAGTATCTTACATTCACAAAGGATACAGAAAAGGGTCACACCTAAGGGTTGTAATGAGGAAACTTACACGGCGTAAATACCAATGACTAATTCCATGACTCAAATTCATGACCTATATGTCCGTAGAGATAACTTTATCGTTGTTCATATGTTAAATTCCTGAGGATAAATAAAGTAAAGGGTTAATTTGCATTATCATGCAAATATATCTATTCTAAAATGAGTTCCAGCTAATACTCTAATGAAGAAGAAAATCAGCCTCCATATCATTCTTCAAGATTTTACGAATCAACCAATTCAAAAATAGAAAAATGTTACTAATTAACCGCCTCAATTTTCTTTTCAAGTGAAATTTCACCCCCACAAAATTTCCCACTTTTCAGCCACAACAATTGGAAAGATCAATATGTGAATGAGGGGACGTGTTGAAGAATAATCAAGTAAAGTGTGTTACCCTAACATCTTAAGCTTTTAAAATGACATTGTCATACAATTCAGATAGAGAGACAAGCCATAGCAGCCGATATAGAGAGACAAGTCATAGCAGCCAATTTCAAATCACAATTTCCGCTTCGTTTCTTATCCGATTGAGCTGATTTTTGGACAGAGAGTTCCTTTCAACTTAATCTTTGATGGGGAACTTAAAGAGCGTGATTTTGAGTCCTGTATATCCAGATTTTGGCTCGTGAACAGTAGCTGTGATTTGGGTATTTTAGCTTCTTTTGTTTCTCTAGTTTTTGGTGTTATCTTGTAGTTGTGTTGCTCATTGTTTGGCACTTTGTTGGTGACCATTTTGGAGGAAACTTTTGTAACTCTTGTTGATTATATTGGAGCTTTGGTCTTGTGGTTTTTACTCTTCACACCGAAGAGGTTTTCCACGTTAAATTTGGAGTCTCTTGTTATGATTTATTTTTCTTGCTTGGTTGGTTGGTTTGCTGCCCCAAACTATTTTATTCTTGCATTACTTTGTTTTCTCTTGGTTCAAATAGAAGGGAAAGTTTTGACTTGGATTTCTTCCGCTATCGCCTTTGTCGTGCACATATCTATTTTGTGTTTGCCTTCCCAACACCTTGGCCCAACAATTTACCAATCTCATACTGATGTGTCAAAATTGTGTCCTTTTTCTCTGATATTGCTCTCTGCAAGCTCATTTTCTAGATGAAAGAACGCATTCTAAGCGCACGAAGAATTTGAAATTCGGCCTCTATATAAAGCTCTTGATGCAGTTTGCTTAGTAGAAGACATAGCCGTTATGAAATCTTCATCTATATATTTTTTTGAATAAATAAATTAGCCTCTTAGTTAATCTATGACAATAATTTAGCCCTCTTAAGTATTATTTGTTAGATCCTAGATTTGCTTTACTCATTTTATCTTCAGTCTCATGGTACAACATCCTAACTGTACAGTTTGACAGGATTCCTATACATGGACACGTCTAAAACTGTGTTGTTTTGTTACACTTTTTTTTAATAATATTAGTTGCACATGACATACTTTAGTGCTCTAATTTTATGGCACAAGGGCCGATATCCAATTACTTGGAACAATCATTCCTAATAACTGTTAGAATGAGAGATTTGAGAGGATGAAAACCTCCATTTGAGAAGAGAACACAGAGCTCAAAAATGAGAGAAGAAGAAAAAGACTGTGTATTAACTTGTTCTCTTCAATGGTAGTACATACTGTATTTATAGAGCTGAGTAAGAAAATATCTAAATCTAACTAATTTGAAATAACTGCCACATGATTGACAGCTGTGTATAACTAACTCTAACAAACTCAATGAAATTAACATGTCATGTACACTAATTTAAAATACTTAAATCGCAATACCCCCCCTCAAGTTGGAGGAGAATTCATCGAAGCCAACTTGTCTAAGACAGCAGAATGTTTAACACCAGTGAGGGCTTTGGTAAGAATATCAGCTAACTGAGCAGTAGTGTCAATGTGACGCAAAGTAATGAGCCCCTCTTGCAATTTAGTCCTTACAAAGTGGCAATCCACCTCAATATGCTTCGTACGTTCATGGAATACCGGATTCCTTGCAATATGAATGGCTGCCTGGCTATCACAGTACACCGCGAATGGTCCAGTTTGAGGTACAGTCAGTTCTGAAAATAACCTTTGCAACCAAGTTAATTCACCTACAACCTTTCTCAAGGATCTGTACTCTGCTTCGGCCGAGGAAAGGGAAATTGTTTCTTGTTTCTTGGACTTCCAGCTAACAGGACTATCACCCAATAATATAATATAACCACTAACCGACCTCCTTGAGTCAGGGCATGCAGCCCAGTCAGAATCACAATAAGCCTGAACCCCAAAATCTGCAGATGAGGACATAAAAACACCTAAAGTGGGATCCTTCTTGAGATATCTAAGCATATGGAAGGAAGCATGTAGATGAGGTTCCCTAGGATCCTGCATGTATTGACTAAGAAGTTGTACACCATAAGTAAGATCAAGTCTAGTGTTTGTAAGAAAATTCAACTTGCCAACTAACTTTCTATAATAAGTAGGATCAGCGATGGCTTTCCCTTCATGTGATCGAAGTTTGACATTTGGATCAAGGGGAGAAGACAAGGGGGTCATGTGATCACATTTGAATTCCTTAAGAAGGTCCAATACAAATTTCCTTTGAGATATTAAAATTCCATCATCTTTGTACAGAACTTCCAGACCCAAGAAGTAATGTAGCCTTCCAAGATCTTTGATTTTAAACTGATTGTCAAGAAACCTTTTGAGCTCATTAATTTCAGCAATGTCTGTTCCTGTGAGCAAGATGTCATCAACATAAACACCTAGAAACACAGTAGAGGTACCTCTTTTCCTGTAAAACAAAGAGTAATCATGGAGGGAATGAACATAGCCTCTTGTGTGAAGTGCTGCAGTCAGTTTTTCATACCACTGCCTACTAGCCTGTTTTAATCCATACAATGACTTGTTAAGTCTGCAAACTACATCTTTGTGAGGAGTGACAAGACCTGGTGGTACATCCATATATACTTACTCATGAAGATCGCCATGGAGAAATGCATTGTTGACATCAAGCTGATATATATTCCACTGTTGCAGCAGTGGCAATGAGTGCCCTCACAGTCGTCATCTTGACAACAGGTGAAAAAGTCTCTGTATAGTCTATACCATGATGTTGAGTATACCCCTTCACTACTAACCTAGCTTTATACCTTTCTATGCTCCCATCTGCCTTATGTTTAACTTTGTAAACCCACCTACATCCAATAACCTTTTTGCCAATTGGTAGAGTAGTGAGAGTCCAAGTGTTGTTATCATGTAAGGCAGTAAATTCTTGTGTCATAGCTCTTTGCCATGCAGGATTCATGGATGCTTCCTCAAATGAGTTAGGTTCACAATCATGAGATACATTCATCACAAAAGACTGACTGTCAGGAGCTAGAACAACAGGTGAGACATGACTCTTAAGGGAAAACAAAGCATTGAGGGATGAATAAGATGGTGTGGTTGATGTAGCTGGAGAAGGAATTGTGTGCACATAATCAGACAGATAGGTAGGAACTTTGTGTGCTCTTTGTGATTTTCTAAGGGGAATGGAGAATGTATCAATAGGTGAAGTATGTGGAATTAAGGTGGAAGGAACAGGTTGAGATGATGTGGTGGAAGGAACAGGTTGAGATGATGTGTTGTCAACAGCAGGTGCATTAACAAGAATATCATCAACATGTATTTGGTCCTGGTCATTTTGTGCAGAGGGAGAAGAACCACAAGTATCATTATAGAACAAAGGATAATCATTGAGAGACACAGAATGAAAAGGGAAAGATGGAAACTTGGTAGTATCTTTGGTCATGGCAAATGGAAAAATGGTTTCATGAAAAATAACATCCCTTGATACATGGATTTTCTGTGTGGACAAATTTAAAACTTTGTAACCCTTTGTGGAATAAGGATATCCAACAAATACATGTGGCATGGCCTTTGGTTCAAATTTGGTTCGATGGGTTTTTGGAATGGTGGGGTAACATAGACAACCAAAACTCTTGAGGTGTGAGTAAAAAGGTTTGTGTTGATATAAAATCTCATAAGGACACTTATTGTGAAGAGGGGAAGAGGGAAGTCTATTGATGAGATATGTGGAGGTAAGTATACACTCACCCCAATATTTTACTGGAAGTTTGGATTGAAAAAGGAGAGCTCTTGCTATTTCAAGTATGTATTTGTGTTTTCTTTCTACTACCCCATTTTGTTGGGGTGTATATGGACAAGATTTTTGATGGATAATTCCCTTGTTCTGAAAAAAACATAATGGACTCATTATTAGTAAACTCCAACCCATTATCTGATCTAATTGTCTTAATGGTGGTTTTGAATTGATTCTCAACCATGAGGACAAAGGCTTTGATGATATGTAAAGCATTACTTTTACTGCTTAGAAGACGTGTCCAAGTTGATTTGCTGAAATCATCAACCAAGGTGATAAAATACTTAAAATTGTCATGAGTTGGTGTTTGGTAAGGGCCCCAAAGGTCAACATGCAGTAATTCGAAAATGCTGGTACTGCTGTTAGACTTAGGTGGAAATGGTAATCTAGATTGTCTGGCCATTGGACATATAGGGCAAAAGAAAGGTTGTTTTGGTGAATAATTCACAGGTATAGAGGATATGCCTTTCATTTTCACAAAGGGTACATGACCAAGTCTGTAATGCCACAATAAATCCATGCTATCAGTAGGAAAAGAATTAAAGGATTTGTCTACAATATTTTTTTTATTGTTAACAAAAGAAGAGTTCAGTACATTTGAATGAGAAGAGCATGAATGAGAAACACATTGACAATGTATTTTATTACTAGGTAAAGGAAAACATGAAGTAGAGTGTTTTGTGCATTGGAGCTGGTCTTTTGTAGACAGTCTGAGCAAAGAAAGTATAGACCATCATGAACTTTACCAATTTCCAGAGGCCTCTTCAGTGAAGTGGCCTGCAATATACAAGAATTGTTAGAAAAGGAAACAGTACATTTGAGGTGATCTACTAGAGAATTTATGGATATAAGGTTGTATTTGAAAGAAGGAGCATAAAGTACTCCGGACAGAGTGATCTTGGAAGTAAGATGTACAGTACCCACCTCTGTAACTTTGACTCTATATCCATTTGGTAAGCTAATTAACATAGGATATGGGAGAGTGATTACATTTACAAGATGATTTTTATTAAAAGTCATATGGTGAGAAGCTCCTGAGTCTAATATCCATAAGTCAGTCCTTGTTTTGAAACATTCACATGAGAGTTTAATAACATCAGGAGGGAAAGAACAAGCAAAGATACCTGCAAAGTTACATGATACATCATTCTGATCTGCCACAGTGTTGGTATCTTGGAACTGGTCTAACAAATGAGAAACTTGATCATATTGTTCCTTGGTGATGCTGATGTTTTGACCTCCCTGTGCATCAAACTGAGAGCCTGATTCCCCTTTCTGATTGACAGCAGTCCCATCATAGGTGATTCTCACAGAATTAGCTGCTACACCCTTTCCCTTAGTGTTGTGCCTGTGATTTGGATAAGTATTGTGGAATTGTCTTGAATTGTACTGATCATTATTAGGAGCTTTCGGATGCTGGTTGTTGGATGATTGTGAGTTAAAAGAATTCGGAGGTGGTCCACCAGATGGATAACCATGTAACTTGTAGCATTTTTCCTTAATGTGACCTGGCCTTCTACAATAATCACAAAAAGGTCTGCCCCTAGATGCATTAGTGTTAGAAAAGTAGTTTGTTCGAAAGCTTCTTCCTCCTTGAACATTGGAGGAACCTGATGAGCTTGCGATGAGTGAACTACTTTCTGCAAACATTTGGTTGTTAGGCTTGAATTCCCTCTGTTTTTCCTCTTGTATCAATAAAGCAAAAGCTTGTGCCATGGAAGGCAACGGATTCATCATCAATATACTCCCCCTAATTGTGGTATACACCACATTTAAGCCCATGAGAAACTGAATTAAACGCCTATCTTGCTCTGCCTTATGAGTATTTGCCTTAGCTCCACAGACACACACACATTTACACTGACTTAGAACACATAAATTGCTCAGTTCTTCCCAAAGTTTCTTCATGCGAGTGTAGTATGTAGTGATATCGAGAATACCTTGACTGAGATCATTGATTTCCTTCTGAGTTTGATACAATTTTGCTCCATTTGTTTGATCGTAACGATCCTCTAGTTCTGTCCACAACTCCAATGCATCACTGACATATTCGACGCTATCCGCAATGTCTCGACCTAGAGAATTGAGAATCCACGATGTGACCATATCATCGCATCTTACCCATTGACGATAGGTTGAATGAGTCGCGTCTGGTCTCTTACATTCGCCATTGATGAAAACAAGCTTGTTCTTTACTGATAAGAATCGAAGCACACTACGACGCCAGGAATGAAAACCAGTACCATCAAAAAAAACTGGTACAAGTACAGCACTAGGACTGTCTGAGGGATGAATGTAGAACGGACTTCCTGTATCAATTCCAGAGGAAGAAGAATTTCTAGATGAAGCAATGTTTGCAGACGTGATTTCTACCATTTTTGAAGAAAAAAAATCTGCTTATGATAAACAAAGATGAAGAGAAAAAGGAAGATCAAATCGTCCTTGCTCTGATACCATGTTAGAATGAGAGATTTGAGAGGATGAAAACCTCCATTTGAGAAGAGAACACAGAGCTCAAAAATGAGAGAAGAAGAAAAAGACTGTGTATTAACTTGTTCTCTTCAATGGTAGTACAACTGTATTTGTAGAGCTGAGTAAGAAAATATCTAAATCTAACTAATTTGAAATAACTGCCACATGATTGACAGCTGTGTATAACTAACTCTAACAAACTCAATGAAATTAACATGTCATGTACACTAATTTAAAATACTTAAATCGCAATAATAACCACACAATTTTATGCACGAGTACAGTAAAAGCTCGCTATAACAATTTCTGTCATTATAGTTTAGCCTCTAAACATTTTTTGTGAGGATGGCAACATTAATAAGATATCAATTTCATTAGAAATTTAATAGGAATTTTGGAGTAACGTTGTTTATAATAGAGAGTGGAGGCTGACTTTAATTCCAACAAGCAAGTAAGGCCTCGTTTGGATTGTACAGTGAATGTAAAAAGCAGAATCATATGATTCAACTACCTGAACGAGGATGACCTATTTTCAGATCAGATGATCCAGCTCTTTATTTCCTTGTCAAGGACAAGTGGGACAGGATAGATACGTGAGAAACAACACATAAAAGAGAGACTGGATAGCCTTTCCGATGCAAATTCATTGATGCGGAACTACCACCTAGCTAAGGTAAGGAAGTTTGTCATTACAAAGCATATACAATAAAATAATATGCCTATTGAAACTATATCAAGATTAGAATGGCATAATCATTCATATAAGTAGGGCTATCGAGATGAGAGAGTACAAAATTAACCTGAAATGTGACCAGTAGAACTTATTTTCCTACTTTCCATACGGAACGCATCCACGGTGTCACACTTCTATGCCATTCGGAAACCTGCAAAGGAAAATGTAATTGCAACACAACAAGAGAATTCTCCATTTTAAACCAATTTGCAGAAATTCATTGGGAAAACACATCAAACAGTTTGTGGGCAAAAATTTGTATGGTCAGCTGCAGACGAATTCAAAACGGATTCACTAAGAAATAAAAGAAACAAAACCACATTGTATATTGGTGGATAAAGTGATCTGGTACTTGTAGTTTGTTGTGGGGAGTGGGAAATGACAAGCATCCGTGATGAGACTAATGATTATGCTAAAGGAAAATGGTTTCAGCAAGTGATATTATATAAAACCAAATTGAAATGGTTTTGATTAGTGATGTTATGCCGAAGGGAAATGGTTCCGGCAAGTGGCATTATATAAAGCCGAAGAAAAATGGTTCTGGCTAGTGATATTGTCCTAAGGGTAATTGTTTCGACAAGTGATATTATATTGTGGTGATAGAAAATGGTTTCGACGATAAGTGTTTGGCTATTGTGATTTGATGAACTTCATATTTGAGATTGATCTACTTGATACTTGTGATTAATCTACTGTGATATTTGTGCTCGAACTACCTGATAATTGTGATTGATCTACTTGACACTTGTGATTGATATACCTGATACTTGTTGGTTGTTGAACAATGATTGTTGGACTGTGATTGTCAAACTTTGTGAACTGTGTAATGCAAGTAGCATTTCTTTCCTAATACCCTTGAACTACCTATGAGGAAATTTGGATAAATATATAAAAGAATAGTGGTTTAACCCATCGGTAGCCACCTAAAGTTAACATCAATTTTCACTTGGACACTTTAAGTAGGCCTTATTCATTTTAAACACCTTAAGTAGGGGGACGTTGTGTCATATTGACACGTTTTTAACAACCATCCAAATATATAAGATGTGTGTATTACACTCGTCGATGACGTGTCAAAGTAGCGACTTAAATAATGACATGTGACATATATATATATATATATATATATATATATAATTAATAAAAAAATATACTATGAATAAAACCCATTTTGAAACTATTTAATTAATTAATTGCTATAAAAATTACCTTTCAATAGAGAAGAAAAAGGAAAAAAATAAAATCTACAACATCTTTATTTTTCTCCTTCACCATTTCCACATCTCCTCCTCCTCTAACCACTATTACTTTGATGTCTTCTTCTTCAAGTTTGAAGATTATCATTACTATCATGGTTTTCTTCAAATCTATATAGCCAATTTGGGTCATAAGCAAATACTCATAATCTAACTATCATACTATTACCCCAAAAATGTTTATCCATGATAAAATCAGTTCTATCTTTTTATTACTTGAAATGGGTTCATCACAATAGAAAAAGTTAAAAGTTTTGAGAAGTAGAAAATTAGTAATTCAAAAATTGAATCTGAAAAAAGTTAACTCAAATAGAGAGGTGAAAATAGACCAACAAACATTTGAAGGATTAGTAAACTTTCCGGCAATGAAACTATGAAAAAAATTAGATGGAAAAATTTGACATCATGAACAAGATATATGCTTTAGACTTTTTTTTTTTTGTCCTTTCTTAAATTATTTTTGTTAATATATATAATTAATTTATTTTTTCACAACGAGAAATGACAAAGAGAGGAGAAGGTTGAATATACAATGGTGGCAAGGTGGTGGTATATGGTGGAAGAAGGAGAGAGAAGAAAGAAAAAGAAATCAAAAAGCTTAAAAATCATAAAATTATGTCTTCCACGCATTCAAAGTAAGTGTAACACACATAATATGCCAACTCAGCAAAAAGTGTCAAAATGACATAATAGGTTCCTACTTAAAGTGTCTAAAATGAACATCGTCTAATTGAGGTGCCTATGTACAATTTAGTGCCAATTTTAGGTGGTCACCGATGGGTTTGGCCAAAGAATAGTAGCTACGATTTATCTAGGATGTTATAATGGTAAGAGTAATCAGGGGAGGACCCACGTGCCGTCCAGGGTGTTCACCCGAACACCCTCGATAAAAAAATACATTGTATACCTAAGGTGAATTTTCTGAATTTGTGTGGATACATATATTTTGAACACCCTCAATCACAAATGAATGAGATAGCCAAGCGGCAGCTAAGCTCAAAGTTATGCGCAACGTCCCGGGTTTGAGTCCCTGGGTTGGTGTTTTATTTATTTTATTTTGTTGGCTTATTTACATGTTTATACTTTTATTTTCCGAACCTTCTGAACGAAAATCCTAGGTCCGCCACTGAAAGTAATGCCCTCTAATCCACATTTTTATAGTAGGTTACGAACCCAACTTAAATTAGACTTATTTACTGGTGAATTATGTAATTCCAAATGCAAACTATATACTTTTCCTTTTATTTCCCTAAATCATGAAATATTTATCCCTAATTTAAGCAACAAACAAAATATCAAATTTTAAGAAAGACATATTAATGTCATTCATTAAAAGTTTGACTCATCTATGTAATTTTCGTTTGAAAAAAAAAGTTCATCCATCACATCATTATGGGTTAATGGAAAACCCATAAGATTTTGATAAACCATTTTGTCTACATGGCGAATGATGATTCATTCACATCATTATTATTATTATTTTAAAAAAAATGGAAAACTTCTAAAAGCCCATTTGATTTATAAAAAACACAAAAAAAAATTTAACTCACCCGGTAAAAATATGTGTATTTCGAATAGGATTATAATTTGTTTTATAAAAAGAATTCAAATGGGTTTTTAGAAATATGGCTGATTTTTTATTTATTTTTTAAATAGAATTAATGAAGTGAGCAAATCATCATTCGCCACGTGGACAAAATGGTTTGGCAAAATCAGATGAATTTTCACTTAACCATAAATGAGTTTTTTTCTCAAACGAAAATGTCATTAATGAGTCAAAGTTTTAAAAAATGGCATGAATGAGTCTTTTCTCAAAGTTCAGAGAACTTTTCCACGTCTCTTACATTATTTTACACACATAATTGCAAGATCAAAGGCCGAAATCAAAATAAAGTTGAGAACTTAAGCAACTTATTAGACCTAGATCTTTCTGGAAACAACTTGGTTGAATTGATTCCCAGAACAATTGGGGGACTTGTGAAACCTTCAATTGGTTAAAGTTAATGGAGACAATATTTGTAATTACAGCATCTGGGTGATATTTACTAAGGTCTAAATCAACTTACAAGATATCTTCCTAAGTGTTTAGGGAATCTCACTTCCCTTAGATAGATACATTTGGGTTCCAATAAATTGAGTTCCAACATACCAACAATCTTAAGGAATCTTACTGATTTAATGGTTCTTGACTTATCATCAAACAAAATTGTTGGTTCTTTACCTCCTGAAAATGGAAATCTAAAGGTTGCGACACAAATGGATCTATCAATGAATCATTCTCAAATAAAAATCTAGAAAAATTAGAGGATTGCAAATATTGGAAACTATACCTGGCTGAATGAAAAACATAGTAGGTTTGGGTTTTTAGACTTTTCTCATAATACTATATTGGAAACTATTCTCATGTCTTTGGAGAAACTTCCCTCAAGTATTTCAATGTTTATGTCAACAAATTGTATGATAAAATACCCTAGGGGGGTTCCTTAATTTCAAGAACCTATCGAGTTAACTTTAATCAACAATGAAGCATTGTGTAATTCTTCAAGATTAAGCATCCCACCATGGTACTTCATCAAATCATAGATCAAATATGAAACAAATGATATTTATTTTTATTTTGCTTGGAATTGCACTTTTATTTGTTCCTATTATCCTTGTGTTTGCATGGATAAGGTACAAAAGAAGTAAAACTGCTTCTCAAAAATCTTATTCATTCTCTGTCGCAACAAGAGAAAGAACTTCATACTATGAACTTCTCCAAGCAACTGATTCACTTAGAGTAATCTGATTTGTTTTGGAAGTTTGGGCTATTTCTACAAAGGCATTCTCAGATGTGGCATTCATATTCCAGTTAAAGTGTTTAATGTGAAAGGGGAAGCAACTTTTAATAGTTCTGATACAAAATGTAAAGTTTTGCACAACCCTTCACCATATGATTCTCGTAAAAGTCATCACTAGTTATTCCAACCATGATTTTAAGGCTTTAGTGCTTGAGTATACACCTAATGGGTGCCTTGAGAAGTGTTTGTACTCTCAGAAGGACACTAGCACTGACATTGGTAAGTCGCGTATTGCCATGACAGGGATGTTGAGTTTTAAAAGGTGTGAATGGAAAATGAAGAGTTGCGACTTTTATAAAGAGTTGTGACTTTTAAGAAAGGTTGCGACTTTTATGAAAAGTTGTAATTTTTATGAAAAGTTGCGACTTTTATGAAAAGTTGTGACTTTTATGGAAAGTTGTGACTTTTATGAAAGGTGACGACCTTTCCTAAAGATTGTGACTTTTCAAAGGTTTGTGACCTTTCCGGTAAGGCACAATAAGAACCTTTTCGCACTACCCTTTGTTTTCTACAAATTGAGGGATTTCCTTTTATTTTAAACATAGAATTTATGGATTTCTTCTTCTACTACTAAATCTAGTATTCTAAGTGTACTTTACTGCCGTTGAGTGGCTCGCTGACACCAGAGTTTTTGGTATCTATACTCTGGTGATTGAGATCATTTTACCCTGGGAGGTCATATTCCAAATCAAACATCGGATACTAGAGGGGAATAATTTCCTTAAGGGGACACTGTGAGTTCAGTGGAGTTGATCTTTTTCCTATTAATTTCTTTTTCAGATTCTGGTACGTGTTTTACAAATTTTAGATTTGTGAATTAATTTCAGTTCTTCTATTCTTTTGTTTTTCACTAGTTCATCAAACTTGGTAACTTCGTATTTCTGCAAAGTTTGTTGGAATCAGTAAGATTCTTTTAACACATATTAACAACAATTCATTTTAAGAAAAATATTTCGTATATTTTTTCTAATCTGTTTCTGATTCTAGTTTCGCTATTAGTTTTAATTTTCTAGTTGTGAAAATGTTCTTAAACTTTGTTGTCTCACAAAGATGTTCAAAGTTTTGCTCTAAGTATGTTTGGAATACAAGATGAACAACAATCTTAAGGAAATTATTATACTATTAATATTTTTTGTATTCTATTGATTGAGAGAATCTGATCATGGAAGTAGAACATAAATGCATTACTTCTCCATAATTCGTTGCTTTATTTAGCAAGGTCGAAGTGAGAATGTAACAGACAATTTTTGTGGTATTCCGTTTAAAGATTACCAGGTAACCTTCTTATTAAATTTTCTAAGAAGGAAAATAGTTTCTAAGAGTAATCATCTTCTTTTTTTTTTATCATGTGTATCTTTGGAAAAAGATCTGCAAACCATATGTCGTGGAATGAATTTTACTTGGCAAATATTTGCTTTTAAAATTCTTTAGTTTGCAAAAATGAGAAATGCATATTTTTGTTTGATAAAATAGTATGTCAAAATGTTATAGTTGAAAGACTATTTGATAAGAAAAATATTTCTATGTGATAAAGAATATGGGTTATTCTGTTTGGAAAAAAAAAATTATAGTTTTGTACTCCATGAGAAATGTTAGTGTGTCTGATTTTTGTAGACTAAAAACTTTTGTGGTTTTATACTCTGGATAAATTGGACTAATGCAATTGGTTTGAAGAATATGAAAACTTCACATAATAAGTCAGTGTTGTACTTTTAATCTTTTATAAACTTCAATGTAATATAGAAATAAATTGTACAATTTTTTTTTTTTGGTCCTTATTGTTAGTATTTAAAATACTAAGTGGTATGTCTATTTATGATGGAGGAAAAATACCAGTGACTTAGAATTTGTGATTTTGTTTCTCTATGGAATGAACTTTGACATTGTGTAAACATTGTCAAAGAGAATTGCAACACTATAGTTCTTTCGTAGAATAATGTTTCCAACATTAAAATATGTGAAAAAACTATTTTCAAATACTTGAAACATATTTTTGAGATCACATTTGAAATGTGGGGGTTCTTTGCTTATGATTAGACTTGGTGTCTAATTTAACTTTGGAGCAAAAGATATGAAATTCAATGATACTTTTGTATTATGTTATACCCACAAAATTCTTGGAGTATATTTGGTATTGTGGTTGTTGAGTTTTTCTATTACTAGTATATAGTGTGACTAGTATGAAACAACCAAATTATATATATACTTGTTCAAAATAATTGTGTTCTTTTATGGAAAAAAAATCACTTAAAATATTGTGATTTTTCATGAAAAGATATGTCTATTATAATGAAAGTATTTGCATAGACATGAATATTGGTGAATAGTTATTTGTTATGTTTTTGTAAAAGTAACATTTGGACTATATTGCCTTTTATTTAACCTCATAAACTTTGTTCATGGGTAGTTCTATAACAATCAAATTGAAAGTTATGGAAAGGTCCTTCTGAAAAGGACATTTGACAAGGTGATGACTCTAAACAATGTTTGTATCACACAAAATTGTAAGAAATAGGAACAAAATATTAGTGAGAAAAAAGCTACCTCGCGAAGAGCTTTTCGAACTGAATGTTTTTATTTGTTCTTATTTGCTTGAGTCAATGTTTGTGACATGAAAACTTGGGGCATGTCAATTAAAACCTTGTTAAGAAAACTGATCAACTTAGAAGTTTTGTCTAACTTTGAGTGCAACAAATAAAAATGTCAAGTTTATGTGAAATCTAAGTATGCTGAGCATTCTTATAAATCTGTTGAAAGGAATTTTAATCCCTTAAAATTGATTTACACTGACATTTGTGATATGAAGTCAATATCATCTCGTAGTGGGAAAAAGTATCTCGTTACTTTAATTGACAATTGCATTAAAAAGAAAACTGCCTATTTGCTTAATGGTAAGGATGAAGCAATAGAAATGTCTAGACAATGTAATATCGAAGTTGAATATCAGTTTGGAAAAAGATAAGAAGTGATAAGAATGGAGAGTATAAATCTCCTTGTGCAGAAATATGTTTGGAAAATGGAATTATCCATCAAACTACTGCGCTATTCACCTCACTCTAATGAAAAACCGAACGTTGAAAGAAATGATGGATGCATTATTTATAAGTTCGGTTTTACACAAAACTTTTGTGGAGGAACAATCCTTACTGCAAAAGGAAACAAAAAAAAGTTTTGTCTTTTGATAAAGAAAGCAATTTTGTTTGTTCAGGACACAATCTATTCCATATGAGAAATGGAAAGGAAGAAAATCCAACTTGAAATATTTCAAAGTGTGGGGGTGTCTAGCCAAAGTCTAAGTTCCTATTCCTAAAAGGATTGAAATAGGACCTAAGACTGTGGACTGTAAAATTAGACTTGAGAAGTCTAGTTAAAGGTCTAAACGACCTTGGAATGAACAAAAGGAGAATGTACTTAATAAAGAGATCAAGAGGCGTAGCAAATGTCAAGGGACATATACTTCATTCAAATATGATTTTGTAACTTTTCTTGTGTCTTATGTAGACTCATCCTTTTGGACAAATAGTGTCAATAGTGAGATTGGTTCAATCTTGAGCAATCCTATTGGAAGTTGGTTGATCTTCCTCCAGGAAATAAATTTTTGGGTTCAAAGTGAATCCTCAAAAGGAAAATGAAAGTGGATAGAATTGTTGACAAATATAGAGCAAGACTTTGTGTCAAAGGCTTTAGACAAAAACAAAGTTTTGATCTTGTCGATATATATATACTCGTTAGTAACTAGAATTACATCCACTCGGATACTAAAATTATTATTTGTGGTATATGACCTCCAAATTCATCAAATGAATGTGAAAAGAACTTTCTTAAATGTAGAATTGAAGGAAGAAATTTACATGGAACAACCCGAGGGTTTTGTGGTTCCTGGTAAATGAAAGAAAGTGTGCAAACTTGTTAAGTCACATTATGGACTAAAGCAAGCACCCAAACAATGACATAAGAAATTTGACCAAAAACCATGTTGGCAAATGGATTTAAGAATGATGGAAGTGATAAATGTTTTCACATTAAAATTATAAGGTCATTGTTTGTTTCTATATTGGTGATATGTTGATCATCAATAGAGACACTAATGACATAAATGCTACTAAACGTATGCTAGAAAGCAAGTTTGGAATGAAAAATATTGGAGTTGCTGATGCAATCTTAGATATAAGAATCCTTAGAACTCCATAATGTTTAGCATTTTCAATGTCTCATTGCATTGAAAAGGTACTTGACTTGTTCAAATATTTGGATGTAAATATTGTCAAGTCTCCAATAAATTTGAGCTTTGCATTTCAAAAGAGTGAAAGCAAAAGTGACTCACAATTGGATTGTGCTAGAGTATTGAGAAGTATGATGTATATCATGAAGTGTGCGCGATCAGATATAGCATTTGCTATTATAAACTGAGTCGGTTCACAAGTGATCCAAAATAAACTCATTAGATGGCAATAAATAGAGTTTTGGAGTATTTAAAATTAATACTTAAAACTATGCCTTGCATTATAACAATATCCAACAGTATTGAAAGGATATAGTGATGCAAATTTGATCACCAGACAAATGAAGTAAAATCCACGAGTGGATATATACTTACTCTTGGTAGAGAAGCAGTCTCTTGGAAATATTTCAAAAGAGACATGTATCGCTAGCTCTATAATGATCTTTGAGCTAGGTGCTCAAGATAAGGTCGGTGAATAAGTTGAAAGACTCCAGAATTTTTTGATAGATATTCTTTTTTGGCCCAAACCATTGGCATTAGTATGCGTACACTTTGATAGTCAAGATGCAATAGGTAGGGCATGGAGCATGATGTATAACGGAAAGTCTTGTCATATAGGACATAAAAATGATACCGTTAGAAAACTACTCTCTAGTGGAATTATCAGAATTGACTATGTAAAGTCAAAGAATAATGTGTCGGATCCACTTGTAAAAAAGGCCTAACTAGAGAGAAAGTTTAAAGATCATCTAAGGGAATGGATTTATGGCTTAGGACAAGTCATCATGGCGGTAACTCTATCTAGCAGACTGGAGATCCCAAGAGCTAAATTCAAGGAGAAAAACAAAGTTGTGACTGACGGTTCGGCATTGTCAACAAACTCAATCCATTCTCATGATGAAGACAATGCTCAGGGAAAAGGATACAACATTAAGGCTTGTTAATGAGTTAATAAAGCTTAATGGTTTTAATGATTTGCTAAGTTTGGCAGAGTTGACCCAATAGTGTATCTACGCGATAACACGGTTAGAAATCACCTATGTGAGTGGGAAGTGTAAGCCGCTTCAAAGAGGATGATTGTCAAAAGCCCATCTCTCTATATACTCATGAAACCAGGAGGTGTTCATGGCTGAAACGAACACAACCGTAAGAACCATAAATGGTAAAGAGTTAATTATGTGACATATGGTTGTCTAGGTATACACCAAAGCTCCACGGTTCAAAGATATCGCATCTACCGATTGACCGAGTATATCCGACATATGTTCACTACGAAAAGTCCAAGGGGAAACCTACTTATCCAGATGCAATTAATTCTTGCTTGTAAAGTACACATAATTGTCCGTTTCTTTGTCTTAGAGTCATTCCCCATTCATGCGGGGGATTGTTGGGTTTTAAAAGGTGTGAATGGAAAATGAAGAGTTGCGACTCATAAAAGTCGTAATTTTACTGAAAAGTTGCGACTTTTACGAAAAGTTGTGACTTTTATGGAAAGTTGTGACTTTTATGAAAGGTGACGACCTTTCCTAAAGATTGTGACTTTTCAAAGGTTTGTGACCTTTCCGGTAAGGCACAATAAGAACCTTTTCGCACTACCCTTTGTTTTCTACAAATTGAGGGATTTCCTTTTATTTTAAACATAGAATTTATGGATTTCTTCTTCTACTACTAAATCTAGTATTCTAAGTGTACTTTACTGCCGTTGAGTGGCTCGCTGACACCAGAGTTTTTGGTATCTATACTCTGGTGATTGAGATCATTTTACCCTGGGAGGTCATATTCCAAATCAAACATCGGATACTAGAGGGGAATAATTTCCTTAAGGGGACACTGTGAGTTCAGTGGACTTGATCTTTTTCCTATTAATTTCTTTTTCAGATTCTGGTACGTGTTTTACAAATTTTAGATTTGTGAATTAATTTCAGTTCTTCTATTCTTTTGTTTTTCACTAGTTCATCAAACTTGGTAACTTCGTATTTCTGCAAAGTTTGTTGGAATCAGTAAGATTCTTTTAACACATATTAACAACAATTCATTTTAAGAAAAATATTTCGTATATTTTTTCTAATCTGTTTCTGATTCTAGTTTCGCTATTAATTTTAATTTTCTAGTTGTGAAAATGTTCTTAAACTTTGTTGTCTCACAAAGATGTTCAAAGTTTTGCTCTAAGTATGTTTGGAATACAAGATGAACAACAAGGGATCAAGGAGGAAGGTATCTCAACGGTAAATCGCTTGATCAAACAAGTTGACTCTCTCAGAACTGGAGTCAACTCTTACAACAATGAGCTTGCGGTTACAGTTCAGACCTCATACTCCAGTCTCTCGCGAAATGTGGAATGTTCGTACAACACCTTTTGTGAAAACGTGATCAACTCCCTTAAGTACTTTTGGCGTGGTCATTAACTCTAGTGGTTGAATATTTACTTTTTGCACTAACTTCCAAGGACCTGTCCCTCTCTATCTTTTGGATTACTGTTAACTCTCTCTCTCTCTCTGACTCTTAGACTACTCTGGTATGAGCTGTTTTCTTTTTTACCTTAATCCAGTCTTCTTTTTGCTGTTACTTTTTATTATTAAAAAGGGGAAGAAAACAAGTCTACCCTCCATACTCCTCTATGAGACAGGGGAGATGCATCCATCGTTGAACAAAGACATAACCTCTCACGAAAGTACAAATGACTTTCTCAGTAAAATTGACTTTTCAGATTACTATTAAAATTGTGATCAATCTTGTCATTATCAAAAAGGGAGAGATTTTTAACTCCTTAAATTAGTTGATTTTGAAAATAGACACTTAACACGTTGATCTCAATTTTCGTAGAATATAAATTCAACAAAGAAATCATCATCGCAAACGGTTTCAAGAAGGAAAAGAATATTTGTTTAAGTTGCAGAGAAGCTTTGGAAAGGAAAGCCTCAATCTAAGGAACAAAAGAAGGAAAGGAATATATGGTTGATCAGCACAGAAATGAAAACCTAAAAGAAGCAGAACACTCGCACACTTGGCAGAGATCACAACCAAATCATCAAGAAAGGTAAGAGCCATGAATCAAGCCACAAGTAAAGAAGTCTATTAATCATACAAGGAAAAGATCAAACCAGTAAAGGAAAGCAGAAGAAGTGATTTAATACATGGATACAGATCAACTAAATTGCCTCAATCAAGGACTCCCGAAATTAATCCTTGATTGAGATAAATCCCTTGGGTTTTTCCTTACAAAGAGCACAAGTCTTCATCTATATAAAGCGACCCAGATTTGTAGTGTGAAGTACGCAACTTCACTTGAGCTTAGCAAACAACTTTCTTTTGTCTTTCATAAAGCTTTGAAAATACAATTGAAAAGAAAAGAGAAAATAAAGAATTTGAGTGTAAGTATACAAGTAGAGGCAGTGTCAAGGTAAAAATCCGAGTTGCGTATCATACAGGATCAAGTTTCAAATTGTTGTAACACGAAGATCTCTTCAAAACTCTTAAGGAAAACCCAAGGGGACTGGACTATGCACCATATTGGTGATCCGAACCAGGATAAAACCTTTTGTGACAATTATTTACTGATCTTTCTATTATTGTTTATCTTCTTACTTACATGCAAGTGAGTCGACTATCGACGAATACTGGTAGTTGACTAAGTAAATTTTAAATCCCCCCCCCCCTTGAATATCAATATGAAAAGTAAATAATTTATAAGCTGAAGCAATCAACTTTCTAATTTCCTTAAATCGTTTCTATTTAAACTATTGGTAGACTAAAGAGGTGCTAATGTACCCTTGGTTTTTCTTTGACCATTAATTTACTCTTTTTCAAATGTGTTACATCTTCAAATTGATTGTTTGATTGTAGAATATGGACAAGATAAATTGGAATCAACATATGTGATGTCTATAGTAACAAGATCATGTTGCTGAAACATTTACTAAGAGAAAGCCTAATGAATTTGAGGGAGAACTTAGATTGAAGCAAGGTATGAGTTATTCACTCCCATATGCAGTGATGAACGTTGTAGATTCCAACTTGATAACACCTATGGATAATCGCTTATAAAAAAGAGCAAGATGTTGTGCCCTCAATATCGAAAATGGTATTAGATTATTGTTTTGAATCTCCCGTAGGAAGGAAAAAAGATGAAAGATGTTGTAGGGATACTACAAAAGATCAACATTCAACTACTTGCAAGTTCTCAAAATATCTTGTTTCAAATCACATGCATGTTTTTTGCAAAGATTGTTTATTTTTGTTTTAGCACATGGTTTACACATTATATTATTTTTAAATGTTGGTTGGTTTCATTTGACAAATCCAATTCTATTCAGAGATAATTTTATTCTGATCTCATTTGATATGAATGTTGATATGATTAGATCTCTAATCCTAATTAGGTAGATTTTTATGTGATTTTGTTTCCAGCTTTATAGAGATTATATTTTGTTTCCTTAATTGAATATTTCATAGTTAGGCTTCTTTTTTTTATGAATAAATACTTCTGTAATTGGTTGTATAGAGACACATGAAAGCTCTCTTCTTCTAAAAGTAAAACTATACTGCTAGTTTCTTCCAAGGACTAAGAGTGAGTGTTTGTTTAGTGATGCTTGTGAGTATGTGAAACATCGATACTAGAAATTCTTATCTGTCAAGTAATAATAAAAGCAAAATTCCTTTCATGAGTGTCTATTTCCTATGTTTTGTGGCCTACTCAAACTGTCTCTTTGTTAGGTAGTCAATGGTTTGTCACTTTTATTGATAGTTACACTTCGATGAATTGAGTGTATTAAAAAAAAAAAAAAAGCGATTTATTTCATTGCTTTTAATCTATCCAGAAGATTGTTTATTGAGGACTGACAATGGCATAGAGTATATGGATAGTCAATTTAGTACTTATTTGGAGTCTAACGAGACCACCCGCCAAATTGATTGTCCTTACACCTAGTGTACAAAATAAAAAATAGGCAATTTAGAAGTTCTAGATCTCTAATTTTCATTATAAATCACCTAAAACCTTACTAAGAGATTAAATTCTAGCAGTTGCTTATCTTTTCAATATAATGCATCTCAAAGCATTCAATTTCTATATTGTTCTTTCAAAGGTCTTTAGATGTGTTGTTCAGGGGGGAGACTATTGGACATTTGGATAAAACTGATTTGATGAGATATTGAAAGAGAAAAAAAGCATTGTCTGGTTCACCTATTTCTCAATAAAAACGGGTATAATTAAATCAAGAGTTGAAATTGTGGTCCAAGTAGTTGCATACTTGACATCTAACTACGTGATAGAAGTATACAAGAAACTAATGAAAAAACAAGACAGTTTTCTGAAGCATAGATGCTTTGCATCGCATGGAACTTATGCACAGAAATTAACGAAAATTGACTGGATACCAGAAGTTTTCAAGAATGCAAAAACACTCGTATAATTTAATTACAGTCATGCCACTGTACTAAAGCTTCTAAGAGATGTTTATCCTAATGGGTTTGTAAAGTCTTCAAGATAAGGTAACTTGTGTTATTTTTTACTCTAGAAAATATTGTTATCATAGAAAGAACACTTAATTAGGCTATTTCAGTCTTCTAATTGGCCTACCTCAATCTTGGTTTCTACCAATGATGGTAAAAGAATGTAAAAAATGGTTAAATATCAATCCTTTTAGACTGAGCGTTTGATGGTTTTTTGGAATAGAAGCAAGATTTGTGGACAGAAAATCAGTCGGACCCATATTCCAAACAGCTATCAAAGACTCGGTCCAAAAAGATTGATCTTTAACCACTTTTGACATTATTTTACCCTCACTTGTAGAAGCCAATATTGAGGTACAAATCAGAATAATGAAACGTCCTAATTAGGTGTTTCTATGATACAGTGTTTTCTAGAGATAAAAAGGGCACAGATGACCTTATCTTTGAAGACTTCACAAGTTCATCAAGACAAATATCTCGTAAAAGCTTAAGGAGAGTAACATGGTTGTAAATGAATTATACAAGTATTTTTATTCTCCAAATTTCCTGATATCAAGTTTATCTTTGTTAATTTCTGTAGCTACATGCAATGAGAAGGATCTACGGTCCAAAATAATATCTTGCATTTTCTCATTAGTTTCTTGCATGCTTCCATCATGCAGGAAGATGTCGAGTTTGCAACAATTTAGACCTTAGTTTCCTTTAGTGATTTAGATATACTTATTGTTTTGATTAAGATATACCTATTGCTCAAATAAAAGGATTCAGATCTTGTACCAAACATACTATTTCTAACTTTGTGTCCTTTGACACCTTGTCCCCCTTCTATAGAGTTTTAGCCTTTCCATTTTCTCTGTGTCTATACCACAGGATTGGAGGGAAGCTTTCAAAGATCCTAAGTGGAAAAAATATGCTTAAAGAAATGAAGGCTTTAGCAAAAAAAAAAAAAAACTGGGAATCAGTCGTTCCTCTACCAGACAAGAAATTGGTCGGCTGCCGGTCAGTATTCACTATGAAACATAAAGATAATAGTTCGATTGAAAGGTTAAAGTCCAGCTTTGTTGATAAGGAATTCACTTAAACGTACGAAATGGACTACTAAGATACATTTCTCCAATTGCAAATATGACACTCATAAAAATGTTATCTTATGCAGTCAATCTTGATTGTGAATTGCAACAACTTGATGTAAAAAGGCATTCTTACATGGTGACTTGGAAGAAGAAGTTTATAGATAGATTCCTCCTAGATTTGATAAGGAAAAAAGTCAAGGAAAGGTGTGTAGATTAAATAAAGCCTTATACATGCTAAAACAGTCTCCTAAAACATGATTTGATAGACAATGTTATGTTCAACAAAGCAACGTTGATAATACTATCTTTATAAGATATCAGAAGGGTAATATCACTTTTCTTATAGTTCATGTTGATGACATAGTGATGACAGGTGATGGCAAAAAGAGATGGTTCGAGTAATAAAGCTCTTGGATACAAAATTTGATATCAAAGATCTCGGGAAGCTGCAGTATTTTATGGGAGTTGAAGTGGCTAAATTAGGAAAAGGAATCTTTAGGGGAATTGTGTTCTAGATTTCCTAGAAGAAAATTGTATGTTCGGTTATAAATCAGCAAGATCCTCAACTGAGAGCAACCACAAGCTACAAGCGGGTATAGGAAAGTTGGTTGATAGACAAAAATATCAGAGATTGTTGGGAAGACTTCTTTATTTTTCACAGACTAGAATTGACATAGCATATGCAGTTAGCATGGTATGTCGGATCATCATGATCCTCATGATATTTGAAATCTGCTCTTGGAAAAGGTCTTCATTTCATCAAACATGGTCACCTCCATATAAAAGCTTTTACAAATATTGACTGGGTTGGGTATCTATATGATAAGAGGTCTGTAACTCGTTACTGCACACTTGTAGGAGGGAACATAGTCACTTGGAGAAGCAAGAAGCGAAGTGTGTAGTTGCTAGATCAAGTGTTAAAGCAGAGTATAAAATTATTGCTCAAGGTGTTTGTGAACTTATGTGGCTACAAAAGCTACTAGAAGAACTGGAATTATACGAATATGACATATATTATTATACATTGTTTATGGGGCTCAATTGAATAATTTTTAAAAGATCTGTATAGCCCATAGTCCAGTACAATATGACCAAACAAAACACATTGAAATTGATCGACACTTCATCAATGAAAAGATGACATATGATACCTTGATCTTGTTCCATGTGATATATATCCAATTAGATAGATTCTTATCTGATTTAGTTTCCAGCATAGAGAGATTATATTTCATTTCCTTAATTGTATATTTCATAGTTAGGCATTTCACTATTAAGAAAACTAGATTTAGCGATGGATAAATTTTATAGCTAAGCAACGAAATTGGTCGCTAATCCTATTTATCAACAAATTAGCAATGTATTTTTGTTATCTACGAGTAAAATAGCAAAAGATTAGTGAGAAAGTTCACAATTAAATCCATATTTTTAGTAGTGATTGTTTTGTGCATAAATACCTCTGTGATTGATTGTGCAAAAAGGCTTGAGTTTTAATGAAATCTCTATTCTCAATGTCTACAATTTCAATATATCTCATCATTTCATCTTATTATCAATCAGTAAAATGGTGAAACATGTAAGAATATTGTAAGATTATATATCATCATTAATCTAAATCTAATTAGATAACATACATAATCCAAAGAACTTACTTGTTCTTGTTGTGGCGTAAGCGGAAGAGTAGGATGAACCGAAGTTGAATTTTACTACTTGATGATGTTGAAGGAAGTTGATGGAACAGGTCAAAGGAACAAGTTCGGTGAAGCTGTCTAACGAGTTAGAGTTTGAGTTACACTAGGACTAGACTACTCAATCCTAGTTTATGTATAAGTCTATACTTTGTACGACTAGGATAAGCTGTATATATTATATTTGTATTATATTAGGATTCCTAGTGTAGCTAGTATAGGACTTTTCTCCTATATAAAGAGTATGTAACTCAATCATTCAATTATCAATACAATCCTTGATTCTTCACATATACGTGAGAATTCTACATGGTATCAGAGCAATAAAGCTTTTCCGCTCTTTTAACGTATTAGATCGGGAAAAAAAATCAAATTATCAAACCACAATGGCCCCTGCTACCAACACACTTTCGACCTCTTCACTTCGTAATCTTATTTCTTCCTGCTCCATTAAACTTAAGCCAACGAATTATCTTATATGGAGGACACAAATGACCCAGTTGATTCAAGTGATGAGATTAACCTATCTCATCACAGAAACACGTAAAGCAACCTATTCTACTAGAGAGACTCTTGAGAAAACTGCAGCAGGCGAGAAGGATGCAGAAGACACTAACATTGTTGATGATTGGGAGGAAAAGGATGTGTTACTAAGGAGTTGGATATCAGACACCTTGACAGAAGAAAGCATGTACCTGATCGTAGGCTGCTCAACTGCCAAGGAGATGTGGGAATGCTTGGAAGAAGCATATCTTCAAGAAACAAAAGATAAGGAGTTCCAGCTCAAGCAACAGCTGCAAAGTGTGAAGCTAGGAACCAAATCAATTGATGAATACATTAAGGAATTCAAAGGCATATGTGATGGTCTTGCAGACATTCACAAGCCTGTAGATGAGGATAGTAAAGTGATTAACTTTGCTAGAGGTCTAGGTCTTAAGTACAAGACTTTCAGGACCGTCATGTTAGGTAAGGCACCGTATCCTACTCTTAATCAATTTGTTAATGCTCTTAGGGGTTTTGATATGAGGGAGGATGAAGAAGAAGTGCCTCAACAAAATCATAACATGGCATTCTCTGCCCAAAGAGGTAGGGGAAGAGGAAACTACTCTCAACGAAGAGGAAACAATAACTTTAATTCCATAGGAAGAGGATTTAAGCCTGTTGGACAGGGAACAGGTTCCTATAATAGCAGAAACGGACCTGGTCCTCAGAACAGTTCTTCAAGTAGAAGTCATGAGAAGAATAATTATGTTGTGTGTCAAATTTGTGGTAGGAATAACCATACTGCTCTTAAATGTTTTTATAGGTGGGATTACTCTTACCAAGCTGCTGATGAGCTACCACAAGCATTGGCTGCTACTAATATTCAAAACAATGATGACACCTTGTATGTAGATTCGGGAGCAAGTAGTCATGACACATAACTCAGGTATCCTAACTGATCTTAAACACTATAATGGACCAAATAAAATTATTGTTGGGAATGGATCAAAGTTAGACATAACACATATTGGGAACACATCCAGATCAGGTCTAAAATTAAAGAAAGTTCTTATTGTCCCTAAGATTAATAAGAATTTGCTCTCAGTTAGTAAGCTTGCAAAGGATAATTGTTGCACTCTTGAATTTGATGAAACTAACTTTGTTGTAAAGGACAAGAAGACAAGAACACTGCTGGCCAAGGGAAGTAAAAGGAATGGACTCTATGCTTTGGAAGATAACACTCTCTACGCTTTAACTGCTGCACACGATTGGAACACGTCAGACAACATGTGGCATACTAGATTAGGACATCCTAGTTTGAAGTCTTTAAAGGTTTTGAACAGTAATAGTTGCATCAATGTTAATAGTTGGAATAAAATGCCTACTGTTTGTTCTAGTTGTCAGTTGGGAAAGAGTTGTAAACTTCCTTTTGGTTTGAGAAATAAAATTGAGAAAGAACCTTTATTTAAAATCCATTGTGACTTATGGGGACCTGCTCCTGTTGAATCTTCCCAATATATGAAATATTATGTCATTTTTATTGATGATCACACAAGATATACATGGATTTATCCACTGAAAAAGAAGTCTGAATTCTTTGAGGTCTTTCTAAAATTTCATAAAATGGTGGAAAAACAATTTTCTAAAGAGATTAAGATTTTTCAGTGTGATGGAGGTGGTGAGTTTATCCAAACAGACTTCATTAAGCATTTGGAAGATCATGTCATTGTGATATATATTTCATGTCCTAACACACCTGAACAAAATGGAGTTGCACAGAGAAAACATAGGCATATTGTGGAGACTGGTCTAACTCTACTACTTCATGCTAATCTACCTTTGTTCTTATGGGTTGAAGCTTTCCTCACTGCAGTATTTCTTATCAATAGATTGCCTTCATCAGTCCTAAAAATGGTGACTCCATTTGTTAAGTTTTATGGGGAACAACCTGATTACAACAGTTTAAAAGTGTTCGGGTGTAGATGTTTTTCATATATCAAGGGCAACAATAAGTTCAGTCCAAAGACATATCCTTGTGTGTTCATTGGGTACAGCAGCTTACACAAAGGATATAGATGTTATCATCCCTCTACAAGAAGAGTTTACATATCCAGACATGTTGTGTTTGATGAAAACACATTACCCTATGTGTCTTCAAAGCAATCTCAGACTAACATTGATGTCTCACCTCACCTTGCTACTTTTGTTGAATCTTTCTCTAAACTGCAGGCACATGATAATTGTGATTCAGGGGAAGTACAGGCTGCTAGCCCACAGATTAGTAGTGATAATGAGAGTATTATTGACCTCTCACGCGCAGAATCAGATGTTGAGGAACAGGTTAAGGTTGATGATCCGTCTAGTAGTTTTGAAAATCCAGCTACAGATTTTGAATGTGCCAGCAGCAGTGAGGAACAGGTTGCTCTTATAGGTCCATCAAATGAGCATCATCAAACAACCACTTTAGTTGATGTACCAGTTGACCATCAACTTGACAATGCTACACCCCAATCCACTACCTTGGGTGATGTACCAGTTGAGGTACTTCCTACACCACAAGGGCATCATATGATCACCAGGAACAAGGAGAAGGAACAACACTTGTCACTTGTTGCTCACAGCAGCACAGAAACTGTGAGAGAACCAAATACTACTAAGGAAGCACTAAAATCACCTCATTGGCTTGCAGCAATGCATGAAGAGATTGATGCTTTACATACAAACAAGACATGGATTTTGGTTCCCAAATCTCCTGGTATAAACTTGGTTGGATCAAAATGGGTGTTCAAGACAAAATTAAAAGTTGATGGTACAGTAGATAGATACAAGGTCAGACTTGTGGCAAGGGGATTCTCGCAGCTTAAAGGGATAGATTTTGAAGAAACATTCAGTCCTGTGGTTAAAGCAACAACTATTAGGGTGGTTCTATCCATGGCTGTCAGTTCGAAGTGGGAAGTTAGACAACTCGATGTCAAAAATGCCTTTCTCCATGGCTTCTTACAAGAGGAGGTGTACATGAGTCAACCTCCTGGTTTTATTGATCCCCAGCATCCTCAGCATGTATGTCTACTTAAAAAGGCATTGTATGGTCTTAAACAAGCACCAAGAGCCTGGTTTGATAGGTTTAGCATGCATCTCTTACATCTTGGTTTCATTTGTAGTAAGGTTGATCCTTCCTTATTTACTTTGAAAACTCACAAAGGCACAATATTTCTCTTGTTATATGTGGATGATATTATTGTCACAGGAAGTAATCCATCTCATGTCTCAGAGTTGGTCCTACAACTTGGGAAGGAGTTTGCCATGAAAGATCTTGGTCATTTACATTTCTTTCTTGGAGTTGAGGTTAAGTATTTTGATGGGGGCATCCATTTAAGCCAGACTAAGTATGCTGCTGAACTGCTAGACAAGACTGACATGACTTTTGCAAAGGCTATCCTTTGGCTCAGAAGCATGGTCTACATGAAGCTGTGGGAAGCATGGTTGAAGCATCTTTTTACAGAATGATAGTAGGGAGTCTTCAATACTTGACTCTCACAAGACCAGATATTACTCATGCTGTGAATTTAGCAAGCCAATTCATGCAAAATCCAAACAGTGCACATCTTCAAGGGGTGAAAAGAATTCTCAGGTACATCAAAGGCACTCTGCACTTTGGACTTAGACTTATTTCATAATCACCATATAGGTTGTATGGGTATTCCGATGCTGATTGGGGAGGTTGTACCACCACTAGGAGATCCACTAGGGGCTACAGCATCTACCTAGGTGCAAACTGTATTTGTTGGACCTCCAAGAAACAGTCCATAGTTGCTCGTTCAAGTGATGAAGCTGAGTATAGAGCACTTGCCTCCACTGCATCAGAGATGACATGGATCATGTATCTACTTCATGATCTTGGGGTGTTTCTTCGATCTGTACCTACATTATATTGTGATAACATGAGTGCTTTGTACATGACAGTTAATCCAGTTATGCATGCTAGAACTAAACATGTTGAAATGGACTATCATTTTGTTCGTGAGAAGGTGGCTAGAGGACAACTTGTTACTCAATTTGTGAGGTCTAAGGATCAGCTATCAGATATTCATACAAAAGCATTAACCAAACAGGTTTTTGCTGAGTTTCGTCGCAAGTTAGGAGTTACAGTCCCTCCACTCACTAGCTTGAGGGGAAGTGTTGAAGGAAGCTGATGGAACAGGTCAAAGGAACAGGTTCGGTGAAGCTGTCTGACGAGTTAGAGTTTGAGTTACACTAGGACTAGACTACTCAATCCTAGTTTATGTATAAGTCTATACTTTGTACGACTAGGATAAGCTGTATATATTGTATTTGTGTTATATTAGGATTCCTAGTGTAGCTAGTATAGGACTCTTCTCCTATATAAAGAGTATGTAACTCAATTATTCATTTATCAATACAATCCTTGATTTTTCACATATACGTGAGAATTCTACAGATGATTGTTGTCAAATATGTTGGAGCAACGCTTATACACAACCTAAACCCTAATTGATTGAGAAAGGAATACATATGTGTGTGTTTAAATAGAAATTATTAGGATTGAATGGGTCTTACAGCACCTCGAATGGATGGGCCCGATCGGTTGAATGGGCCTTACAGCACCTCGAATGGGTGTACCCAAATTTCCTACAAATACAAATTCAGAAACTATAACCAAATTGATCCTCTTGAAAATCTTAAAGTTGAAAGTTTTTAAAAATAATTAAAAGCCTTAGAGGAATTAAAAACATTAATACAAATAGGCAAAGTAATATGAATATTTTACATGGGATGAGGGGAAACACTATCTGGAATTTCCAACCAGTTAACAAACATAAAACTTCAAGACAACAAACGAAACGGAAAGATCAACAAAATATGTTATATATCATAAAACCTATATGATAATGATGGGGTGGTGCACAAAGAATCTTACATTCGCACATGATACGGATAAGGGTCATACCCAAGGGTTGTAATGGAGGAAACTTACCCAGCTCAAATATCAAAGACTAATTTCACCGCTTGAATTCGAGACCTATTGGTCCATAGAGACAACTTTATCGTTATTACAATGCTTACCTGACGATAAATAAAGAAAAAACTTAATTCGTATTATCATTTTACTAATTTGTTTTAATGCAAATATATCTATTCTAAATGAGTTCCAATTATTACTCTAATGATGTAAAAATTCATCCTCCATTCTTCAAGGTTTTCCTAATCAACCAATTAAAAATAGAAAAATGTTAACAATTAGTACCCTCAAATTTATTTTCAACTGAAATTTCACCCCCACAACTTTTTTTGATTCCTTGGTTTTCCACCTTACACCTCCAAGAATTAGAACGACCAATACGTGAATGTGGGGACATGTTGAATAATAATCAAGTAAAACTATGTTCACCCTAATAGCTTATAACTACATGGCTGATCATTTTTTGAATTTTTCATAAAATTATAATTTTTGTCCCTATTGATATTGACCCCGAGTTATTTCTAATTGAACTTTGAAAGGATTTTTTCGAACTTTGAGCAAAAGGTTATGAATTCTGTAATATTTGAGTTTAAAAAAACAAAAGTTGTTAAAAGTGGTTTTCAGTGTCTTTTAGAGTTTCAAGTGTCGCAATGGAATTCTATTGATTCCATCAGTCTTAGAATGTAGAAATTGATCCCTAAGAGTTGTTGGTTTTTAGATTCAGAGTTTTTAGCCTTTATATTGACTTTGGTCAACATTCAGGGTTTGGATGCTCGGATTAGAATTCTAAGAGTTCTAATAGATTAGAAAGATGATTTTAGGTCTATGAGGTCTTGGTTGTATTTTTAGAGGTCACCAGCTTATTTTAGCCTTTTTAAGCGTTGTGTTAGTTTCTTATGACTTCCACGAGTTTTGGGTCAAAGAGACCTTAGGTTTGTATTTCGACGGTTCCATTGAGATCGGAACAATAAGTAGTCAAATTACATATAAGGTTTGTGTGTACGGGGTTCCAAAAAAAATCATAAGGGTCTCTTCAATGATTTCTGTGTTGGCTGATGTTTCTAGTTACACAGCCCTCGCATATGCAGAGGTCCTTCACTTTTGCAATCTTCACTTTAGCAAAGGACGACTCGAAAAGCGAGTTGATTGTTCTTTGATAAGTTTTGTTTAAGAAAACCAGGGCTCGCTTAAGCAAAGCTCGATTTGCAAAAATGAGACGCCTAGATTTTTACACGGTTCGCTTAAGAGAATATGTGTTTGCTTAAACACATCAAAGAGGGTTTATGCGTGTCATTTTTGGGATTTTATCCATTTTACACATTCTGAGCTTTGTAAAACCCTTGGAGGCAATTCTGAAGAAAACGTTTTGCGCTAAATCATTTGGGTAAGATTTTGTAACCCTAAAACCTCAATTTCCTTTGATTGTTTAAAGATTTTTACGTCAAAACTTGAGATTTTCTATTGGTGAACTGATTTAAGTCCTTTTTCAAAATGGTTTTCACCAATGAATTCCAAATGCCTTGGGTAACATCTTCAAGTAAAGACATTTGGATTCAAACCTCATTTTCGAAATTTAATTTTTTAGTTGAATGACCCATTTTGCAAAGAGCATGATATGGGTATTGTTATTTCCATAATTTTATAATTAATACTTGATTGAATTATATTGTGTGATTTTGGACATTGTTCGGAAGGGGAAGACTCAAGTCTTGGATTTACTATTTGATTGAATTAAGGAAAGTGATCTTCTAAACCATGTAGATCAAATAGAATCATGTATTTCTCTTTATTTGTGTGATGGAAAATAATGGGAATGGGTATTCGGGCCCATTGTTCCACTAAATTAATCCTAATGAATAAAAAAATAATTAATGAAAAGGCAAAGTGTGGATGATAGTGCTTTGTGAATTGTCTTGTTGTGGCCCCTATTTGATTGATTGATTGATGAAATTGTTTGATGGCATGAATGTGCACTTAAATTGCTTGAATTGTTGTGTCTTTCTTATGGTGTAAAATATGTTTTTGGTGCATTTATTGTTATACAACCTGATAAGACATATGAAATAAAGTCAAAGTAAAATGGTTCTATATAGATACATCAGAAGGGAAATAGTTCCACTAATGATATGATATAAAGCTGAAAGGAAATGGTTTCGGGTAGTGAAATGATATAAATTCAAAGGAAAATAGTTTCGGCTAGTGATATTATGCCGAAGGGAAATGGAAATGGCAAGTGATATAATATAAAGCCGATGGGAAATGGTTTTGTCTAGTGGTTGGATATAAAGTCGATGAGAAATGGTTTCGACTAGTGGTATGTGTCAAAGGGAAATAATTTCTGCAAGAGTTGACTATTGTGATTTGATGCAAATGATATTTGTGATTGATCTATTGTAACTTGTAATTGATCTACTTGTTACTTGTGATTGGCCTACTTGATGTGTGTTGGTTGTTGAATTGTGACTATTAAAATGTGTGATTAAGCATTGTGAATTGTGTATGGTAGCACTATTAGGTTATGATGATTTTATGCAAGTTGTAGTTTGAGGAGGTTTAGTTAGGATAAAAGGAGTATTAATTTTCTAGCGATAATCTGCTTTGTTTATCATGTTGCTTGATGAGTACCGTGTTGTTAGATACTCACTCCCTGCTTCTACAGTTATGTAGGCTTCAAGCCTAGTACCTCTTGATTTCTCCTCTTCGTCACCCATTTCTGAAGCTTGTTGAGGACTTGAGAGGTAGTTCTTCGTCATCCCAATGGTCTCTCTTTTTCCTTTAAGTTGTGTTTTATTCTATTTAGGAAACAAAGAAATTGATACTTGTACTTATTTTTCATTTCCGCACTTTAGGTATTAGTGGCGTGTACACGTGACAACCAGATTTTGGGGGTTTTCTAGAATGAATTAGTTTTTCTCGTTTATCATGTGTCTGTTTCTTTCTGATTTCTTTTGTATCGCTGGGTTGAGGCTGACTTTTCTTGGTAGAAATAGACAAGTGTCATCATGTCCATTTTTGGGTTGTGACACATCTTAAACTTTGAAATAAGATGGTCATATATTTGGATTGTTTACCTTATAACTCATGTTGCATCCAAAAGCGCACGCAAGTGCACGTGGTCACTCAAGTAGTAAAGAGACTCTTTCGAGCCAAATGTTTGCACCCAAGGGACTTCAAATCAACGAATAACAATTTGCAACGACTACCTAAATACACTCAAGCGGCAATTAGATTGAGAAATTTGTTTAAACTACTACTTTAACACTAGCAAGACTTAGTTATTTTAAGTAAATGATTTCAACAAAGAAAATTCACAATTTGGAAAGATATTCCAGGGTCGTAGCATAAATCGATTTTCGGTTCAATGTTGTTTTATCCCAAGGTTCAAGGGGTTAACTCACTGCGGGTTGGCAAGGTTCATTTTATGATCACGGTATTCCGACCTCTAATCGCCTACCATCATTGACAAACTAACTACATTGTTGAGCGGGGTTAGGTATGAACCAACAAAGGAGCACAAAGCATTCGTCTTGCATTTCAACCAAATGTGGTGTATAGGTTTAATGTTATCCTACACACAAAACAATCTAGAACTCACCCTAGGTTGAACACACCTCTTGCATTCTTCGGTCTATCCCTTTGTTCGTCTTTCGAGTTCAAGAACAGACACTAAATTTATTCTAATGTTGATCAAACATTAAAATAGTAAAATAAGAATGCAAGCAGAAAGTATAAAATAACCCTTCTCAGACAAGAAACAAGTTCATATTGAACCATCAATCATAGCTACAAACCTAGGATAGGATATTTTAGCTACTCATAACACAAAATAGCAAGACGAAATGTGTTATAATCATACAAGACTTTACCAAGATGAACAAAGAGAAAGAAAAACCTTAGAAAATGGCACAAAATCATCTTTAATGTGAGACCCGTCTTTTTGGAAAGTGAATGTGTAATAAGATGACACTTAAACTATTTATACTCTAAAATAAAACACGTGGGCCAGTTTTTGTGTCAAAGTCGCGACCTGTTCCCTCGCACAAATCTGTACATGGCAGGAATGACTCCGCGACGCGAACAAATCTTTATGGGGAATTCCTTCTCTGCATGGATGAACTGACTCCGCGACATGGAGGTGCTCATTTGTAGTGCAATTTCCAGCTTCTTGGCCCTTCTTTTCCACCACTTCTTCTTCAACTTTCCAACCTTTGTTCCGGTGCCCAAATTTAGCTCGTTTTCCGATGATTTTTGATCAAAAACATCTAATCATACTGGTTAGATGATGCGGAATCAAAAAGACACTCAAAAACTTGACTTCGACACCAAAAATGTCCTCAACTCGGCTATATATATATGGGATAAAATGGCTATTAGGCATATAAATACGCCTAAGATCACCACCCCACACTTATAACTTTGTTTGTCCTCGAACACTTCCATTTTTATAGACACACGACGACTCTACTACTATACCTAATAGCATTTCAGCTTCGGCCACAAAAACTACAGTAGTTAAACAACAACATGGCACTACTATGCATTCCTAAAGATCACTCTAGCAAAACAATCTAACCTCAAGAATAGACTCTTTTATACCGCAGATTCGTGCACAGCCATTGAAACCACAGATATACCATATTTCAGACTCACATTAAACATGTGTCCTCACTACAATTGAACACCCAAATTTACTTCACAATGATACTTTCATACAAAACGGGTGCAACAAACGAGTTACGCTCACACTCTTAAAAGAGTTCACTTGCTACAACCAACGAACCATAGGTTTGCCCTTAGTGTATAGCTCCACTACTTTTGAGGATACGAAAGTTCAAGATCAATTAGGTCTTTTAAGGGTTGTAATGCACGCTAGTTTACAGGTAGGAAACATTTTTAGAATATGAGTAGTGACTGTCTTCCCAAACATTTTAGTGCCAAAAAAACTTCAATTTTGAATCTTATTCGAATAACCCCATCTTATGCTCTTTTTCTTGGAACCATTTGGTCCCTTTTTGCAAGTTCACCTATTTTAACCATTTTCATTCTCAAATCAACCATTTGGCCCCACCATTTTTATTTTATTTTATTTTCAACTTAGACATCAATACATATCTAAAACTTTTTTTTCTTTTCTTTATATATATATATATATATATATATATATATATATATATATATATATATATATAGCCAAAACATCTATTGGGGCGTGCCACTCAACTTCCGCTTCCTTCTTTATTGTTCACGCAAAACGCTTAGAATCTTTTGAATCAAATTTATAGGCCAAAGAAAAAACGGTATAAGCTTCACAGTAAGCTACCAAATAATAAATTCAAGGCTCAAAGAAGCTAACTAGGGATATATATATATATATATATATATATATATATATATATATATATATATATATATATATATATATATATATCAAGGTGGGTAAAGGAAGGAACAATTACGAATATAGTGGACACAGACTTTTGTATCATGAATCTGTCATACGAACAACGACTCTTGTCTTTCTCAAACAAGCTGGAGATATCAAAAGCAGGAGAAAGAGAAATGGTAATGAAAGAATTCAAACAAGTAGGTTTCATTGTAAATGAGTTTTGCTTCTTCATTGTTCTCAATGCAAAATTGGTGGTTTATCAATTTTTGAATTCTTTCTTGAACAATTGTTGCCCATCAGCTTAGCTAATGTGATTCTTGAAAATGAATTTGGATTAACAATTCATTTGGATTCTCGTAGGGAAGTCCCACATTGGAAGTTAAAAAGCTCCCTAATAAAGGTAACTTTGTACATGTCACGACCCAAAGTATACCCTACACATGACATTGCGAATAAGGCCCCATAATATAATAAACAAGTCACTTGACATAAGAATGATGTAAACTAAAACAAGAGAGAATATAAAAAATAAGTCTCATATCATAAGTGAAATCTTAACATAATTAGGGAATACTAAATTGTGTCAGACATAGTCTTTCTAACATCATAAGTTGGTTGGGACGTAACCCATAATACATCACGTACAAGTCTGAAATTAAAAGACAAAAAAATAACTAAAACACCAATGGTATTGTCCTTGGAGATAAAGACTCACCAATATAATGTACTAATAGAACAATCCAAGCTAGCCACGAGCGAGAAGATGACCATCAAAACCTATATTATGAGACAATTTTGGCATAAATATACATTAGTACGATGAATGTACTAAGTATGGGGATATGCCTAAAACATAGATGTGATCATATGAGAAACTTTAAACATCATATGCATGACCAAGTAAAACTTGATTAAAACCTTTATAAAGAAATCATAAATCAAATACGAGGTCAATGCATACTTCCAACCATTTTAGAAATATCATAAAGCCTTTGAAGAAAATGCAACTCATTTGTGGGATATTTACCGTTAACCGACAATAAGACCATGTGATCTATAACTTGAAATTTGTTGTGGCGCTCACAGACAAAAAAAAAAAAAGAGGATCACATGCCAAGGTAGAACTCCATCAGATTCATTTTTCGCTCAAGTGGATCCACTAGCATAGGTCATTTAAGAAAATCCTACGGGGTCACGTAGTTTGGGACAAGAGAATTGTTATTAAACACCAAACCTCTACTAGCAGTAGGGCCTCCATTTCAAATTCCTTACGATGCTCAGTAATTCTCAAAAGAAAAGACATAATCATATTCATATCAAAATACTTGAAAAGGTAACGATTAAGACTACCAATCTAATCATAAGTTTACATTAGAGTTTCTCATTTCAAATCATGATCTCATAAAACTTTCATAATAGACACTTACTTTTCTAAGCATCTAAATCATGATTCCATTCAATTATGAGAAAAACCTTTCACAAATCATTACACTTTATCTTAAAAGCATCATTTAGTCATAAATCATTCTTTTCATAAGACATGCATAAGTTTTTTATTTAATTCATGATCATATTTCATAATTTGATAATCATTGTTCATAATTAAAGATCATAAAATAGGCATAGGCATCGTTCCTAAGAAATCAATTAAAACTCATGTAATTGAACCAAATCATGCATAATAAGATTGAATACAAGTAATTGAATCATAATAAATAGAACTCTTGGAGAATAAATGAAACCCTAATGGAATTGGGTGAAATTGAATTGGAGATTGAGATTATTTAGGGACCCAATGGAGGCAAGGGATCCATTGGTTATTTATGACATACTTTGATAATCAAAGCCCTAAGAATGCAAAGAGAATAAGACCTTGAAGCTTGAAAAACTAGTTTTCACCTTGGATCTCTTTGAGAAAAATTTGGAGAAGAAAACTTTGACATATTTTGGGGAAGTTGAGTGAATGAGAGGTATTAGGCTTAGTTATAAGAATGAAAATGGTTATAGGGGTAGTTATAGAGCCAAAACAACGTAGTTTAGGGTTAATTGGATAGAAAAGGACCAAAGAACCCTTCATTAAAACTGTCAAAAATCCCCAAGGTTCAGACCTAGTGTCCATAGAAATTCCTACGGGTCGTCCATAGAGTCACTAATTGGGGCCTAAAATCTTGAGTAATTTCAACGAGATATTTATATGGGTCCTAGTCATTTTGATGGCTTGCACGGCCAATCTGTATATCCCAAGCTCATGCCAACATATTATTAAGTCTAGATCACTATTCAGGTACTATCGATGAACCATAGACAAGACTACGACTCGTCAAATCCCCTTGTCAACCTGAGGTCTCAACCCACTTCTCTGAATCAGCTTTATGGACCAGTCCTATGAACAGTAGAACACTCTATGATTTGTTTAGTTCATTCCTAGATCAAACATCATAGACTTGACATTTCCTAAAACTTAACCCAATCCTATGACTGCCTTTCTACGACCTGTAGAACTTTCTATGGTTCGTAAGTGGCTTCCGTAGAACCTACCTCAGAAGAAATTTTGCAACCTTTCCTTTCCAACACTTTTAATTTTTGAAGATTTACAATATCTCCCTCTTAGGAACATACGTCCTTGAATAGGACTTAAGCTAGTGTTAATAGAGTATGGAAAGAAAATAACAACTCAACATGAATGCAATTCACACCAAAATACACATAAACAAGGAAAAATCAGTCCAAGCAAAATCATAACATCAAAGTCAAGTTTTCCTATGGAAACATGATAATGACTAAAACGCATGAATGTGAAAGAATGAACCATGAGGAACTTCATACCACAAACTAGAATATGAGCGAAAGAGATAAGAATAATTGGACATCATATCGGCTTCGATCTCCTAAGTAGAACCCTCAACTAATTGATTCCTTTAAATGACTTTCACGGAAACTATTTCTTTATTTCTCAACTTCTGAACTCAAAATTTCAATCGAAACCTCTTCATACAAAAGACTTCCCTTAACTCCCAAACTTTCTAATGGCATTATAGATCACAGATCTCCAACAAACTTTTTCAATAATAATATATGGAATACAGATGTACTGATGCTAAGTCGGTAAGTAACTGAGAAGCAACCTTGATCATACGTCTAAAAATCTGATATATGGCCACACAACAAGGACTAGGCTATCACTTCCTTGTGAATTTCAACACATCCTTAATAGGTGAGATTTTTAAACTAAACCTGATCATCCATGTCAAATTCAAGCTCTCTTCTCTAACATCGAAATAAGACTTTTGTCGACTTTGAGCCATTTTTAACATTTCACGATGAGTCAAACCTTTTCCATAGACACATGCACCAACTTGGGCCCTATCAAAGTGACCTCACCAACTTCGAACCAACTAATAAGATACCTTCACCTCATACCATAAAGAGCCTCAAACGGAGCCATTTCGATACTGGAGTGATAACTATTATTATAAGAAAACTCGATCAAAGGAAAATAATCATTCCAATTACAATTAAAGTCAAAATCACAAGATCTCAACATAACTTCTAAAGTCGAATAGTACGCTTAGCTTGACCATCGATTTGAGGATCAAAAGTCGTGTTAAGCTTCATATGAGTACCAAGAAACTTTTCGAAAGACCTCCAAAATTGAGATGTAAACAAAGTACCACGATTGGAAATAATAGCTAAAGGAAATCCATGCAACCTTACCATTATTTAAATATAAAGCTTAGCATCAAAACCATGATCTAAATAATTCTTTTCAGGCACCTTCAATTGCCTTGAAGCAGAAGAGATGATTTTTCCATGTTACATCAAAACAAAACAAAGACCAATGCGTGAAGCATCAAAATATACCACGAAACCATCTAATCCTTCTAGTAATGTCAAAATAGGGGTTGGAGTGAGTTTATTCTTCAACTCTTAGAAATTTTTCTCACAAGCTTCTGACCATAGAAATTCCAATATCTTTTGAGTCAATGTCGTCAAAGGTGAAGCAATAGAGGAAAATCATTCCACAAACTTTCTATAGTAATCAGTCAAACCCAAGAAACTCTCTATATCTTAAGTGGACAAAGGTCTACGCCAATTCTTAACCATATTGGTATTCTTAGATACACTTGAATAACTTAACCAGAGATAATATGGCCAAGGAAAGCAATAGATCTCAACCAAATTTCACATTTTCTACACTTAGCATAGAATTCCCAATCCTTGAGAATTTGCAACACAATTGTTAAATGCTCAAAATGCTCATCCTCACACCAAGAGAAAATCAAATTATCATCAATAAATACACAATCCCAAACATGTCAAAATTTTGCTTAAAGACCTTATTCATTAAATACATGAACGTTGTCGGGGCATTAGTCAAACCAAATGACATCACTAAGAACTTATAGTGACCACTCCAAGTTTAAAAACTCCTCTTTGGAATGTGACTCTCCTTTACACTTAATTGGTGATAACCCGGAAACTCCAAAAGTAAGGAGGTCTCACCAAAAGCTAAGGAATATAAGATCTTAATGAAGCACTTGATATCGATCTTGAGCACATGTATATGCATCATTAAAAGATGCAACACCGAACAGCATCAGTACATGGAGTGTACGGTATGTAAATGGCTAAATATAACACTGATTAGGCTGATTATACTTCACTGAAAGAGTAACTTAGAAAAAAATAGTAAAATAGATAATTGTAAAGTAAAGCATGCAAGCGTATTAAATCAACAAAGCTTTACAACATAGTCATATGTAATAATATCAAATACCATATTGTATATTTTACTTTTCTTGGGGAGTTTCTCTAACTGACAATAATCACTTTGAGTCTCATAATGATACTACATCTTTTCCATGTTGCCAGAGTCATCAAATACTTTGTATAGGTAAAGGACCAATTGAACTAATGGATCCAATATATAAGCCCTTACTAGGGGATTTATGAGAAGTTTTCAAAATCAACGACACGATCCTATCCTATGTTGGTTTCATAGTTAAGGGGTTTGTATTCTCTAACCCGTACCAACTCGGTGCTCAATACTATTATCAAAACATGCAATAATGCTCAATAACTTAATATAGTTCCATTTTAGGAAAAGGGTATCACCTTAAGGGAAAAAGCTGAATATCTTGGCTTGACTTAATATTCGGAATACTCGTTTATCAATGCACTGAACTTACTTTAAAAACTCATTTAAATCCTTTCTAAAACTAATTATGCTTTCTTTAAACTAGTATTGTTTTTCTTTATGAAGATAATGCATAATCAAATAGGGTTCATGGGATAAAATAAGCATGACCAATGATTAAAAATAATCCAATAAACAGAAATACCCACAACAAAAATAAAAAAATCATGATAAGAGAGTAAGTAGAACTTTTCAATGTAGTAAACCTTGGTATTAAAAACCTATTAGAACCAAGCTAACTAAAATTTAGATGTAAGGTGTGAGGAATAAATCATTCACTTACTATGATAGCCTTACATACATTAAACATTTTAAATTCTTGAGAATTTGGAGAAAAAAATACCAAGAACTTATTTTTGAACCTTAGAGATGGATTTTCTTGGAAACATATGAATTATGTAAGAGTCCTCACCAAGTAACTCGACATAGGCACGGGCGCAGCAAAGGGTTGGCATGAATGACTTTTGCCAAGGGCCAAAGTGCAAAGTGGAATCAATCATGCGTTGTGTGAGCAGAGTGTTGGAATGATCAAATGGGTTCAAATTATGTTGGTAGTACAGTGTCAAGACATGAAATGGGCGTTGGCAAGGCAACAACCCATAGCATGACTTGGGCGCTGGCCGACATCGGTTTTGGGTGAAGTTTGCATGCGAAAAACACATGGTCCGTCAAATGTGGGAAAACCAAGCTGAGCTAAATTGAAGCATAGTCAAATGTGAATGAAACGCAGCAAGAAAACAAGAAATGGCACGAGTGAATAAAAAAATAACATGAACAAAGCAAGACAGCGGCAGGACATCGGTGGTGCGCAGGCATGGGAAATGTATTTTGATGAGGCAATGACTATAAAATGTTTAGACATATATTGGATCCAAAAATATGGAGAAAAATGCAGCAAAGGGACGAAATCCAATCAGCCAACTCACATGCCAAGCACATGCAGCGGTTACCTTTTTGTAACTGCTTGTTTCCAAATTCGTTGTATCTCTTGTATTTTTTTTTAATTCGAATTTTGAATACTTTTTATCAGTTGGGGATGTCAACTGAATTATATTTTAGTGGTATAATTGTTTGACAAGTGTTAGACATGTGTCACAACACTATGCAATGTAAAACACAAGGTTGCCACATGTTCGATAAATAGACAGCCTTGTATGTTGGACGAATTTAGTGAGGATAGACTTGTTATCCTAAGGTGAAAGAGGAAAAATTAATTCTGGAATTTCACCAAGACACTTAGTAAAAACGTGAGGGTTTTAGAAAGGTGTCAAAAACAGCAATCAACTTGTGATTGTGCCTTAAGTTGAAGTTGGACAGAATTGTTGTTCCAACAAGTGATTCCTGTGTATTGATTGTTAATTATTAATATAAATTTTGGGTTTTCCCTTATGTTCATGTGTTAATTTCCTGGTTAAAGTTCTGAAAAACAATCTAAGGAAGAAAAAAAAATGTCCTTGAACATTAGGCAGAATAGGCTGTGAAAGGGGCTGAGTTGAGTGGGACTTGATTGTCATCACGTTGGGCTATCCTCTTGTAGGAAATTTGGTGAAGTAATCTTCCCGCCTAACAATTTGGTACCAAAGCGTTGCTTAGATTATTCGATGGCTGGTGGAAATGTGGAACTACGAGAGAGGGTGACACGATTGAAAACGCTTATTGGTAGAACAAATGATGGGAGGACTTGGTTGATGTGGTCACTCAAATTAAAAGAGTGAATGCAGAACTAACCTTGACCAATGAGGTCTTGAACGAAAAAGTGTTGTTATTGGAGGAAGAATATGCAGCCAAACACGACACTGCCCAGTAAGAAATGGAACTCGTTCATATGGAGAAGGAATACTTGCATGGGGAAGTTCTTCTTCAACGTCGAGCGTTGCAAAGAATAATTGGACCCATAAGAATTAAGGTTCCAGAACCTAAGGCTTACAATGGTGTGAGGAGTGCCAAGGAATTGGAGAACTTTCTTTGGGATATCGAAAACTACTTCAAGGCAGCAAAGGTTCAAGATGGTGAAAAGGTGTCAGTCAAAACTATGTACTTAAGTGATGATAACAAGGTTCGGTGGAGAACAAGGGTTGCTGAAGTAGAAGGTTCAAATCTACCGCAGATTGAAACGTGGAAATATTAAAGAAAGAATTGAAAACTCAATTCCTTCCAAGCAATTCATCTTGGTTGGCAAGAGATGGGCTACGATGATTGAAACAAAGCAGCATGGTGGGGGCTTATACAAGGAGTTTTCTTCCTTGATGTTGAACATACAAACATGGTTGAAGAAGACAAGTTGCACTATTTTATAAGCGGGTTGAAAGGATGGGCACAAAGAGAGTTAAGAAACAGAATGTCCAAACTCTTAATTCTGCCATAGTAGCAGCAGACAAGTTGGATGACTTCGATGAGGGTGACGACCCAAGGGATTCTTTACACTTCAAACAAAAAGATAAGAGGAAGGAGTGGAAGAAAAATGGAAAGGGTCAAGATGCCAAAACGAAAGACGATGGGTGGAAACTAGACAAGGGGAGTCTTCTTTTTCAAAACAGAATGGAAAGTTTGGGGGATGGTTTACTTGTAGTGGTCCAAATTTGAAAAGGGACTTCCTGTGCACGTGAAAGTGAATGTCAGACTTGTTGCCGAATTGGCAAGGCAAAAGAACAATGAGGGAGGATCATCAAATGTAAATTCTCTAGCATTAATTGAACATGAAGTTGATAGGCAGGATGTGATTCTTGTCCGGAACCCAAATAGCATCAAATGAGGGATGTCACCGATGAGGACATCGAGTTCCATTGGGTGGGGGAAGCTTGTAAGGGTCCTGACCAAGTAACTCGACATAGGCACAAGCGCAACAAAGGGTTGGCATGGATGACTTTGCCAATGGACGAAGAGTGGGTGCAATCAATCATTTGTTGTGTGAGCAGAGTGTTGGAATGATTAAATTATGTTGGTAGGACATTGTCAATAAATGACATGGGCGTTGGCAAGGCAACAACCCATGGCATGATTTGGGCGCTGGCCGACATCGGTTTTGGGCTAAATTTACATGCAAAAAACACATGGTTTGGTCAAATGCGAGAAAATTGAGCTGAGCTAAATTGAAGAATAGTCAAATGTGAATGAAACGCATCAAGAAAATAAGAAATGGCACGACTGAATAAAAAGATAACATGGCCAAAGCAAGACAACGGCAGGGCGTCGATGGAAATGTTCGGGTGGATTTTGATGAGGCAATGAATATACAATGTTTAGACATTGTACTGGATCCAAAAATACAGAGGGAAAATGCAGCAAAGGGCCAAAATCCAATCAGCAAACTCATATGCCAAGCACATGCGGCGGTTACTTTGTGTCCAGATTCGTTGTAGCTCTTGTATACTTTTTGAATTCGAATTTTGAATGCTTCTTATTAGTTGGGGATGTCAATTGAATTATATATTAGTGCATTGATTGCTTGATAAGTGTTAGACATGTGTCACAACACTATGCAATGTAAAACACAATGCTGCCACATGTTCGATAAATAGACAGCCTTGTATGTTGGACGAATTTAGTGAGGATAGACTTGTTATCCTAAGGTGAAAGAGGGAAGATTAATTCTGGAATTTCTCCAAGACACTTAGAAAAAACGTGAGGGTTTTAGAAAGGTGTCAAAAACAGCAATCGACTTGTGATTGTGCCTTAAGTCGAAGTCGAAGTTGAAGTTGGACAGAATTGTTGTTCCAACGAGTGAGTCTTGTGTATTGATTTTTGATTATTAATATAAAGTTTGGGTTTGCCCGTATGTTCATTTGCTAATTTCCTGGTTAAAGTTTTAAAAAACAATCTAAGGCAGAAAAAAATATCCTTGAACGTTAGGCAGAATAGGCTGCGAAAGGGCTGAGTTCAGTGGGACTTGACTTCCATCACGTTGGGCTATCCTCTTGCACGAAATTTGGTGAAGTAATCTGCCCGCCTGAAAATTTGGTATCAGAGCGTTGCTTAGATTATTCGATGGCCGGTGGAAATACGAAACTATGGGAGAAGGTGACACGATTGGAAGCGCTTATTGGTGGGACAAATGATGGGGAGGACTTGGTTGATCTGGTCACTCAAATTCAAAGAGTGAATGCAGAACTTACCTTGACCAAGAAGGTCTTGAACAAAAAAGTGTTGTTATGGGAGGCAAAATAGGCAGCCAAACACGACATTGCTCAGCAAGAAACGGAACTCGTTCGCAGGGAGAAGGAAGACTTGCGTGGGGAAGTTCTTCTACGTCGGGCATTGCAACGAACAATTGGACCCATAAGAATGAAGGTTCCAAAACCTAAGGCTCCAAGGAATTGGAGAACTTTCTTTGGGATATTGAAAACTACTTCAAGGCAGCAAAGGTTCAAGATGGTGAAAAGGTGTCAGTCACAACTATGTACTTAAGTGATGATGCCAAGGTTTGCCGGAGAACAAGGGTTGCTGAAGTAGAAGGTTCAAATCTACCACAGATTGAAACATGGAAATGTTAAAGAAAGAATTGAAAACTCAATTTCTTCCAAGCAATTCATCTTGATTGGCAAGAGATGGGCTGCGACGGTTGAAATAAAGCAGCACGGTGAGAGTTTATATCAAGGAGTTTTCATCCTTGATGTTGAATATAGGCAACATGGTTGAAGAAAACAAGTTGTATTATTTCGTAAGCGGGTTGAAATGATGGACACAAAGAGAGTTAAGAAGACAGAATGTCCAAACTCTTAATTCTGCCATAGTGGCAGTAGACAAGTTGGATGACTTCGATGAGGGTGAAGACCCAAGGGATTCTTTGCACTTCAAACAAAAATACAAGGGGAAAGAGTGGAAGAAAAATGGGAAGGGCCAAGTTGCCGAAAAGAAAGATGAGGGGGGACTTGTGGTGGTCCACATTTGAAAAGGGACTGCCCAGTGCAAGTGAAAATGAATGTCATACTTGTTTCCGAATTGGAAAGGGAAAAGAACAATGAGGTAGGAACGTCAAATATAAAAAATTTGCGTTGGTTGAAGATGAAGATGATGGGCAGGATATGATTCTTGTCCGGAACCCAAATAGGGTCAGATGAGGGATGTCCTCGACGAGGGCGTCAAGTTCTATTAGGTGGGGTAAATTTGTAAGGGTCCTGACAAAGTAACTCGACATAAGCACGGGCGCGGCAAAGAGTTGGCATGGATGACTTTGCCAAGGGCCAAAGTGCGGGTGGAATCAATCATGTGTTGTGTGAGCAGAGTGTTGGCATGATCAAATGGGTTCAAATTATGTTGGTAGGACAGTGTCAATACATGACATGGCCAAAGCAAGACAGCGGCAGGCAGTGGTAGGGCGTTGGTGGTATGCAGGCATGGAAAATGTGCTGGTGGATTCGGGTGGAATTTGATGAGGAAATGACTATACAATGTTTAGAAATTTTATTGGAGCCAAAAATTATGGAGGGAAAATGCAGCAAAGGGCCAAATTCCAATCAGCAAACTCACATGCCAAGCATATGTGGCGGTTACCTTGTGTCCAGATTCGTTGTATCTCTTATATGCTTTTTGAATTCGAATTTAGAATGTTTCTTATTAGTTGGGGATGTCAATTGAATTATATTATAGTGGGTTGATTGTTTGACAAGTGTTAGACATGTGTCACAACACTATGAAATGTAAAACACAAGGCTGTTACATGTTCTATAAATGGACAGCCTTGTGTGTTGGACGAATTTAGTGAGGATAGACTTGTTATCCTAAGATGAAAGAGGGAAGATTAAGTCTGGAATTTCACCAAGACACTTAGAAAAAACGTGAGGGTTTTAGAAAGGTGTCAAAGGCAGCAATGGACTTGTGATTGTGCCTTAAGTCGAAGTCGAAGTTGGACAGAATTGTTGTTCCAACGAGTGAGTCCTTTGTATTGATTGTTGATTATTAATATAGAGGTTGGGTTTGCCCGTATGTAATGTGTTTGTTTCCTAGTTAAAGTTCTGAAAAATAATCTAAGGCAGAAAAAGAAAAATGTCCTTAAACGTTAGGTAGAATAGGTTGTGAAAGGGGCTGAGTTGAGTGGGACTTGACTGCCATCACGTTGGGCTAACCTCTTGCACGAAATTTAGGTGAAGTAATTTGCTCGTGTGACAGATTCCATGAGTAAAAAGATATTAATTAGTGTTAAGATGAAGCGATTATGAAATTTCATGGTCAAATCTTACCTTGGATGATGGATGAACCTTGGAAGAAGTTAATTTCTTGATAATTTCTCTTTTTAGGATAAATTTTTTTACTAGAAAAGTGAACTATGTCTTGAGGGTGGGGGGGGATCTTAAAATGTTTTAGACACACGCTAGCACGCATAAAATGTGTCCGGCACATGGCCAACATGTAGGAAGGCAGTAGTCGCTGCATCGGGATGCTATTACGCGGAAAATGCCTCGGGCGCATAGCTGGCGCACGGTAAGACAATGTCCAGTAAAATGGACACAACTTTGTACACCACACTCCAATTGATGCAAACTTGATGGCGTTGAAAAGAAGACCTTAAGAATTTAATTTGATAGGTAATGGGACACCTAATATTTTATATGCCGAAAGATATGGTTGTTTAAAGTTGACCCTTGCATGAACTAATGCAAAAAACTTAACTGATGGGAAGGTTTTGAACTTGACTTAGTGTTAGAGGTCCCTTATAACCCTAAACCACTTACGATACACTCCTTACACCTAGGAATAGCCCTTAATTTGTATTTACAAGTAGGGGTGTCAAATGGACGGGTTGGATTAAAATTGGAGATATTAAAATGGGTTTAAATAGAAATTGGTTAGGGCCCCGACCCGCCCAAATTTACTTTGGGCTCAAATGGTTTAGGCTTAACATGGGTTGGGTCCAATTTGACCCGCTTAATCTCAATAATTTTAATATATATTTTTATTTAAGTTTTATAACCACAATTTGAATTTCAAATCAAGAAAATTTAATAAAACAAGTTACAAATGGATAGATAAATTCTAAAAGATATAAGTAGATAGTAATTCATACCTTCAATATAGGAACATACATTTCATCAATACAAATAAAGAGTCTTAAAATAAGTTGAAATTGAATATTAAATTGTGCTCAATTGAGGATTCCCTCAAAATGGGTTAAGGCTTGAATAAGTTGAAATTGAACCCAATTCAAATTATCATGAGTCCATCCCTTAAAATTCCAGGCGGGTCACCTATAGTTGGTGTCACGACCGGAGAGCACCCCTAGTCGTGACGTGGTGTACTTGACCTCTCAGAGGTATTATACAAGTCATTTAGCTTCATTACATAACATCATGCAATAATGAAGGGAATTAAAAACTTTTCTTTCAACATAATACAAAAATCGTTTCATAGCAACGGAAGACTTTCTAACATATGTCTCAAAATCATTTACGTAATACATGAGTAATAATGTTGTGGGATGCAGCCCACAAAAGTTTAAAACATAATAAATTACATAAAGAAAACATAAAGGCATGGTCCTCGAGTGTTATGAGGACTCACCAATCTTCACTCCTTGAAAGCCTTGGAAACCCTACCCTTCAAAGCAAATCAATCTCTGCAATAACCTACATTGGATTAGAATGTAGGCAATATGTGTTAGTACAAAATATACCAAGTAAGAAAGTTAACATACAAAACATAAGATATCTCAAGGGTTAGTCGATAATAGACATAATCATAAGAGACAATAGCATCATAATAACATGAATATCATGAGCATAGTAATTCATCATAAATCATCCTTAAGTTCATACTTCTACTCTTTTGTCCTTCTTACTCAAGTGAACTACCTCACAAGCCACCTCCAAGCATACTTGTGCAAGGTCATGGTAGCATCCCATTCTACTACCTAGCTAAGTACCTCTCTTTGGTCGTTCTTGATCACAGCCCACTTTCATAACTAAGACCTAAGTTCTTCATACATAAGAGTATTATACCCTTTTGATCACCTCAAAAACACACTTGTACAATGCATATGAGGCATCCCATACTGCCTCACACACTAAGCATATCTTGAACTCATCCTTAACATGTTCACCCTCCTTAGCCTCATCATTAACTTAACTTTCTTGACTAAGAATCTCTCATCTCTAGTCAACTATAACTAGGAAAGGCAACTCTAGTCGAATCCTATCTTCAAGCCTCCTCTTTAGTGACCCTAAGTTATACTTTGTGCAATACACTCATAGTACCCCATAACACCATTCATGCAACGTATTACCTTTAGGTCCTCTTACTATTTCTTCTTACTTTGGAACCTAGTTCCTCTCTTTAACTTTAAAACACTATGAGGTAATTTATCTCAAGCACGTATTAGTTCATTATTAGTTTGAACCCTAAGAGATACTCCTTATAGTATGTCTTAATCCATCTATAACCATGAACACTACGAGATACCACCTTGGGTATGTCTAAGTTCATCCACACATCTTGAATACTACGAGTTACTTCATTTAGTAAGTCTTATTTCATTATGCTTTGAACACTACGAGATGCTTCTCAAGCATGTCTTAGTTCATAGGATATGGATATCTCTACTAGGAAACCTTGACTCCACTACGTGAAGGACTCCCGCCTCATGAGACCTAACTTTGGGAAAACCCACACTCTACAATGCAAGAGTTCCCCCTTAACTTGGATAGTCATCACAACTACTAGGTGTGTCTCTCCTTTCTACTTAGAGTCCGGACCCTTGTGTGACATTGCTTATCATTGGCATATCCATTTGGAGTCAAGCATATACTCCAAGATTTACTTGTTAAGCCTTGCTCAACATTCTTCTCTCATAGATGGATGTCCTTGACAATCTCTCCATGCTCAAGTGATTCTATCACTTTCATTCATTCAATTTCCTAAATCTACAGCCAACACAACAACCTAAGTTTCATAATTCTTTACTTCATTCTATCTTCAATCATATGTAGATTATAGGACTATAAAGTAGTAGACTTCCTCTCTCATTCTTCATTACTAGGTGAATCTAGTCATAATTCATCTTTAAGGTTCAATTCGATTGTAAAAAGTCAAGATCAATCATAATCAATAAGGTCTAGTTCAATTCATATCTCAATGATTCTAGTATGATCAATTAGTATTAAAGACAACTGAATTAAAAAGATCAATCTAGAACTCTAAATCTTGCCTCTAATGGCCAAATCACCATAATCACCTTTATCATCAAATACTAGGATTCATCAAGGAAACCACATGAAAATATCGCATAATCATCATATAATCATAATTGAATGCTACCCACTTGATTGGGATCACAAACAAGCCTTACCCACAATGCAATCACAACCCTAGCTAGATTGGGGTATTTTGGACTACAATTGAGGGAAACTAGGGGGACACCATGGATGGAAGAATCCATGAATGAACAAGCCTTAATTACCTTCAATCAAATCCTCTATCTAATCTTGAAACCTTGGTGAATTTCGTCCTAGATGCTGCCTCGTTTTTCTCTTTTTCTTCAATGGTGATCTTGAGAGAGTTTTGGGAGGGAAATGTTTTGTTTTGGAGTCTTGAGTCTAAATGGATATTTTATTGCTTAAATATACTTAAAATACCTAAAAACACTAAAAATAACCGTCCATGACTTAATTGGGACGTGGGGTGAATTTCCCAAACTACCCCACACTTTGCCGAGACACCTGCACAAATTGCAAGTGTCAAATGACGGATGTCGTCTACTGGCCGTCGTTTGATCGACGGGGCGTCCTTTTGGGCATAGTTATGGTCATAGCCTCCATTTTTTGGGGATAAGCTCCCACAACTAAGCGTGGATCTACGCCGCCAATCGACGGGGCGTTGACTGATCGACTGGCATTGGTTGAAGGTCGTCGTTTGGAGCAGTTTTGGCAGCTTCTTGCCAAGGATTTGGGTCCTCCTCAAGGACCCTTAGGGTGGTCCTTGGGGAGTCTTAACCAGATGTTTCAACCCTAAACATTTTCATCTAGGTGTTAGAGTCCTCTCTTATCAATTTGGACATCAAACAACACGTAAAACATGTCAAGGCACACTAGCACACACCTAGACTAGTTTCTGAACGTCTTGATCGTTCCTTGACGTTTGACCACAAACTTCTTCAGACCAACTTCTACAAGTTGTGACACATATTATAAATGAGTTATTGACTCTTAACACACATGATAGGCTCTAGTTAACCTTATTCTATTTTTGGGGTCATAACAGTTGGGCTCATTTTTGACACTTTGATGTACAAGTAAGACATCACCCAATTCAAGCTTATAGACTTACAACGAATGGTTTGAACCCTTAAGATAGAATTTTTGTGAGGTGTTACACTTATCTACGACAAGTTAGATACTGCTAGAAATTGTCTTAACCACCCAACCGCCCATGTATGTGTGAGGCATACACGAACAACCTTCAAATCTGGCGCTAAATCTCACTTTTGGCCGCCCAACTGCGCACGTGTCAACGTGTCTGCACTATGGGAAGGTCCTCCCCTGCACAACTTGTCATTGGCTCCGTCTTCTGAGTCGTTTATCCCTACCCGATACTTAGCCTTCAAACGTGTTTAGCCACGACCATGCCATGATCACAGTATTGTCTTATCTTAGCTTAGTTTGGCCCTTGTCATGCCTTAGCCACGTCAATGCCAAGGTTTATTTTTAATTAAACTTGATCTTGACCGAAGAAAATGGGTCTTCGCTAGGTTCATCAAGTAAATTCCAAATTAGGCCCGATCCACTTAAACCATCGAGGGTCTAACCGACGCTAAATAGTAGATCCAGAACAGACCTTTAATTACGTGCAATATTATTATTTTTTTGTGTCGTAAAACCATTTCCAACCCACCTCTATTTTACTCTCCATTCTCTATATTTGGAGAGTAAAATAGAGAATGGGTTATCCAATCATTCTCTAAATGACTCTCTATTCTCCATTTATAGAGAGGTGAATAGTAGTTCTCCGAATTTAGAGAACTACTATTTACACTCTCTATTTCACTTTTTCATTATTTTATTATTATTTCTACTATTTTGTAATTAACATGCTATTTTTCATATAAGACCATTAATTATATCTCTAATATTCGTAATTCATTTTAATGTTATATAACATTTTTAGAAATATATTATTCCCTTTAATATATACTAGTTTCATCTGGAATTAATAATGTTTTAATTTTTTAAATTTTTGTCACTTTAATATAGTATGATGTCATTATTAATTTTCACTATGATGAATGCACAAAATTAAAATAATAAGATAAAAATTTTAATTTTAAAACACAATACATGACATAATAATTTAAATATAGGATAACAATACATAACATAATAATTTATTACAAGGATAAGTTAGTGATTCGGTAGGTCATATTCATATTTAACAATATTTGGAAAAAGTTAGTGTATGATCCACATAATTAGTGTAGTTGCGATTGTGGTTGTGCTTGTTGATTTCTTTTTTCAATTATTCGTAGTTGTTCTTGTTGCATGAAAATCTCTGATTTGAACAATCTTTAGCTAGACATAAAATAATTAAGGATAAATATGTTCATTTTGAATACCGTAATGTATTAATAGAACACTTATGAGAGCAATGTAATAATTTTGAAAGTAGAGTATTTATGTAATTATATTCCATTAATAATTTCATTTTTATTTAAATTGTCCATATTTTCTTTTTTAGTTGTCCCTATTTACTTGTCCATTTTGACAAATCAATAAAGGACAAAAAAAAATTCTGTTATACCCTCATTTAAACTTCTTGAAAATTTTCAAGTTTCAATTCATCATTTTTTAAACCATAATTAATAAGAGTAAAATTATATCTTCACTATGTTAATTATTGCTATCTTAGAGTGTGTTTGGTATGAAGGAAAACATATTCTGGAAAATGTTTTCCAATTTTCCCATGTTTGGTTGGGACAAAAGTTTTGGAAAATGTTTTTCCAAATCAACTCATTTTCCTCAAAATTAAGGAAAATGACTTCCCTTCAAAAATTAAGGAAAACATTTTCCAAAACTCTCCTCCAATTTCAAATTACATTTTTTTAAGGAAAAATATCAATTTTAAAAAAATATTTTCAATTTCAAAATTTTATTTTTCACCCGATCCCTAACCTCCCCCACCCACCCACCCGGCTAGCCCCCCAACCCCAACCCCTCTTCAAAAAATTAATTTTGCTTTTTAAAAATATTTTCACTTCAAAATTTTATTTTTAAACTCCTACCCCGCTCCCCCAGCCAGCCCCCCCAACTCCCCAAAAAAAATAATTTTATTTTTTAAAAATACTATCAACTTCAAAAATTTATTTTTTCACTCCTACCCTCTCCACCCACCCACCCCCACCCCCATTCCAAAAAAAAATAATTTTATTTTTAAAAAATATTTTCAATTTCATAAATTATTTTTTACTCTACTAAAAATAAAAGATGTCTCTCAAAAATATTTTTCATTCATAAATCAAACATTAAAAATTATTTTCGGAAAAATATTTTCTACTCACCAACCAAACATGAGAAAATAAGTCCAAAATCTACTTGTTTTCCAAAAAAACATTTTCTAGGAAAACATTTTCCATGGAAAACATTTTCCTCCATACCAAACACACCCTTAATATGTGTCTCATTGCTAAAGTGGATAACTAAATAGATAATATTAGCTTGTAATTTATGTTATTTAGAAATTTTGGAAAAAATAAGATGCCCTAATAATCTAAGAAAATATTGATTTGGGTGTCGAAGTTGGAACTTGTAAATTCAATAGAACTCCATTCTTGTAAACTTTATAGAAAGTGTAGCAGCAGCAAAGAGTCGAGAGTGAAGATAAAAGGAAAAGGAAAAAGAAGATGAGACGGGGGCATCACCGGCGTCTATCATCGACACCGTCAGTGGACTTCGGAGTAGACGATGAAGAAGAAGAATCATCGGAAGCTCAAATGAAGTGCGTTTCATGCAAGGAGGATTACAGCTCACGTGACGCCGGCACTTGCAGGGAGTGTTACGAAGAAGCTAGCGAGACTGAGGAAGAGCTCAAGCGTGAGATCGAAGACCTTAAAGCCAAAGTTAACTTCCTCCGTTTCTGGAGTCCATCCCAGCACCTCCACCAACAACAACGAACTACACCCTTCTTCTCCGACATCGTTTTGGTCGCTTCCCATGATGAATCCGGCAAATCCACCCCTCATCCTGTTCCTGTTCCTGCAAATCGCGCTCTTCTGGTCAGTACCCACTTTGATTCAACAATTTTGTTATGAATAGGATTCACCATCACTGTAAAAGTAGGAACCCCAATTAGTTTTAGTTAATTGATATTAATTCCAGATGGATAAACAAGTTAGGGTTGGTAGGTCAGTGACCAGTGCAAAACTAGTTTGTTTATTTTTCTAATTTAGGAGTAGTTGATTGATTTGAGCCGTGGTCTTTCAGAAACAACATCTCTACCTCCATGAGGTAGTGGTACACTCTACACTCCTCGGACCCCATCTGTGGGATCTCACTGGGTATGTTGTTGTTGTAAGGAGTTGTTGATTGATATGTTGAGATCAACAGGAGAGGGAGCTATAGTATAACTGTTCGTATCATTAGGAAATGATTCGATGGAATCATCAATGTCAAGAACCAAAAGAAATGTGTATGTTACAAATATTAAAACTTCTATAATAGTACTCTCATTTTGGACTAACAAAGGCGATTTTTTCCATATTGTGGCCCCCTTGTGAACAAAATAAGGGAAAGTTTGTACAAGTTGTTGGGGGTATGGCATTGTGTAAATCAAGTGCTTTTGAAAGGAACAAAGTGCTGGACTGCTGATAGTTTAAGTTAGACCTGGAGTGCAACTTGGCTCTATGTATCAGAATGTAAATGGCTTGGTTGCCACTATTTATAACTATTATTAGTGAATGGGAGGCTAAAGTTGTCTAGAATTTTCTTCTGCCAGGCATTTTGTTTAGAAGTTGCTCAAAATCTGCAAGATCGCTTTTGAATTGGCTGTTGTAAGTTGAGCCTCTGTGAAAAAATTCATATTACGACTTATAGTTTTACTGCTTGAAGGACAGAACATATGAAAAACTGCAGCTGATGGGGACTAAGTTTCTATGCGCTCCATCAGAGTTGTCTTAGGGGAAAAAACATAGAAAGCCACATAGGTCTGCTAGGGGATTAAGCCAAAGCGCACTGAAAAGCCTGGGCCGTAGTAAGGAAAGACGCTGATGCAATAAAAAACAAATATAAAAACAAACAATAGGATTCCGACAACTGAATTGATAGACCTACAATCTAACGGAATGGTTGGGGTCAATCAAGTTTTCAAGAACCATTTTAAATTTCCGATTTAGATAGAAAGATGCTGTTTTAATCTATTCCTAATCATTTTTAACGAATTATTCATGATATTCTTCAAGAGAACCTTTAGCATCAGTACTCTCCAACTATACAGCATTTCGATTTTCAAACTCACTCCACGTCAGATGTTCTTTCTAAAATATCTAATAGCTGATCTACAATGTGAATCATGCCATAATATGCCATCTCGACTTATGCTGGTTACTTTTGCCTAGTGTTGGCAATTAAAACCTTTTTTAACCAACCCGCCCATATTTGTATGGGTTGGGTGAGTGGTATTGAGAGATGGGTAAATATGGCCTAGACCCATATTTTGCCCACTTAAAGTTAGGTTAAATATTGATAGAGTATAGGTTACTCCCAAAGTGGGTAAGGTTCATCCTTGACAGTTGTGGCCAGTGGGATGCGTGTTCACTCTGTTGGTTCTATTAACATTACTTTATGTTGTAACTTATAAGCTACTGCATACTACATGGCCACTAGGTAATTGTTCAACATGGTACTTTTGTAAACAATGTTAAAGATCAGATTTATCTTTTCTATTCTAATCATACAGAAATATTTTTGTAGTGTACTAGCATGATTCACTTTAGCATACCAAAGAATGTGATGTTAAACTGACCCCTAAGAAAGAAGGGAAGCAAATTGCTTGTTGCTTGAAGCCTTGAACTTCCATAAATAGATGAACACAAAATATACACTGTTTACTGTAATATGTTCAATCTACATCATGATAGCTATAAGATATGCCACATTGGACAATTTTGCAAATTGCCAGAAGCTTATTCACATTTGGACACATTTTGCATGATCATGTTGGTATCCTTCTGGCTATAGAGTGTTTATTTTCCACTCAATCTTAATGATGGAGTTCTGAACAGTAGCATAGCCAAGCTTACATTTGTAATCAGTAGTTCATGATCAATTTGTTGTGTTCTCCACCATGTGAAATCTTAGTTTTCCTTATCGTTTTTTTATTTTTTCTGTTTTCATTATTGTTATGTCTTTATATTTTCTGCTTAGACATGATCTAAGCATTTAAAAAATATAGGAATTACTCTCCTGACTCCTCTTTCTTTACATTTATATGTGATTCCTTTTACTGTTTTAATTATTATTTTTCACTTAAGTGGTTTAGTACCAATCTATCTGAAATAGTTTTTGCATTTCTAGTTTTTCAAACTGTTGATATTCCCATGCAGGCCAGTCGTTCCCCAGTGTTCAGAGCTATGCTTGAAAATGAGATGGAAGAAAGCCTCAGTGGCACGATTAAAATCAGTGATGTGTCTTATGAAGCACTTCGTGCCTTTGTGACCTATTTATACACCGCTGATGCATGCCTGGATGAGCTTATGGCTTGTGACCTTCTCGTTTTGGCAGAAAAATACCAAGTGAATCATCTGAAGACGTATTGTGAGAAGTTCCTAATTTCCAAGTTAAACTGGGAGAACTCACTTCCTAACTATGGATTTGCTCACCAGCACAATGCAAAGAAGTTGCTTGATGCAGCGCTTTCATTGATCATGGAAAACATGGACAAGCTGAGCAAGCGAGAAGAATACAAAGAACTCGTGGACAAGGATCCCAGGCTAGTTGTAGAAATCTATGAAGCTTACCTTTCCAAACAGGTTAACACTGCTGTGCAGAAAGATCCAGTTGCTAAAGCATAGTCCATGGTCATATTGACTTAAGTAAAAGAAGGATTGTCTAAATATATAAAATCCCCAAATGATGAATGTTAACTGGAATTGTTTGATTTGAACGATCAGAAAGAATTAGGTATAAATGTTCCGGCATTGCTACAATCACAAAGTTTCTGAAGCTGATACTCCTACAACAACATTTAAGTTTGATTACTGACTAAATTTAACTTCATTTTGAGCTCACTCACTGATCTGGTAAATTGCATTCTCCCTCTGAGGATTCTCCTCATAGGTTACAATTGTCGCGAGCAAAGATATTAATGATGAGAAAGGCTCTTTAGTTATGTTATTAAGATTTGCTCTATTATTTGCTAAGGAAGAGTTAGGGGTCGTAAAACAAAAAATATGCCGATCGAGCTGAGTATGTGTAATGATTTCTCATTACAATAAATAAAAGGGAAAACTACACAAATTGGATCCATTATGTGAAATATTTACCCAAATTGGATCCAACTTTATCTTGATTGGACCCATAGCTCAAATTATTTAGCTGACTGTTCCCTTGTTCTATTTGTTGAACAAGTTTTTCTTCATTTTTTATCCCATGAGTATCAAACAGTAATTAAGCAGTCTTTTTACTAAAACACTGCATGTTCCTCCTTAATGCCATTAGAGTATATAAATACTATAATGGTATCAAAAAGTAACCGAGTCGTATTTTATTGAAGCACCGCTTCTTCCCCTTTGATACCATCAAAGTAAGTATATATATATATATATACATATATATATATATATACACACACTTTGGTGATATCAACTACATTAGCAGTTAAAAATAGAGATATAAAAGTAAGAGAATAGTTGCTTGTAAATAATTTTTCTTTTTGGGGTACAAATATTCTTTTCCCTAAATGAAAAGATAAAAAAAAAAGTCTTTTCATTTCAACAAAAGACCAACACCCAAGTTTCATAACTTTTGATTTGCCATCTAGGTCATGATTTTCTTTTATAGTGGAGGGAAATGTATTTCCATTTTGGACCGGTTGTGGGCGAGGAGGGGTATTCTTGAATAAAAAACAAGATTGAGGATAATTTTAGATCAAAAGGTGGAAGAAAAGTAATTTTGAATCAGTTTCAATAGCTTAGGGTATTTTTGACAAAAAATTGTGTGTATTTTTAGATCAAAAGATTGAAAGAGGATATTCACAAGTCTTTTCCCATATTTAAGAGATATCTACGAGTCTTTTTCATAAAATATATATATAAGAATTAAAAATTAATTGTTATTATCTACTTTCTATTTTTAATTTATAAGCTAAGGGGTAATTTAGTAGCTAAATAATTAAAAAAAAGATATTTATGTATTTATTTTCATATAACTTATACTATAATTTTATTCATGTATAAAAATTAATACGACCTTGATAATTTAACTAACCTACATAATTAATACATATACAAACGTTATTAAGAAATCTACATATTATTTTATGATAGAAGTTGAAATAATTAGTACATGTATAACTAATAAGCAAATAACTAATTCTTCAAAAACTAATACCTGCATAAACAATAACTAAATAGGGGATACATAAATTGACGAGAGTGAATTGCTCGGATGGTAGGCATCACTCACTTCCAATCCAAAGGTTGCGAGTTCGAGTCACCAAAGGAGCAAAAGAGATGGGAGCTCCTACGGAGAGTAAAAAAAAAAAGATACATATATTCACTCGTAACTAATCCATTCATTACTAGTGCTGCATAGTTCTAATCAACTATCAAATGATCCTTAAAAGTTATATATTAAAAATTTGTACTTTTAACTTACTTTTAAAATTATTTTAACTTAAAATTATATATATATAAATATTTACCTTTTAAATTTATCCTGCACCCTAAAATATGTAACTTAAAAATAGGGGAAACTGCATAAATGAGCCATAAAATTTAAAATAATTACACGTTCATATCCAATTCCAAAGTAATTCAATAAATATCATTCTCTTATAAATAATTACAACTCATACCTCCTTCATTAAGATTGATAATTTCCGCTTAACTGATTCTAAATCAGCATCATATATTATGTGTATATATATATATATATATACACACACACACATACTGATTTAGTATCAATTACGCGAAATTATCAATCTTAATGATACCAATACAATATATGATACGTATATAGTATTAGTCAAACGAGGGGTATATAATGTAATTACTAGTGGGATATGAATGTAAAGTAGTATATGCTTATAATTATTTTACTTTTATGGGATATTTGCTTAGTTTCCACTACTTTAAGTAAGCCCATCCAAGTAAGCTCGTAACTATGTTGCTCGCACTCATGAGTCCATATTTTTAAGGAATTCAATACAAATACAATTAGACTATGCATAAAATATCAAAAATTGAATTATAGAATTGAACATAATTGAAATTTTTAGTAATTTGTTATTCTATAATTTAATAATTTGGTATGGTATTCGGGAGTAAAATTTTAAAATTGTTGTATTTGTATTTGAGTTTAGTATGAGACATAGTAGAATTTGGTATTCAATATTTTTCGAATAACAAATTATTTACTTAATGGAAGGTCATATCAACATGTCCATTACTCATCAGTATAAGTCCAAAAAGAAAGTTAAAGAATAAACATAAACAATCCAAATACATATGTCGTTTAATCGTATCAATTTGTATTTTTTATGTTTTTTACTTATTAATCTTTTATTATATCGTGCCTTTACATAAAAAATAAAATTAATTGAAGAAATAGTATTAACTTTATAATACGATAGGCTACAACTTCAATAATAATATTACCAAATACCGTACTAGATCAAACTTTAATTTACCAATTATCAAATAACTAAATCAATATTTAAAATTTTAATATTTAGTATCTACTTTTATCTATCAATTACCCTATTAACAAAGTTTAAATTTGAAACTACCAAACCAAATATGAACAGTAAATAGGTACAATAATATTTTCGAAGAGTTTGGAGCTCTTAAAACCTACCTTTCCCAATTCCGAGTTCTTCATTCCCCTTACACAACGCAAGAGAAAAAGCTGTGCCCATTTTGCTTTCTAAACTCAATTTGCATCCATTTCCAGTTTCAATCTTCAATGTCTGCTTCAATCCAATTGGAGGAAGAGATTGAAGGAGACCAAATTGGCTCCAAAAATTATCGTTTCTCCAGAATCGGAACACCCGTTCCTATAAAATCCGGCGAAGATTCTTCCTTTGATATCGAAAATGAATGTCCTCCTTTGCAACCCTTAGTCGTCTCCGAACGCTTTCGCCTTCTTTTCATTGCACACTCCAATGGTCAGTACTTGGTCTGACTATTCCAGTGTTACTACACAGCTCAGATGAATCACCTTAAGTTTTTTTTTTTGACAGGGTTTTGTGTTGCGAGAACAAAGGAGGTTATGGCATCTGCCGAAGAGATTAAAGAGAAAGGTACTGGTCCCTCTATACAGCAATTGAGTGTTGTAGATGTTGCTATCGGAAAAGTTTCAATACTTGCATTGTCTGGAGATGAATCCTTGCTTGCCGCTTGTGTTGGCAATAAAATCCATTTCTACCCTGTTAGCGCCCTTCTTTACAAGGTATGTTAATTTGCTTTCAAACTACAACTTTACATGGAACACATGTGCTTCTTTACAAGGTATTTTAAATGCCGATATGGTCAGTGTATTTGAATACTTGTTCTTGACAGCAAGTAATTTGGCTTATTAATAAGGCATTGATGTATAAAAATAACTAATCAATTTAGCAGAAATGAAAATTTGATGCCCTTCAATCTTGTTTGTATTGCTAATTAATAGGACCAAACACCAGCCTTTACTCATTCTCTCAATGATTCAAGTATCATCAAGGATATGCAATGGGCTAAAAAGGCAGAAAAGGTTTATGTTGTCTTCGCAAGTGATGGAAAGTTGTATAGCGGGGTTGGTCAAAGCCCCATTAAACAAGTTATGGACGATTGTGATGCTTGTATGTTTCCTTTATCCCTATTCCTCTTGATTATAGTGAGGGCTTTGCTATCTGTGTTCTTTGGTATCTTTTGCTTAGCTTTTGAAATAAAAGGTCCAGGAACTGTAAAGGTCTCCAGTAAATTGAGATAATACTATTTGAGCAACTTTCTAATTCAGAAATTTCTTAGAATTCATTGAACTTTTACTATCCATAGAATTCCATGTGGGTTTCTGATTTGATGAAGAAATAAAGCTACCCCGTATCTATGGTTATTTTATTTGCAAAATAACACCAATTGTGGGTTGATATATGTAAGCACACATGAGTGTGTTCCCCTTAGTTATACGAGCATAAAAGAACACCTAAGAATATGTTTTCCATAGTTATGTAGGGATTGGGGAGCCAATGAACTCCATGAAAACATTTATATCACTTATAGACTTCAATTACTCCAAGAACCCTAAGTTTGTCAAAGAACTTGACTTATTTGATCCCTCTGTACTAGATCAAATATTAATGGGTTGGGTGTTTTGCTCTCTTGTCTTATCAGATGTTTCTTCTACTTTTTCCCTGCTTCTGCTTGATTATTCTGGACTTAGGGCCAAACATTAGGAGTTCAGGAGCTATTCATTTTTTGTAACTCAACATACAACTTTTCGTTGTACTCCGCTTCTCCTAGTGTACTCGTCCATCTTTCTTTCATTACCTTACCAACTCTTTGTGAAATAAATCTGATGAGATAAATTTCAGTTATATTCATTTGGTTTTAGGGAGCCTCCACAAATGTCTTGTATGGTCTTGAATGAATTTAACCATAAATTGAGAGGAAGACCCAATAACATGTCGAGGTTTGAGTTTTTTATAATGACATGCAATTAACAGTGACCACCAATCTAGAAGAAGTTCTTGACACTTTCAATATCATTTCAGACATCTTTTTTTTTTTTTTTTTTTTTAGTGCTAGATTGAAGCTTAAGTGGGAATTACATGTTCATATATGTCTCCTAGTAGGACAGGCCTTTGGCCATAGGATTTGGGATCCTGATTTCACATTTTGATTCGAAATCAACATTTTTTTAATGAAATCTGCACAAATTTCAAATCCTGAAGTCTCCAAAAAGTAAATTTAAATTCTAGGTTGAGATCTCAATTTTTTTTTAATGTAAAAGTTGATTGTAAAGTTTATATTTTGTAAAAAGACACTACCGTTTTAAATTTTTCAAAAAGAAAAACTCATGCTCGATGTGAAGAGGTTATCCGTTCCATGTGTAAGGATTATATTAAAGAATAGCTAGTTACTACTATGGTTGACTAGTGGATCTTTGTAATATTATGTGTATTTAAAGTTATAATAACATGTAATCACAAGCATTTATTTATAAAAGGAACATGAAGATATTCCTATAGTCCTATACCTTATTTATGAACTATAATCTGCTCCTTTGATAAGATTGTATAAGAGTTGGGGAAGTCATAGATAGTTAGAAACGGTTTGGATTGACTTATTTTAGGTGCTTTTAAGACAAAATAGCTTTTAAGCACTTCTGTAGTATTTGGCTAGAATAAAGAAGTGCTTTTAAGCACTTAAGTCAAAAATAAGCCAAAAGCTATAAACCCATCCAAAAAACTCTTAATATCTTCAAAATTGTAGGTCTTTTATGTGTATGGGGAAAAATACAACTTAAGAAATCCAAATTACATGACCAAATAAAATTTCAACTTCAAATTAACATGATTTCAAATCACTGATATTTGAAATCATGTCCAATTGGGCTTTTAGTTCTTATTGGAACTTCCCAGTTGAGTTCATCTTTGGATCACTGTCAATCAGGGATTTAAGATTCGATATAGAATCTGCTTAAATAATTGTTACTCTCCTTCAGCTGATATTTTCCACCAATAAATCTATGTTTGTCAAACTTTATACTTGGCGAAATGTTTGCTTCAATTTTGCCCATGTTCCCACTGTTGCTATCTTTTCGTAACTCTTATTCACCTGGTTGAATGGGGGGGCCTAACCTTTGCTGGACTCATTCTCTATTAATTCCAATATCTTGTTAGCAATGCAAGGCCAACCTGCATCTTGGCTGTGTTCAGGTGTAATCAGTGACATCTCCCCCTGGGCACACCGATTATATTCTAATTAACTTTGCGTATCAAAAAACATAAAGAAGTAACTTCTTAAAAATAAAATGTCCAAAAACATAAAAAAATTCTAATGAACACTTAGTATATGCTGAAACTTTGTAATGCGATGTACTCATTTAGTTGATTGTATTTTCTCCACGAATGCATATCGTGCTCATTCTTATGAAGTGCTAAAATGAGGATTTTTCATATCAAGAACATATTGTTTTTTTTTAACCGTTGGTGTACTAACAGAATTCTTCTTCTTTCCATCAGATCACACTTCACAATTGTCTATTAGGTTGAATGAGTCCTCTGGCCTAAAAATTAAGTTTTTGTTTTTGTTTTTGTTTTTAACTCTAGTTGATTCAGTCGGTTAGCACTTCATGTCACCACATCACTAGGTTTTAGTTACAATTAAGATTCTTATCAGAGAAACTCCGTTTGATGATAGTCAGAAACATCAGGGGAAATTCGGTTGCTGCAATCAAGAATTTTCACGAAACAGGTTTCTTTGAAAAAAGCGTAAATGCAACCTTTATGGGTTTAATTCCCAAGAAGCTGGGAGCAGTGGAGCTAAATAATATTAGACCCATTAGCCTAATTGGGGGTGTCTATAAGATCATTGGTAAATTACGGTCAGAGTCCAGAAGGTCATTCACAGACTAGAGGACAGCAGATGGAGGGATATTATGGATGCAGTCCTAACTGCCAATGATTGTGTGGAAAGGAGACAAAAGCCTAAAGCCAGGTATCGTATGCAAACTGGATATCCAGAAAACATATGATCACTTGAACTAGAACTTTCTCATTCACATGCTGCAAAGAAGGGGTTTGGCACAAGATGGATGATGTGGACCAAACACTGCATCAGCACCGTGAGGTTCTCAGTTTTAATCAACAGAACTCCAAATGTTTTTTTTTCTTCTCAGAGGGGACTAAGGCAGGGAGATCCCCTATCCCTTTCCTGTTTATTTAGCAATGGAAGGAATGAGCAACATGCTTAACAGAACAAAAATAAGGGGTTGGATAAAAGGATTCCAAGCAGGTGTGGAAGACAGTCAGGAGATGACACATCTCCAGAATGCAGATGATGCTTTAGTTTTTTGTGAAGCTAAGGAGGAACAAGTTCTGACGCTGAGGGTGATATTCATCATTTTTGAAGCAGTGTTCGGGCTCCACATTAACTGGGAAGAGTTTCATATACCCCATAATGAAGGAACTCAGCTGGAGTTCCTGGCAGAGAAATTAGGTGGTAAAGTAGATGAACCTACCATTTACCTTGGCATGCCCCTGGGTGCCAAAAGCAAATCAAAAAGGGATTTGAGGAGTGGGGGAGAAATGTGAAAAGAAGCTCAAATTGGAAGAGTCAATATTTATCTAGCGGAGGTAGGTTGACTCTTATAAACAGTGTACTGGATGCACTTCCCTCCTACATGATGTCCATTTTTCTAGTTCCTGCTAGTGTGATCAAGGGGCTGGATGCAGTGAGAAGGAATTTTCTGTAGAAGGGTAGTGAATATAAGAAGAAGTTCCACCTGGTAAAATGGGTGGAATTAACAGTGTGCGAGGAAAATGAGATATGGGGATCAGAAATTTAAAGAAGCAAAATTAAAGTTTGATGATGAAGTGGCTATGGAAGTTACATCTAGTGAAGATATGCTATGGAAGATGTTTTTTTTTTTTAGAATGGTAAAGTTGTATTCATCAGCAATGAGGGTATGCTGGCAACCAAACAAAAAGTACAAGTCAAGTAGTCATGATTACAAATGTGGACTGGTCAAGCATGGAATCTGTACTTCAGAAGGCATCTGAAATGATTGAGATATGGAGAGTGTTTTTCATCTCGTCTTGTGTCTTCTTCACTCACTCCACCCTAATGGTTCCATCATCTACACCCCACCCATTCTGGTCTTCTTTAAATGTAAGAGTCATCAATAGATTCTCAATGTTGGCTAGATGACTATATTGATTTCTTACTCTCCGGTCTAACCTTTTCGCTTTTCGACACACCTCCTTATGATTTTATCATGTCATCTTAATTTTTTCCATTAGATTTTCTTTACTCCCTTACCTGCAAATGTGACTATTGAGTCAAAACTCAGAACATGTAAATTTTATCAATTAGTGACAGTGAGATTCAGTTTGAAACTTTTCTTGTTTTACCGTGATGAATAATGTAATTAGCTGGATCACACGCTGACTAAGATTGAAGTGTCTAATAGGTAAATGCCTTAGTTGAGGTGTCTAATTGAAAAGTTATGGCAACTTCAAGCGATCTTTTATGTGTTTTGCCCTTTTTATACTCCTCTGTCCCAATATATATTGCATATATTCTTTTTTAGTCTGTCCTAAAAAGTACTTCCTTATTTAGAAATAGTTTACTTTAAATTTCCCATTTTACTACCAATAAGATGATTATAGTCACACAAATGTCTATGACTTCTTATAGACACAAGTTCCAAAAATCTTTCTTTCACTCTTAAACTTCATACCCAGTCAAATACTGCCGCATAAATTGTGACATAGGGAGTTTTTTTTCCCTGCAGCAGTAGCTTCAATCATTTTTCTCTGTAGTTATCAGGAAAATATAGAGCAAGAATTATGAAGTGACTGATGGGTGTTTTCTTTTTCGCTTTTAGGAGGCAGGGGAATATGCTTGATAAGCTATAATTTCAAACTTTCACCTACTTCATGATCTGATTTACAAGTTACGTCTATTGAATTTTATGTGTATTGAGCTTGTACTTATTTAGCTTCATTATGTTGTATAGTTGGGTGGAGTCCGGATGGTGAGTTTATTGCCATAACAAGGAAGAATTTGGTTAGCATTCTATCATCAAAGTTTGAGGAGAAGTTCAGCATATTACTATCATTTAAGTCGCTTCTTGATGATCTTAATGCCAAATACGTTATCAAAGGTATATTATATTTTTGTGCTTTTGGCATGTTATTTCAGGGTATTTCAGTGAGTTAAGTACAAACGAAATCTTTTTACGTTTTAACTTATGCATCCAATTCTTGTATAATGCTCTTGCTTAATAGATTTCAGTAGTAAGCTTCTGCTAATGTGTTGCTTTTTAGCTTCTTCTATTTTAAAAAAATTAGGTAAGAAACATCTGCAGGGAGATATAAGTGAATACAGAAAAATCTTTCTAGTGTTTTAGGTTGTGAGATGAGCGATGTCAATTGTTCATTTGAAAACTATTTAATTTTGCTAAATAGATATAATGCTTTAGGGGTGTCAAATGGGAGGATGGGGTTGAAATTGGAGATATTAAAATGGGTTGAAATAGAAATTGGGTTGGGTCATGACCCGCCCAAGTTTACTTTGGGCTCAACTGGGTTGGGCTCAAATGGGCTAAAAATCTGGCTGCATTATGACCCGCCCAATTTGCTGGATTCCTCATCTTTTAGTTCTTTATGTTTTCGTCTACAAAGAAGTGGAGGAATAGTAATTTCTGCAGTGAAAATAGCTAAGAGGAAGCTCTAGGATCATCCTTTAATGACAGCTTTTTGAAAAAAAAGAGGTATTTTTGGGTAAAAAGTAAACATTCATAGAATTTAATTATTAAATGTGGAGTAAACTTTAAAAATCTAAAAAGGGAAGATTAGTCAAATAACTGAAGTTTTGCAATAGTTAATGAGTAGGCTAAATATTTTGTCCCTGAAGAGTCAAAATAAGGGAGGTGTGTAGAATATTTTAAATCACAAGATAGGTAGTGCTATTGATGTTCTAAAATCTTGTGCCATTTATGCTGTTATGATTTTATTTACTTATCTTTCATGACGGTTTGTTACTTCTGTATTGCTCATAATTATATTGCTACTATTGTAATAAATCTATATTATTTTTCCTGTACTGTCTGCAGTGTTTTGAATTTTTACTGTTTGTAATGTCTTTTTACATTTTTGTATTTTTCTTATAGAGTTAATATATTTGGGGTTTATTCCTTGGGCCTTAGGGCTTTTGCCACACCCATGCTTGGTATAGCATCTCTCATGGTCTCGCCTTTCTAACTTCAAACTGACTAAAATTTCAAAATGGTTGAAAAGCCTCCGCTTCTTGGTTGTTGCGAATAAATTTCTGCCAATTCAGCATCAGTTAGTCAAATTTTCGTATCCATTAACCTGTAGATGTATTATACGTTAACTAACTGTTGTTTCAATAAGTGGATGTTGTCAGATGGATTCGTCCTGATTGTATTATAATTGGATGTCTTCAAGTTAATGATGACGATGTATTATACGTTAACTGACTGTTGTTTCAATTAGTGGATGTTGTCAGATGGATTCGTCCTGATTGTATTATAATTGGATGTCTTCAAGTTAATGATGACAATGAAGAAGAGGAAAATTATGCGGTGCAAGTCATCACAAGTGAGAATGGAAGAATAACTAATGTAAGTGATGATTTCAATTGCAGAGAATCTAATTGTAGTTACTGTTGTATTTCATTGTTCATATTTTGATGTACGTTCTTAGTAGAAGAGTTTGTTATAGTATGCGTCTGACATGTGGTACATTTTTAGAAATCCAAGGTGAGAGATTTGTCAAAATATCTCTTATGTAATTGGCTAGATGAGTACCTGTAAGAAAAAAGTACTAGATGAGCCTTTTCCTATGAGGCCTGTTATATTGTCAACTTGGGGTGATACAGTGAAGAAGGCCTTTGTGCAGTGTGTTTGCTGTTGCTGCTTCAGATAGATGAGCAAAAATGCCTTTTTTTTGAAACTGAGGCTGATTTTTTTTTTTGAAACTGGAGCAAAGATGTCTTTCAAAATAGGGCTTGTCCCATTTTATGCTCAACACTTGGGTTCTAGTATTTTAATGCCTTGATGGTGTTGGTATTATATTTATTTTTTAGCTGTGTGCTGACAGAGGAGTTTTATATAGTACATTGGGTAGAAAACATCCATTTAAATCTCAACGGAGGCAAAAAATCAGTAGGTGATTTCTTTCATCTGTCCAAGCCTTGATGGACATAGTTACTCTGTATCTGTTTTGGTGGGAAGTAGCAGGTACCCCGTGAAGTTAGTTGATGTGCACACATGCTCTTGACACCACGAGTATAAAAAAGGGTAGTAATTCCATGATTGATTTGCTTTTGAAATTGTTCTTGTGTTCCTCCATCAGTTCACAACACTTCCATTCTATATAAATCTGGGCAATTTGGAGAGAATGGTGAGCATTACAGAGCTTTCCAAAAATTCTGAAGATCTCAAGGATATATGTTATTTTTGGTGAAACATTAAATAGCCTTTTCATATACTAGACATTAGTTGTCCTAGAAAATCCTGGCATAGCTGCGGCCTTTTCCTGACATGATTTCAAGTTCAAATATGTCCATTGCTAGAACGGAAAGGTTACAACAAGGTCGGACCATGTCACCCAAAACTTTAATTTATGATCCTTGATCATGAGTTTTTTGTTTGTAGTATTGCCCATCTATACTGAGACTGTTAAAAAGCAAAAAGTTTTGACAAATGAATTAAGTACAAAGAGAAAATAGGAAGCTAAAACAGGATTCCAGACGCTCCACACAAAGCTCTTAGTTGTTTAGAAGAGCAAGAGAGTTCACATGCAGACACATCTGCAGCAACTTAGGTTCAAAGATCAGACACTTGGCGATGACCTTGACAGTCGAGATCATGCGGTGTTGGTGCTCTTAATCTCCACCCTCAAGTGCTACTATAGTTGGTAGAAAATACCCCAGAGGGAGTTAATGATTAAGATTTGTTTCCTTCAGGCAAACTCACATATCTCGATCTGGTAACAGTTTCTGTCGGAGTGAAGGGGTTGTATTTTAATCTTCAGATTTGTTTCCTTTAGGTTTTCATTGAATTGTTAGAATGATCTGTTATGCTTGTAGCATAAGCAATTTATTACCTGCTTACTTGCTAGGTTTCTTCTTTTTCGGTTATGTTATTTTTTTCCCTTTGCAGCCTTCAGCTAAGCCAGTTGTAAGGTCCTTCAGGGATGTATTTCTTGACTTCCGTTACGATGCAGTTCCTTCATGTAGTGGACCTCATCTCTTCTCGAGCTATTTGGATCAACAGTATGTATCGTTACTTTGCCTTTTTGATAATTGATAGGTTTTCTGCATCTGGATTTTATTGAAGTGTTCCTTTTAAATTTCACTTTCCAGTGATTTTGTTGTTCGCGGAGTAATGTAAATCACTTTCCAATTTTCTTTTCAATTCACAGTGTTTATATTCAGTTATCTCATCTTAAATGTTATCTTATACTTGAATTTCACTTTCCAGTGTCTTCTGTTGATTGCTGCTGACTAATGTATATCACTTTTCAATTTTCTTTTCCACATTCTGCAAAAGGGGATTCTTGATTAAGTCTTCTTTGCTATTCAATTACAGTCAGCTGGCATTTGTGGCTAATAGGAAGAATTTGGATCAGCACATACTGCTGTTTGGATGGTCAGTTGGTGATACAAAGAATGAAGCTGCAATTATTGAAATTTTGAATGATAATTGGTCTCCAAAGATTGAGGCTCATGGTGATCTAAGCTTTCTTTCAGTTTTACCTTATCTTGTATAAGATTGCTTTGTGTTATGCTTGTCAAAATCAGTTTGATTCTTTCTTTATACGAGTTTTCCTAAAACACTACAATATTTGTCTTGGTATCAGACATTGGTGATGATATCTTGATATTGGGACTTGCCATCGACAAAGTTTCCCAAAATGGGGAAATTAAACTATTGCTTGGTGAAGAAGAAAAAGAAGTTTCACCATGTTGCCTTCTCCTTTGTCTTACCAATGATGGAAGGCTTTCCATTTTTCATTTTGCTAGGTAATTCCCCAGCTATCTGAACCTATATGAGGTTATTTTTCAATGATTTGAACTGGTTTCTATGCCCGACGTTGATAATTTTTTCTGAAGGCTATGAATGAATTTAAATGTCTTTGTAGTGCTACTGCTGCTTCAGTGTCACCCCAATCTACTGATTTTGAAGAGAAAAACAAGACTTATAAAGTGGCATCATCACAAGATTTGGTAGTTGGATCTTCCAGTGCTAGGAAGCAAATCAACCAAGTAGATTCAGGACTGCAACCCCATGAAATAGACAGAGGTCACAAAATTCTTGCCACAAGTGCTCAATCATCTGTTGCAGAGAAATTTAGCTCAGAAGAAGCGATTAAAACCACAAATCAGGTAAGCCAACCTCTCTCATTAGTGGGAAAGCTATAAGCAGCAAGAAGCAAATATATCTTCTATGATAATTAATCTTGGCAGAGTCTGAACATTCTTTTAACCTTTTGCAGAACCAAGGTGCAAATTTGATGCAGTCTGCATCCAAAACATTTGTGTCTGTGGATGCTGGAGGTGTGAATAATTTTAGGACACAAGAAACTGAAAAAGTAGCTGAAGTTAAACCTGGTTCAATTTCTTTCTCAGGAAGTTCCTTAGGTAATTTTTCCATTCGTTCAATTGGGCCAAGTGCTGGAACTGGCGGTGTCATGGAGTTACCTGTAAAGATAATGTCAACAGGTTTTTCTACTGCTTCATCACAGTCAAGCAAACTTCACATTTCTTCAAAAAGTGATGAAACACTTGCATCCACACCATTCAGTGGTGTTCCAAGAAGAAATTTTGATTCTCCTGATAAAAATTCTTCTAGCGCAAATGAGAAATCTGGAACTTCAGTATCAATCAGTTCTTACAAGCAAAGAGCCATGGCGGGAGCAGGGAGTATTGGATCATCACCTGCTTTTCCAGGCTCAATGTTGCAATCACAGAAAGGTTTTCTGTCGGAGCCCTCGAAGCTGCAGTTCACCAGGGAGACAAGTGAAGGAACTCCATTAAAGCAATTCCATGATGTAAGTTTTATCTTGGATGAAATGTAAAGGTAGAGTGTGCTTGTGTGTGTGTGTCTTGTATCCAGTATCAACATATCAACATGCTCTCTTTTTCTTCAGTATCTTATTCATTTATCATCATTTTTGGTTGGTATCTTAAATGCATTCTTTTATCTATTATGGGAAGTCTCCTCCCTGACTCCTTTTTTTCAGTCAGTCCTTTTGGTGTGATAGGATTTGTTAATTTCTCAACTTTTAGCAGTAAGCTAGTTTCCTCAATTTCTGCCAATATAGTTTTACTAATTGGTTATGCATTATGAAACGATTAATATACTCTCAATTGAACCTGAATCTTTGTATATGCTAGCATATGCTCCTCCTATGATTAATTTGCGTCTTCCCAATTGTGTTTTTTTTATCATGAGAATTTAATATTATATCCTGTGTAGTTTCTCGTATTTACATGGTAGGATGCATTTTCTGAATACACTGGATATGTTGTTGATCTGATGAGTATACTTGAAATTGCTTATATTTATGAAGTAGTTTATCTGAACCTTTTCAACAAGGTACTGGAACATGCTTAATCATGTCATATTCTTCATCTCCCTCAAGGTTGAAGAGATGGCCAGGAAATTGGATGATCTTCTAGAAGGTATAGAAGGTGAAGGTGGGTTTAGAGATGCTTCCATCCGTGCTCACAGCAGTTCAGTTTTTGCATTGGAGGAAGGTATAGAGAGTGTTTCAGAGAAATGCAGGATATGGAGAGTAAGCTTTCATATTTATTCTCTATCTCATCTAATATCTGGTATGATGCCATGTTTCTTAACATAAAGCTTTTTTTGTTAATCTTGCTATTAGTTTCATACATCTCTAAAATCAAGTACTTTATCCAATAAGATATAATCATGAAAGTCCTAAACTGGATTGAACCTGGAACTCTGGCTTAAGATCAGTAGAAGGCACAACTACTGTTGCTTTGTGGTAGTTGATGGTCTTGCTTGCTTGTAATTTCTATCCACACTTAGAACCTTGTTTCATGAAAAATCTGTTGTTGCCTAGTTGGTAAAAGTTGATGCTAGGTTGAAGGTGCTTGTTGCTCATGCTCTATTATTACTATCGAAAGCTTACTTACACAAAATTCTGGATTCCATGTTGGCAGTCTAGATATGTGCATTTTCTGAATTTGTAGAAATTTGCTCAGAGATGTTTTGCTCAAAGAAAACAGAATTTCTAATCTGTTAATGTACTGTTCAAAATCTCTTTTAACTAGTTGCAAAAGTTGTACTGATAAGCTTGCCTTATCAACTTTCACGGGTATTCAATCAACGATTGGTCCTCATTTTGGACATCCATTTTTTGGTAAAACATAACTGCTACATAAAGAGCAGAATTACAACCTGTACCAATAACCAATGTCCAAATTGGAACGTATTGAACATTCTTTCAAAAGATTATGGTCATAAAAAATTAGTTCCAGCTATAAAATAGGAAACAAGTCAAGTTTTGGGAAGAAAGAACACTTAGTATGGTTGCAAAGGAATTGAATAAGTCACAAATGGATGAGGATTACTACTTTAATCAATATGTTGTGAAAATTCTCTTGATATTGTGGTTATGCATCTCCCTCCCCTCTCCATAGAAGTTTATCTCTTCTTACTCCTTTACTTCCTCCTTGGGTGTTTTCTTTCCTTTGATATTCTCCCTATTAGTCTCTAAAACAGGAAAAAGGAGCATATGAAAAGAATTGAAGCCCATAAAACCAAATTTGAGATACCTGTGGTGAATGATTTGTCTAATTTCAAACTCTTCTTCCTTCTTTTTTTTTTAGTAAGAAAAAAGGCAATTGTTGTGGAGTGCATCTTCTTGTTATTTGAGTTTAGTGTTTTGTCAATCAGCAAGCGCTAGTCATTATCCAAGTTGAGCAGAATCTTCGTCAATTGGAGAAAGTTTCAGAAGCCTCTGTGCAATAAATGGATGGATTGTCTGTGTATTTTAGCTTCCTACTAGAATTACAGCTGCATGAGTTTTAGAATTATTCCTTTTCTAATTGCAGGCAGTAATGGATAAACAACTTGGGGAGGTCCAGCTTCTCCTTGATAAGACAGTACAAGGTATATATCCTTGATCCTGTCCACTAAATAAAATAGGCTGACTTGTTATTCCCACGTTCTCCTATTTATTGTTAATCATTTATTTGATGTAGACATCAGAATCACGACAAAGAATCGATGAAGCATTGACAAGACAAATTAATAAAACATAAGCATTAACAATACAAATTAATAAAACCTTCTTCTTACTTCTATAGTGTTCAATCATTCCAAGATCTGGAAATGAAGTGTTACACTTCTAATTAGTTGTGAATTGTCATCTTTACATTTCAATTTACACCTCATAAAGTTGGAAGTCGCTGTCTTACTCGGACTTTCTTCTTGCTTTATGCCTTGCCTGTGGCTGAGTGGATATAAGCTAAATTGCTCGGACTCATGTCTTATACTGGTGCAGATCTAGAGGTGAGATCATTGATGATCTAAATTTTAAGATTTAGGGGTATGGATCCAGGAACTACGCAGGTGCAGGGATTTTGCTAAAAATAATTTAAGTATCTAAAATAGAGTTATATGACTAAATTATGAGACATTACGTGGAAAACTTACAAGGTATTCCGTGGAAAAAATAGAAGAGAATCCCATAAGGTGATAAAAGGAAAAGTACTGACTAAAAAATTTCTATATACATGCTATCCCAATTTCGACAATTTCACCGTAATTTATTTTAATTACAAAATTCATTGCATCTGTGCCAGATTTCTCCGTCGATTTTGGTCAAAGTACCAAATTCGGTTGACCAAATCTGGACACAGATCCCACACCCACGTTGTGTCGGCACAGATGTTGCACCAAAAGTGAAGAGTCCGAATAACTTAGGATAGAAGAACCAAATTCGTTGAAGTATAATTTTGTCACAAGTTGTGGAGGAAAAGGTCAATTGGTGCCATCAAATTTGCAAATCACAAGTTTGATAATTGTAATGGTATGCGAGATTTTTTGCCGTGCGTCCACGAAGGGTTTTCCAGGATGTAATTTCTTCTTGCTTAGGTATTCCCTTTATAAGTCAGATGTATATTCTCTTCCATGATTTATCAAAACTAGTCGGATTATGTAGAGATAAATTCTGTCATGCTTGTTTGCAAGCATTGAATTAGTGGGATTTCACTTGGTATGTTGTTCTATTCCTGTCTTTGCTAGGTGGGTTATGTAGGAAGAAACTGATAGAGCAGGCTTCTGGAAAGCTTTTCTTTGTTAAGGATCTCAGCTTGGCTAAAATTGACCGATTAGCCACTGTAGTCGGGCACAAACTGCTGCAGTCCATCATTGAGAATTGTATTTGTATGAGTTGAATGTGGTTGAGATTTTGATCTTTGGTGTCTTAATTTCTCGTCCAGCTATTTTGAATGCTTTATCTATACTTATGTAAGCACTATACATATCATGATTTTTCTTAAAAAAAAAAAAGAAAAAAAAAGGCGTCATTATTTAAACTAGTTAGGAATGTTAATGAAGTAGGGTTTGGTTTCGAATAACCCACATGCTCCACCATGCAGAATACCTCCTTTTTATTTATTGTTCTCCCACGTATTTTCAGTTTCAACCTTATTTGCCAAGGTAATATTCTGAAGATTATTGTTTACATTAAAGATCAAATTTCATGTGGAGTTTTTGCTCCTTATTTTCTCCTCCGGAGAAAAGGTACTGCTTTTCTGTTGGTAAGTTAGAGGGAACTTCTAGAAAAAACAGAAATCAGAGATGATATAATTCTGAAAGTTTGGTGTGTTTGCAGAACAATGTCTTTTTTGTATACCTTGTATGAGAATATGATGTTATGTGCCACTCTCCATAAATCAGCCAGGCAAAAAGGGAGAATGCATCAATATTACAGTCTACAGAAGTCGTGCATTCTTGATGGCACAGGGTGAGAAACTGTAAAATCTAACTGTTTGAGAATTTGAAAATCTTGACTAGGGATGACAATGGGTCGGAGAGGGTCGAGTTAGGGCAATGCAGGGCGGGTGTGGAGAAATATAAATGCGGGGTGGGGAGGGCTGGGGTTGGTGGTTGCTGGTTATTACAATATTTATAAAACATTAGTCCGGCACGGAATTTGCGTGTTGGAGTAATCCAATCTAAATAGACCCACACCTATGAACTAAAACCTAATTACTGTAAACAAAATTTCAACTTTCTTCCATTTTGCGTCTCTCAGAAAGTCACCCAAGGTTCTTTTCCCACATCTGATGCAGAATACCTTAGATAGATGATTTCAACAATTTAAAATAACCAAATATGGTGAAGGTTAACGAGTATTTTTCTTGAAAGTCATAAATCATATCATAATATAATCCATTAGTAAGTTTCTAAATTTAAATTGGAGGCGCTAGTAGTTTGTTGAGGCAGTTGAGATATCATAGTTTCTTCTGTGAGTATGTATAGTTCTTAGATATAGTTGTCGATTTCGTAGTGCTTGTGTATTTCGGCCTTGAATTTCTACCTAATATAGTACTTTTGTGCTTTTATTTGTCAATGTGGCATTAGTTCTATCCAAGAACTCAATTGTATTAGTTTTGGTCCTGGTTAAACTTAAACAACCAGCTGTATTAGTTTAGCAAACTACAGAAGAACCTTATATCCCCCCTAAATGTAACATAAATGATAATGAGATGTAGATTTTCTTTAATGACTCAAATTCTTTGTGTAAACTGAGATTATTTTTATGCCCTAAAAACCCTCACTCACCAAGTTTAGTTACCTTAGACCATCTCCAACTCAACACTATTTTTATACCAAATCCTATTTTGCTGTAAAATTTAATGTTTTGGGGTCCAACCCAACACTCTGTGAATAGTGTTTTCATCAACACTAAATCACTTTTTTCATTATTTTATTATTATAAGTCCCTAGTATATTTAATTATTTTTTATGTAATATCTTTATAATATTTATTTCAAATCTTAAATTTAGTATATTATATTGCACAACATGATAATTGTGGATGAATGTCATCTTAATGCACCGATTCAAGATGTGTGGGGAAGTCCAACTCCAACGGTAGAAATGACAGTAGATGAAAATTATCAATTTGAACAATTTTTAACTCGGACACAAAAAACTAAAGGCAAAGATGCTCATTTTGAACTTCGTTGTGCATTAATAGAGCAACATACTAATCTTGGATGTTGAATATTTATGTAGAAAACAAAATAAATTTTATAATTATGTAATATTTATTTAATTGTATTTCATCAATGGTTTCACTTTTATTCATATTATCCATTAATATGTATAATGTATAACATTTGCTATCAAATTATATTATTTTAAAAACTTGTAATATCAAATAGTTTTATATTAAATGATTGTGTGAGGAAAGAATGTGAATTATATTGGGTGAAAATGTGAAAATAAAAAGAAAATATTTGTTTTTTGAAGTAAAAAATATAAATGAAATATAAAATAATAATATAATATTGAAGAGAGAAATATAAAAGAATATTCTTTTTAGTGAAATTTAATGTAGTGGGTTGGAGTTGACTCTATTTTAGTGTAAAAATTGGTGTTATGGGTTGGAGATACCCTTAGAGAGGGGTGTCGAATAGGTGGATTGTGCACGCAAGTAAAAATGAGGAGAGTTGATAAACATTTATGACTCAAACCTGTTGAAAGTTTATTGGGTTAAGATGAGTTGGGTCAATCTAGACTTCTTTTGATGACCGTGGTGTCCAAGCCAACTTTCGCACACCTCGACTATTCCACGGGATACTTGCTACCTACACTAGCACGGGTACCAATTAACTCTGTCCACCAAGGCTAGGACAGAAGGGAAGAATCACTTATTGTTTTTTTGTCTCCACTGAGTTTTGAACGTGACACCTCAGGATTCTCAACCACTTCATTGACCACTAGGTTCTCAACCACTAAAGTGGATTTTGGATCTATCTCTCAACCTCCTAAGGGTAGCCCCTGCGAATGTGTTTGTGTGAAGACTATGCAAAAAGGCTACAAAGTATACGCTTAATCAGTATGGGATTGTTACAACTCTTGCATGTGCCCATGGAGAGGACATTTGGAGTATGAATAACATAATTAGGACCGTATAGGTAAACCAAGATCGGGATGTGTCCAATTCTTGTACTGTGTTAATGAAAGTCGACTTTAGATCTAACTCAATTCCAAGACCAACATGGGTGAGAATTGTCCAAAACCAAATAGAAAACATTCATGCTTCAACGATTGTGGGACTCTAACAAGGTTAAACACCATTAATTCTGTCCCAATTTATTTATGTGACACACATTCCTTTCTAGTATGTCTCTGAAATATTGAACCTTACAATTTTGGAAACTATTTTGTCTGTCACCAGTCTTATTTAAAACGAAATTTTTTGTACTTGGCATATATTTGTCTCACATGTGAAAAAATATCTTTATTTTCTTAGACTCCGTGAAAATAGAAGAGAATTCAGGAATATAATTTCTTGATTATTCCCTCAGGCATGTTGGGATTTAAGTTGTGTTTATTAGTAATCATGAAAAAGAAAAGAAAATAATTCCTATTCCTAATTACACAATCATTTGCATTCGGAACATTTCCCATATTTACAAGGAAAAGGAATAGGCTCTTACCAACAATGTCCTAATTCTTAGTGCTATCCTCTTTGAATCTCTTATTTCTCACTGGTCTTTGCCAATGTCAAATTAGCCAAGAGATATGTTCAAAGGACATTATCTTAAGAAATATTTATGTTTTGCTGCATCAGCTTCGGAATGTACATCTGGAAGCACAAGGGATATGTTCTGAGGGCAGCCTTTATTTCTTGCGCACCCTGCTTTGTCTCGCTTCTGTTTCTGTCTCTAGTTGCCTCTCTTTTGGGCTGTTAGAGCTTAAAAACCATATAACAATAGCACAATCACTGCATTTATTTGAAAAAATACTGCTTGTGATCTAGGACATTAGGTGAATTGCCTGTTCAATTTAATAACCATATAAGTGATAGCTACTAGTTGAGTATTGTTATAAGACTTGTTAGAGAATTAATATTATTATTATTATAACTATGTTGCCAGCCCAAGCTCATATATATGTTACTCCTTATATCCCAATTCATCAATTTATTTGACACGGATGGAATATGGAGAGTCAACCAAATTGTGTATGGTTTTAAATATTTTAAGTTATTAATTATTGTAATTATAGTACTTTTTACGTCATTTTCAGATAATATGTCACTCTCTCTGTCCCAATTTATGTGGCATTGATAAAATTTCGAGAATCAACCGATTTTTTATGTCTCTTAAATATTTCAAGTTGTTAATTATTGTGATTTATAGAATTTTTTTCGTAATTTTTGAATCTATAACAGTCTAAAAAGAAAAGTAAGACGGAGAAAGTATTGAATTTCCCTCGGCTAGAAGCAGACATGTCGAGGGACAGCGGCCTGCTTCTGGCCGCTTATTAGTAACAAAATGATATATAAAGTTTATTTTTCACTTCTATTTTATTTAAGTATGATGATGATATGAAATGACAAAAAGTGGAGATTCATGTCGTCAATCCCAACTTATTTGGGTATGAGGAGTAGTTATTATTGTTGATGACAATGATGTCATCATTATGATATATTATGTATCCTCTTTTTTCAAAATAATTATTTTCATTTTTTATTTCCAGTTTTGGCAAGGAAAGTATACATGGAAGAAATATTTAAGCAAGCTACTGATGAACGGTATTGGAATCTCTGGAATCGCCAGAAATTATGTTCTGAGCTGGAGTTAAAGAGGCAACATGTAAACGAAGTTAATAAGGTACCATCAGAATGATCAATGTTAATGCTTTTGTTCCTTCCCTTCCTAATGTTTTCCTCATCACTTCTGATTTTCTACTTTTCGTAGAGCTTGACCAGCGAGCTGATTGAATTGGAGAGACATTTCAACACTCTCGAGTTGAATAAGTTTGGTGACACTGACAGGATACAGACAAGTAAAAGAGGTTTCCAGAGCAGGCCTGGACAACCCAGGTATTGGTGTTCTCCTGTTCTCTTTGGCTACACAATTAGGTCTATCTTAGTTATGATTGTCTACTTTTTACAAACACTTCAATTGATTGCATGTATTGCTTCTAACTTTCTTTTCGTGAGAAGAACAAATTCGCTTCTCCAACCTGCATTCCCTCTGTACCAGAACTTTGTTTTTCTCATCTTTAATGATTAAAGTTTGGGTGAATGTTGGAGCTATTTGCATTTCAGGAATTTTCAGTCCTTGCACAATTTACGTAATACAATGACTACACAGCTAGCAGTAGCAGAGCAACTTTCTGAAAGTCTCTCGAAACTAATGACTGATTTGAGCATAGATTCTCCTGCAAAAGCTCAGAATATTAGGAAGGAATTGTTTGAAACAATTGGTTTATCCTATGATGGTGCTTCTTACAAGTCTCCAGCTAGGGAAAAGGCTGAAAATACACCTTTTAACAAGGAACTATCAGTCTTTCTTGCTGTTAAAGAACAATCCAGGAGAAAGAAGCCAAGTCCCGTGAAGAGCCTTGAACCAGAGACAGCTAGGAGACGCCGTGACTCACTTGATCGGGTAATATTCCAACCTTCTCTTGAGATGCTGATAAAATTTCTCCAATTTGACACCTGGAACACCTTTAGGTGGGCCACTGCTTTATTGCATAAAACATCATATTTCAATATGAATAAATGTTGCTGTTATTTATAGCTGATCTGACTACTTTAAAGCTTCATTACTTCACTTGTTGTGCACATGAGGGAGTGAATTTTAACACAGCTGTGTTGTATAGTTGTGTCGTATTAGACAAGGTCCCGGGCCCTGACGGATTTACTTTGGCTTTCTTCCAAAATTGTTGGAGTACAGCTAATAGCGATATTATTCAGACCATCAATGAGTTCCAGGAAAGAGGGGAGTTTTAGAGGAGCTTAAGTGTTTTATTCATCGGCATTACCCCTAAACGGAAGGGAGCTACGAGCATCGGGGATTATAGACCTATTAGTTTCTAAGGTGCTTTCTAGTAGAATTAAGAAGGTCTTGAATAAGTCTGTTTCATCTTCACAAAATGCTTTTGTGGAAGGTAGGAAGATCTTGGATGCAACTTTGGTGGCAAACGAAGTGGTAGATTCAAGAAAGAAGCAGAGTGTACGAAGAGTGTTGGCAAGCTAGATCTTGGAAAGGTTTATGATTATGTAAACTGAAAGTTCCTTGATTTCATTATGCTGAATGGTATTTGGGAAGAAAATGGCTCAGCTTTTGTATTTCTTCGGTGCGCTACTCAGTGTTGGTGCCATTATATAGGCCACAACACCTTAGTCACATGTCTTATCCTATGCAGTTGACATCCCTGAACTGCGAGGCCAATTTGAATTCAAAATACAAGTGTAACTTATCTTGCTGACAATGCCACAAACGGCTGGAAATCACGGAACTTCCCTACTGTCGACGCATGTGCGTGGCACACGCAGGCGACCTTCACATCTGGTGCCAATATGCCTACTCTGGCACCCAGCTTCATGCCTTCCCCGTGTGCCTGCATTGTGCGCAGGTTCTCCAGTTGTTATGGGGTCAACTTTTCGTGGTTCAACGCCACAAAGAAGTCATGCACGTATGACTCCGGTTGAACCTTTCGGATAGGCTAAAGATATACCCCACCTTCCATGTGAGTTTTCTGAAGTCATTTCATGAAGATGCTGGGGATCCAGCAAGGTCGGCATCCAGACGTGCCCTTCCTGTTGTGCGGAAGCACTATGAGGAAGAGATTGAGAAGATCTTGGATCACCAGACTTAGGGTCATAGCAAGAAGAATCAGTGCATAGAATTTCTGGTGGGCAAACCAGTGTGATTTTACTTGGGAGAGAGGACCATAATTTTGGCAGTTTGAAGATGAAGTCAGGGCATCATAGATTCTGCCTCGTCGAGGACGACGAGCTCATTTAGTGGGGGAGGTTTGTTAGACACTTAGCTTGATGGCTAGTGATTTACATGATGAACCTAGTCATGACCAAATGACTTCGGTTAAGATCAAGTTTACTTGAGGCAAGACTGCCGGCAGGTCATGACAAGACCTTGACGGTGGTGTGAATAAGGCATGACAAGGGCTGCTCTAGGCAAGGCTATGGTCGTGGCTGAGACAAGTTTGTGGACTATGACCTGGACCATCACACACTGGTTTGCCAATCCATTGAACCAGAAGTTCTATCCGCCGATTCTTCTTGCTATGACCCAAAGTCCGGCGATTCAACATCTTCTCAATCTCTCCCTGATATTGCTACTGCACAACAGGAGGGGCACGTCTGGATGCCAACCTTGCTGGATCCCTAGCATCTTCATGAAATGACTTCAGAAAACTCACATGGAAGGTGGGGTGTATCTTTAGCCTATCAGACAGATTCAGCCGGAGTATACAACGTTGTGTGGACTATGACCTGGGCAAGGCAGGCGACTAAGGGGATTGGGTACCAATTACAAGTTGTGCGGTGCAGAACCTGCACACATGCGGTGCACATGCTTCGGATGTTGGATAGTTTTTTAATTTCCAGACGTTTATGCTACAGGATTAGTTAGACTTATATCATGAAGCAGTTGGGGGTCCCCCAACTGCATAGAGGATAAGACATGTGCCTGGCGTGTGACAAGCAGTTATGGCCTATTTGATGTCACAGGCCAGATTTAGCTTTGTTGGCTGAACTTTGCGAGGCTGAGTTTTGTGTGCTGCTTTTTGGCACAAGTTAAAATACAAAGTTGGGAAGTGATTCTTGTATGTGCCTTATGTTGTGATTTCATATGCCATAGATAATCTGAGTGTTGAACCAAACTGATTTAAAAAGAAGAGGGCTAAGTCGTAGGTGCGTGACTGCTGTGTGGAGTCAAATGAGGAAAAGTTGACACCCATAACAACTGGAGAACCTATGCACAAGGCAGACATGTGGGCAAAGACGCGAAGCTGGGAGCCAGAGTGTGCATTTGGCGCCAGATTTGAAAGTTGCCTGTGTGTGCCGTGCACATGCCATGGTAGTTGGGCAGTTCTTGATTTCCAGCCATTTGTGGTATTATCTGCATGATTAGTTAGACTTGTATTTTGAATTTCGAATTAGCTCAACAGTTGGCGGATGTCAACTGCATAGGATAAGACATGTGTCTGACATGTAACAAGGTAGTTGTGGCCTATTTAATGACACATGCAGACTTGTCATAAGTCAGATATGGCTTGACTGGGCACAGAATTTAAGAAATATGGGAAGACTTTGATATGTTTCAAAACTACCCGTCAAATAAATGAATTATTAATAAAAGAGTACACCTTTGTGGACTTTTTGCCAATAAGTGGGACCCAACATGGGTAAATGTTGACAAGTGTCATCTAACATCTGTCAAATAAGGAAATATGTCATTCCTTTTGGGACCGACTAAAAAGGAAAGTGTGTCACATAAATTTGGGACATAAGGATTAAGGAATACATATTTCGAAACAAAAAGAAAGACAACATTTTGGGCTTTGTAGTACTACACATAACTGTAGGGAATTGCAGGGACCTTCACTCGGTTGTTGGAAGTGGGTATTATCTTAAAATTGGGATTAAGAGTAATTGGTTTAAGGTAGGTACTATCAGTGACATCTTTCAGCAATTAGCGAGTACAATGGTATATGCACTTACAATTATTTTGCAAAGCAAAAGAAAGACAAAAGTAGCCAGGCAATCTGAATACTAGATTTACATAGTAAAACATGAAAGTAAAAATAGTTATGTTTTGCTGACTGAATCCATTGAGTAAATTATGCAGATTTGTGTGGAGTATGTAGTTGGAACATGTAATTAAGAGAAAAAACTTAAGCATCTATTCAAATTGTTGTTCCAATTGGAAAATAATATTGTTGTCCTATTTTCAAAGACGTGGAGCTTCATTATTCCTTGAGCTAAAGTTTCCCTTGTCGCATTCCTTAAATTGGTACCATCAGAACTATACTTGGTATTTAGCATTTTCATGGCTAGATAATCAAGTGGTAGTATCATTCATTTTGTTTTAAGCTTAACTTGCAGTATCTTTTTTGACCTTTTGGCAGAATTGGGCAAGCTTCGAAACTCCCAAAACAACTGTGAAAAGGATTGTTCTTCAAGAAGATCACCAGAAGGAAACTTCAAATAAGTCATCTTTGTCACTGGATAAGAAACATCACCAGTCTAGGATGCGCGAGAGATCAGCGACTGCTCAATCAAATATCTTCAATGCCTCTTCCATCTCTCCACAGCACGTTAGAAGCAAAGGTTCCCAACCTAAACTAATAAATATGCTAAATGTGTTTAGTAAATGGATGTAATGTATTTTGCTAAAATATATGTAGGTCTTCATGATATACCAGCAAATCAGTCCACTAAAAATTCTTTTTTCCAATGGGCAGATGTACTTCCAAGACATGCAGCTGAAACACCACCAATGATTTCACCAGTATCTTTACTGCAGCATGAGTCACAGTTGACTGCAGTCACTAGCCAATATGGTTTAGTAGATACTCACAATCTTGCTACGACAAGATCAGGTAGAAGCACAATACCACTTGAAGATATTGTGCAAACAGGTGGACCAGGGGCCATTCAGCAATCAGGGAACAGAATGCAGCAGCCAAACTCGTCAGGTCCTCCTGCACAGACATTGGCCCCAATCAAGTTTACAATTGATACTTCAAATGCTGATGGTAAACCTGGAATCACCAAACCTGTCAGAGATTGGAAAAATGCACCGGTGACTAGTGGAAGCGCACAGTTGGAATCTAACAGTAGTCTTAACTACTCTTTACCAACTGCTGCTGCTGCTGCTGCTGCTAATTCTGCCTTCACTCTGTCTGCTAAGGTTATACACTCAGAAGTTGTGAATAAAAGCCAAGGTAGTGAGATTTCATTATCTGCCCAAGAATCAACACACAGTTCCTCTTCGCATGCAAAAATCATGCCGTCAGCATCTTTGTCTTCTTCACAAGAGCCAATGTTGTCACCAATATCATCCCCGTGGACATCATTCGAATCCGTTTCTAAAGCCAGTATAGGTTCTAATCAAAAGATCTCTCAATCATCAGTAGCTTCTCTGACTCAGTCTTCATCTCTTCAAAGCACTCAAAAATTGGATACCTTACCCATTACACCTTCTTCAGATAGTACAAGGTCTGAGTCCCCAACAATCCTGTCTCGACCTTTGGTTGCCATACTTGATAAAAAGGCTGATACAAATTCCGATAAACCAGCTTCACTTGCGAATCTAAGTACAAAGATAGATACACCACAAGATCCAGCTTCACAGCCTGTGGTATCGTTCAGTGTGTCTAAATTACAAGCTGGACCTTTGGTACAATCAAATTCCACAAATGAACAGTCACCCAGTTTGAAATCTGCAAGTCAGGTCCATCCTCGTGGGGAATCAAGTCAAGTCTCAAATGTTGGTTTGAATCCTATACCTGAACAGCCATTTTCTGGTTCTGCCATTCCACCATCAGTGAAGAGTGGTTCAGATGTTGTCACCCATGAGGATGAGATGGAAGAGGAAGCTCCTGAGAATAATCAGATGACGGAGAATGCACTGGGTAGCTTGGCTGGGTTTGGTATTGGATCTGCTGCTACTCCAGTTTCTACAAAACCTAATCCATTTGGTGTTATGTCACCGAATAAAGCTTCATCTCCACCAAACTCCTTGTTTACAAGTACAGCTTCAAGCAGTGAGTTATTTCGACCAGCGTCATTTAGTTTTCAATCAATACAGCCACCTCAACCATCAGCACCTGCAAATTTTGGTGCCTTTCCTGGTAGCTTCAGCCTCCCTTCCACGAGTCAGGCTCCAGCAGTGAGTGGGTTTGGCCAGCCGGCTCAGGTTGGACAAGGGCAGCATGCTTTAGGTTCGGTTCTGGGTACTTTTGGACAATCAAGGCAGCTTGGTGCTGGAATACCCGGAACTGGTGTGGGATCTGCAAGCTCTTTTGGCGGAGGTTTTATGAGCAATAGCTCTGCTGGTGGTTTCGGAGGTGGGTTTTCTGGAGTTTCTTCTACTGGTGGCGGGTTTTCCAATCTGAGTTCTGGTGGTGTTGGATTCGGTGCTTCTGCTGCACCCAGTGGTGGATTTGCTGCTGCTGCCACAGGTGCTGGTGGATTTGCAGCCGCTGCCACATCTGCTGGTGGATTTGGAGCTGCTGCCACATCTGCTGGTGGATTTGGAGCTGCCACTGCATCTGGTAGTGGATTTGCTGCTACAACTGGTGGTGGTTCAGGCTTTTCAGGTATGTAGCTCTGCTATATTTCAACCAAATCAATCCTGTTTGATTGACATTTAAGTAAAATGTGAAGTTTTAAAGCAGCAAAGAGAAGTGAGTCCATTCTTCATTATGAATAATCTTGTGAAAAATGATGAAACTGTTTTGACGGTGTTTTTCTTTTGGAAAGTGACTGAGGAGTATTGTTCTCTCTTTTATCCATGGTACACAAACCGTGCGACTCAAATGATTTGAAATATTATAATATTTGATATAGGATACTTAACACGGTAATGATGCACTTGTTGACTTGATTTTTTCTGTTCTGCTAAATTTTGAAGGTGGTGGTTTTGGAGCTTTTAGCAGCCAACAAAGTGGTGGTAGTGGCTTCCCTGCATTCGGTGGGAGTTCAGCTACTGCAAGACCACCTTCTCAACTCTTCACGCAGATGAGGAAGTAGTTCCATGCACACAAATTTTGAAAAGAAAATTCTTAGGAAAGAAACAAAGGGGTAATTGGATGATGTGATAGATGTTTTACTTGTAGATTGTTGTATTCTGGTTCAGTTCACTTTTATGTTATGAGGTTAGTTAATCCGTGTTATTATTAGTTGTGGATGAAGCCTAGTAATGGGACTGACTCAAAAGTGTTTCCTCTTTGCATTCTTTCTTGTGTATTTCATGTTACTTGTGCACTTGGCGAGTTGGAGCAACTGAACTTATCATACAGCTTTATCCATGTCTATCCTTCTCTCTATCTGGTTTGAGACTCTGGAAACTCATGTTTTCCCACTGCATTATCCCTTCTCTGTCCCTCCTTTGGTTGGTACCTTAGATTCAATCAAACGTTCTTTCCTTGTTCTTTGGGGGTTTGCTCCAAGTGTTGAATCATAAAAGAAAACTTCATATATGTCAAGTAATATATGAGTAGATTTTAGGTTGTGTAGAGCTCTCAATCAAGTTTTGTTGCAAAATTATGATCAGATTGATGTGTCACAGACAGGGATTCAAGATAAAATTTGAGTTTGTAGAAGCAGCACATGAGCTCATTGGAGACATAAGATGAATAAGAGAACCTCATTAGTAAAACTTTGCAATATATTCAATGGTTGATTCCATAGAAATGAGAAACAAACTAATTAGCTATCGACTTCTAACTAATTGAACAACCTGTAACTAATTGTTGTTATGACAAAGCTAACTAACTGGTCCAACTATTTCATTTTTTTGTAGAACAGGGTTCCCAAAAAAATTGAAGGCAGCTACAAATTATTACAAACTCAAATATGTGGGGGCAACACAGGGTTCCCAAATTTTTTTATGGTAGCTACAAATTTATACAAAACTCAAATATGTGGGGGCAACAAATTAGACAAGTAAAGAAAACTAGAAGAAAGACATGGATAATCATCTAAGGGAAAAGAGATTAAACTCATCAATGAATCCATAATAAAGAATATTCAGTTTATATGCATGATCTAATTTTCCGGTGAAGGTGTTCAGTTGATGAAAATATTTGCTCTTTTATAATGATATAATTATAATGTCGAACTAATTGATATATATTCTAATATGATACATGCAAATTACTTGCAAAACAAAATCTGTAGTAAAGAAAAATGAAAAATGAAAATATCTCGGTAGTAATCTCATAGGGTTAAAGCATAAATAAAGGCTACATCATTGAATCCTACCAAATTAAAATTATGTATTATCAAAAATCTTTCTTAGTACTTCAAAATGTGAGAATTTACATTGTGCTAACTTAATTAGAATAATAATAAAATCTAACTCAATTATCTAAGCTAACTGAAAGAAATAATAGATAGATCCGTAGAAAAACTATTGTTTCGAAGTATAGCATAAGTGCTTAAATCTGTCGCCATATTTTTGCGAAGGTCTAAATATGAACAAAATAAATAGCATTTGGAATAGGGAATTTTTTTAAAATGTCATTATTTTAGTATTTAATAAGGTATAGTGTCAATACTTTTAATATTTAGTGATACTGTCAAAATTTTACCTTATTATGTATTTTAATTATATTTTAATTATTTTGTTTAATTAAAAAGAATACATAATTTAAATAACAAACAGGAGCTATTTAGGGGAGAGAAAAATTATAAAATTATGAAATACAAAAATACATACTGACTAAAACAACAAAAAAATTCAATATATACTTCCAAATCTGTGAATACAAAAAACATTAAAACTATGAAATACAAAAATAAATAATAACTACAACAGAATGAAAATTCCATATACACTTACAAATCTATTCGATAATAGTAAATACCCAATCAAACTTATAAAATGTGTTACATTGACATAACTTACACACACAAAAAAAAAACAGAATACAAAATACAATAAACATATGAAATACAAAAATACATGCTAACTATAACAGTGAATACAAAAAACATTAAGTCTATGAAAATACAAAAATAAATAATAACTATAACAGAATGAAAAATCCATATACACTTACAAATGTATTCGATAATAGTAAATACACAAAATGTATTACATTGACAACTAACACACACACAAAAAAAAAACAGAACACAAAATACAATAAATATATGACATTTTAAAAAATTTCCCAATACAAAAATACATAGTAACTATAACAAACTAAAAATTACATATACACTTCCAAACGCATTGTAACATGTATTTTTTTGAATCTTAAAAATTACTAAACAAATTAAACTAAACATGCAATACACAGAACATGCAAAAAAAAAAATACCTCTTCTCCAAAAAATTGGTCTTCTTCAACTTCATGGTTATGAATTTGTGTGGGATTTTGCACATCGACGGATTCAGGCATTTTTCTCCGTCGTATATCCTCCTTAGATTTAGAAGCGGAACCTACATTGTTGTTTATTTCTTGAGTGAAAAAAAATTAAATGATGAGAACTCGGAAGAATTTTGATTATTTTGTCCAAAACCTCTAGTAACTCTCTTGAAAGCGTCCATTAAAGAGGTAATTTTGTATTATAAACCCTAAAAAATGTTTTAAGAACAACAACAAAACAAAAAAAAATTAAAAAAAACACTAAAAACAGTAAGTAAATCAACAAGGAATATGAAGAACATAATACCCAAATCAATGTTAATCTTCAATCAAATCTTGCAACGAAATTAATTGAGAATAATAGAAAATATTAATATATTGAATCGGGAATCTGTGAAATTGATTTGGAAGAATGTTAGAGAGAGAAATTAAAAAGAAGCGTAAGAAAAGAGAGAAGAAATATGGGGAGTTGATTAGGAATAAAGATAGAGAGAGAAATTGATAAGCTTAATAAAAGAGAGAGAAAATTTAAAATATCATTAATATCTATCCAATTACATAAATATAGAAAAATGTGTAATCTATGAGAGAGAAAAAAAGGGTGTAAATAATAAGAGAGAAAAAATTAATAATATCAGAATAATTATTTATTTTAAAAATAATGATATTTTTGACATGTTTACTAATATTATTAAAATATGGATATTATCACTAAATAAATTGATTTTTTTGACTAATTAGCTAAATTTTCCTTTGGAGGGAAGGGAGTATGGAGGAGTTAGTGTAAATATGAACAAAATAAATAGCATTTGGAATATGGAGGAGTTAGTGTAGGGATATATATATATACATATCATATATTATTATAAGTGGGAAGAATTCAAGTCAAAAGTTGAATTACGATTTTACCCTCCTATAAATTAAAATGTTATAATTAGTTTAATTAAATAGTAATATCTTTTGAATTTTCTTAGATTAATTCCTATATATATTATTATTACTATTATTATTATTATTATTATTACTATTATTATTATTAAAAGTGAAAAGCTTTTAACTTCAAAATTGGATTACCATTTTACCCCTACTATAAGTTAAAATGTTATAAAATATTTAATTAGTCAAATATTAAAATTCTCAATAAGTTTTCTCTAATATATATTTGTATTCATAATCGAATTTTTATGCAACCTATAATTACAATATTTAATATGTATTAACCTCTCACAATTGAATTATTATTATTAATAATAATTATAATAAAAATATTATTTTGCATACCTTAAGTATAAGTTAAATAAAATTCAATTAATTAATTTTTCAATTACATAAATTGAACGGGATTTGGAAGTGGAAAAATGGTTCTTTAATGCCCAGAGTCATACATGATTAATTGCTTTAAATTAACACATCATGTATTACTTTACCAAACTCTTACAATTTCTATAATTTGTCTTCTCATTTTCTTAACTTGACTTATCAAATTCTAACACTTTTAAATTAGTAACCAATCTTTGTTAATACAACATCAGTAGAATTTGAATAGTTCATTAAGTATTTAAGTGTAGGTTAATTAGTATTATGTCAAAAGGAATTTCAAAGAACATAAAAAAATACTATATAAAGGTAACAAATGATTTCCATTTCCTTCAAGCTTTGTTTCTTTAGTTGAGCATCTAACCTTCCTTCTAAGTTTCTTTCTTTTCTCTTAAATTTTTCCTTTTGCATGAACTAAAGAAAACGGGAAATGGAGAAACATGTAGAGTTGATACATGTTGGAATTAAATAATTGTCATATCAATTTACATGCAACATTTAACATTTATTGAATGATATATGAAGATTACTATCTCCGTAAGGAGTGCTAGCAGAAATTCATGAGCTATGAAAAGGAGAAAGTTGATTTCTTTGAAATACTGATTTTAGAATTTTCATTAATTGATTTATTCTTATAATGTACTTTAAATATAATTGCTTGTAACTATAGATAAATGCAATGTTATTAGTGTATTTGGAGGGAGTTATAAAATGATATCTTGTAGTATGCCTTCATGGCATCATGTGATTGGTATTGAAAAAATTATTTTGTAATTTTTTATATTTTGTAATGTTTCTTTATATGTCTTCATATTTGAACTTACTAATTTATTTTACAAAAGAATTAGGAGTATATGCATCATATATAAATATAGTATCAAACTTTAAAAGGAAAATTTTCTTTTATTTTGATATGATATCATTGAATAAAAACTATTTTAGCTACCACAAGATATAGGGATCTTCACTTAAATAGTCGGATAGATTTACTATTTTTATTACAATATATATATATATTGTAATCATTTTTTTTATAGATTAATCAATTGGATGAATAACTATTTATTTTAATTCTTCAAAAATAATCTTAGTTGCAAATTTTTACTATTATTTTCAAAACTAAATATGTATTTAACTTTTAAAATATTATTAATGGCTTCGCGTGCACGGAAACTAGTATATATATATATACAAACACTAGATCTTGGAACGTGCTTGTTGCACGTTTATCTCACATACTTCATATAATTTTGTATTACAAAATTCATCATTGTTTCGATAGGAACTACATATATCTTTCTAATAAAAAGAATATACCTTTTTACTATAAAACTGACTAAAAGAACATAAAACAAAAAAAAACTAACTATCGCACAAATACAATATTCAAATGAGGATACTATAGTGCCACATGCTAGACTAATGTATACAAAGCAACAAACCATGGTAAATTCTCAATAATAATAACAACACAACAATAGAAAGTTGTACATTAACAACAAACAAGAAACAAAAATGTTAAACTAAACAAATAAAAAGAGACAGAGAATAAAACAGAGATTTTCTCATGTTTTTATTTTCAATTGGTTTAAGTGTGTACATTGTTGTGTCAAATATCACTATTTATAGGATAACATTGAGGAATACAAAGATTTGTCATAAATATGATATTAATCTATTTGAGATTATCGATTAGAGATGAGAGTAAAAAATATAATGAATATAATTAATGATAGTTACATACATTTACATAATGAAGAGTTAGTGGTAATTTATATATACTATTTACTATTAAAATATTTAATTTATTAAACAATTTATAACATTTAAATGTATTGTGGAAATAAAACTGTAATCTAAGCATAAAATATGTAAAATAATTCAAATATATTACAAGCATAATACATAAATATACCCTTTAACTTAACCTCATTTTATATTTATGCCCTCCAACTTTGAGTGTGCACAAATAAGTATTTAAACTTGTATAAAGTTGGACAAATAGACACACGAGTCCTATGTATCACAATACACGTAGGACACCACATATGACACAAATTTCCATTTAGGATGTTATGTAAGACATTTGTGTCTATTTATTCAATTTTATATAAGTTCAAGTGTCTACTTGTGCACACCCAAAGTTAGAGGGCATAAATGTGAAACGAGGCTAAGTTAAATGACATATTTATGTATTATGCCTATATTAATTGTAATGAAAAATCATTATGACTAATTATTAAAAAATTCATAGTAACTATGATTATGAAAAAATCATCACTATTACTACGTGGAAGATGTAAAGATTGTTGGGTTTTTCTTGCTAATAATAACTTCCAATTTAATAATGAGATTGAATTGTAAGTATAAAAATAGGAATATTAATTACCATAATACGAACATTCAAAATTCATCGAATTCCAAAATAAATATTAAATGAAAAAACCAATATTTTAAATAACTTCAAAAGAATAATTAATAGTTAAAGGGTATTTTTAAGGGAAAATTACGCGGCTAAGCAAACTTATACTATTTAATTACTCATCATAGCTATAGTTTGCTATAATTACCACTCGCGACTAACATTATACATTAATTACGTGGGCTGACTTCGAGTTTGTATAATTAGTCATGTTTGTATATGTATAATTCACCAAGATATACAAATACATATGTATAATATATAATTTTTTAACCTATATACATATACAATTCACCTCTCTCCCACTCTCTACCATCTCTCGCTCGCCTCTCTCCTCCCTCTCTCAATCTCGCTCGCCTCTCTCCTCCCTCTCCCAATCTCGCTTGCCATTTATACAAATGTATATGTATAATATACAGTTATATACAATTATATACATTTACAATTCACCTCTCTCCCACTCTCTGCCCTCTCTCTCTCGCCTCTCTCGATCTCGATCGCCTCTCTCCTCTCTCTTCCAGTCTCGCTCGCCTCTCTCCTCCCTCTCCCAATCTTTCTTGCCATATATACAAATATATATGTATAATATACAATTATCTAACCAATATACATATACAATTCAACTTTCTCCACTCTTTTCTCCCTCTCTCTCGCCTCTCTCCTCTCTCCCAGTCTCGCTCGCCTCTCTCCTCCATATAACATGTAGCTACAAATTGTAATTATCAAACTATAGCTATAGAGAGTAATTAATTATTTTTAAGTGGCTATATGTGAAAGTTTCCCTATTTTTAATGAGTATTGAATGGTAAGTCTACCTGGGAATATGAATATTAATTACCATAATACGAACAGTCAAAATTCATTGAATTCCAAAATGAATATTAAATGAAAAAACCAATATTTTAATTTCATGAAAATAAATTAATAGTTAAAGGGTATTTTTAATGAGTATTGGATGGTAAGTCTACCTGGAAATAGGAGTATTTATTACGATAGTACGGACAATCAAAGTTCATCGAATTCCAAAATAAATATTAAATGAAAAAAATATATTTTAAATAATTTCAAAAGAATAAATTAATAATTAAAGAATATTTTTGCAGTTCAACTTTTGACTTAGATTCTTCCCACTTTTAGTATAATATATATATATATATATATATATATATATATATATATATATATATAAAATTGATTAATTAATTTATTAATATATTAATTAATTAATATATATATAAATTAATTAATCAATTATCATCCAGATTCTCTTTTTAATATTTTATTGAAATAAATCTCTTCACTATGGTATAATTTTGCAAATCCAAGAGCTAGATGATGAATATAATTTGTTTTGATAAAAGTGTATATAACTTAATTATTTTTCCTAATCGAAGCTCACTTATTTATACAAAAAATATTGGTAGTGTCAAAAATTTAATACAATACTGATGATAAGCAAATGTCGCTATAATCAAGTGTTTCATATAAATCATTAATTTTGATTCAAAATCTTATATTTATGTTCAAAATATATACTTAATATGTAAAACAATCTATATAAAATCTTGTAAGCAAAATAATTGTAGTTTAAATTCATAAATTAAAAATTATGAAACTATCGTTCTATCAATAATATAATATAACTTAACTTTAGCGAGTTATTTATCTTTTTTCTTTTCAAACAAGTGAATAATGAATTAAGTACTTACCAACCAACACATATAACTTAGGGGGTGTTTGGTTTAAATATGGTAAAATATTTTTTCTGTTTTTATTAATAATTGAATACCAAGGATGTTGCATACATGAAGTCTTAAATTTCTACAAAAGAAAACTTAATTAATTTTTTTGAAAGCTCTTTTTAACTTATTGAACTCAATGACATCGTAATAAATTTTTGAAATATGTGCACTATTAATATTAAAGTTAAGTATTTATCACCCAGACTCCATTTCTCACTATATATACATAAATCATTGATATTCAATTTCACAAAAAACTCATTCATTTGCACTGTTCTCTCTTTGCTTCTCATCTTTCTTCGAGAAAACGAAAAAAAAATGTTGATGTTGTGGTGTAAACTAAAGAAGACGCTCTCACTTAAGCGTAAGGATAACAATTCCCCCAAATCACCTGCTATTCCTTCATCGCCGTCCTCCTTGTCCCGTTTACCTAGCCCCACCACACGATCATTCAAGGTCTGTTTTTCATTCTCCTCTTTTTTTTTTTTTTTTCGTTTTCTCTACTTTTTGTCTAAAATCTCCAACTGTATTTCCCTTTTTACTTTCGACGACATTTAAATTGCTTCACCACTAAGAGTGGCAGATGACAATAAACCAACAAAAAATATACTTTTTCTAAGTGAAATTTAAATTCATATTCTTACTTAACTACCCTTTATTTGTAGTTTGATTAAGATAACAAATGAGGTGGGACAGAGTGTGATAGTTGCGGAGTAAATCCACCTAAAATTATAAAGACATCGATCCACCCACCCGCCCACCCCCACTCCCATTTAGTGTGATTTGTTGTAAATCCTCCGTGTACAAATTACAATTTTTAGAAAATATTTATTTAAACTCATATAAATGAGGGCATAAATTTATGAAAAAAATATAATTTGAACCCGTCCCTTGTTGTCGCATCTCATCCCTAGTTCTGATCTTAATTAGTTTTACTATTAGTTTCAGTGTATCAATGAGGGTATATATTGTTTACATTTTTTTCGGCATTGATTAGTGAACTAAAGAAATCCAATTTTACAATATAATGTTATCTTCCTTAATTTGCTTTTTAACACCCTTTTTAAAGGCAACAAGGTTATCATCTTTTGAAGCTGAGATATAAATGAAAGTCAAGAGAGGGGGGGGGGGAGGTTTCTATTCAGTCGACTTCCTGTAATGTTCAGTCGACTCACCTGCACATTAGTAGAATAGATAAACAGTAATAATAATTTGCAGTAAGTAAACAACTCAAAGAGTTTTTATACTGGATCGGAACATCGATGTGGTGTCTATGTCCAGTCCCCTTGGGTTTCAAGGGTTTCCTTTAGAGCTTTGAAGCGAACTTCAGATGTACATGATTTATGTGATTTGATCTTGTTTGATATGCAAATAGATGTTCTACCTTGCACTTCCTCTACTTGTAAACCTAGAATCTTTTTTTCTCTTTTCTTTTTACTTGTTTGACTCACGTGATTACAAAACTTTATGAAATATAAAAGAAGATTACAATATAAGATGAAGTGAAGTTGTGTGCTAGAAGAGGTTTATATAAATGTGAAAGGTGTTGCTCTGTTTCAGAAACCCAAGGGAGTTTGAAATCAAGGATCCTTAAATTGAGTCCTTGATTTATTTTGATTGATTTGCTCAAACATGTCCATATCAGATATATGCATGATTAAATCAATCCCTTCATTTGTTAGATGATCTCCTTGAATCTTGGCTGATCTTCAATCCCTTTCTTGAATCTTGGCTGATATATTCTTCCTTGATTGATTTACAGATATTCTCTTTCCTTTTTCAAATGATTACATTACTTGACTTGAGATCTCTTTCCTTCCATGCATTGCTCCATGAATCCTAACTAGGATGCTGGTTGTCTTGAGTTTCTTTGATGTGTTGTTTTTCTTAGAGTCTTCATGATTTACAGGCTGCTTGATTTCCTTTCGTGTTGATTTCCTGTGAATTGCCATTATTTAGAATGTCACGCTCGGAGCCTGCACTCTAGACGTGACCGACATTCAAAGACCATTGTTGTCCCCCAAGCGAACCCTTGACCTGACTTACTTAACTCAGCGTAAGACTCAACTCAACTATATCAAGAAATAAAACATATTCAAAGAAATACTTCATATAACAATCTGGCCAAAATGACAATTAAGTCTCAACAGGAAAAATAGACTCCAACTAAACTGCTAACTGTCTACGAAGCCTCTAAATTGACTGAGATGGATTTTGGGACATACCCCACAACATCCTAAAACAAGTAAACTAGTAAAGCAAATGAAGAGGATGTCCTCTGGAATGCAAGGAGGCTCACCACAGACTCTGGAGCTCGATCTGGATCAACGAAGCGCTGCGTGCTGATCCTAGTTACCTGCGTCTGAATCATAAAATGATGCAGGCCAACTGACATCAATACATTGAATGTACGGGTATGCAAGTTGGAATGCTAAACACAACTATAAAGCTTGAAATGGAGTATGAATGAACTTACCTTGGCTATGCTCAACTCATAAGATAACAACTCAATATAAAGCAATAAGAACATACGTAATATATATATATAAAACTGGTAAAGCAGTGTAAACTCTTAGTTCATTAAAGATGAAACAATACAATAAACTCAATTTTACTTACATATGAAAGTAATATAATTTCTGTGGGAGTTTCTCTAACCGACAACCACCACTATTAGCCTAAGTGGTGATACAACGTCTCGTCCATGCTGCCAAAACTGTCCTATACTTTGCCGTCGCATAGAACATCCTCAACCTACTGGATCCACTGAATAAACTCACGTGATCATCTAAAAAGTATGACACGTTAATACCCATGATGGCTACATGGTTTATATGGGGCCTTGAGTTATCTGAACTCTCATCCCCACATCGGTGATCAATATTACTCCCAAAACTTGATTTAGCTCATACTTTTAATAAAACTTCCTTCCTTTGGGTTGAGATAATTTACTGAACCCTTAAGCTTTAAAAGCTCCTCTTGGAATTAATGTTCCCCTCTTTAGTTCAAAACTCTTTTGGAACTTCTTAGTTCCCTTTTAACATAAATGTGAAACATTTATCAACCTTTAGGGAATACTTAGTCCCCCTTATAACTTTAGAGAAATGAACTCAACTCTTGCTCTTTAGTTAACTTGAAACTTTAACTCTTAGGGAATACTTAGTTCCCTTAGAATTTAACTCAACTCTTTTCTCTTTGCTCTACTTGTAACTTGAGCCTTAAATCAAAGTTAAAATGATTGTTTAAGACTCCTTGAAAACTTTAAGAACTCACTTTGACTTGCTTCGTAACTTTTTAAACTTGACTCTTTGACTTTGATCTTAGCTTCCCTTGAATTAAATTATGGATTCAAGGATCATGATCTCATGTTTAGGGATGATTTCATGATGTTTAGATGAACTTTAGTGTTGGAATCAACTAGGAATGATGGGTACAACACTTAGGAACTAGTACAAAAAGATAGGGAAAGAACGGGGTCTTCAGGGGTCTTGGCGCTCTGAGAGGCGTGGGGCGCCAGGGCCTGTCGGACAGACCCTAGTCTGGGGCGCTCTGGCTGGCGCGGCGCACCAGGGCCTTTCAGATAGAGCCTGCCCTGACGCGGCGCCCCAAGGGTTATCTGACGGGACCTTCACATTTCTTCTCCGTTTTTTATCTCTAAACCTCCTAAACTTCCATGGATCCCACCCCATACACTTAGAATCCCTAAATACCTCGTTACCCAATACATTAGACCCGAATACAGTCCGAAAACATGAATCAAAACTACTAGAGATCAACTACAATTCAACCAACAAGAACTTCACAACTTTTGATCAAGAACTTCAAGATTTTCATTCAAATAGACTCTAATTTGTAATATTGAATCAAGATGGAATGTGGGTGAAAGGACCCAAAACCGACTGATCTCACATACCTCGATAGGGATCACCCCCGACGAAATCCATGCAACGATCTTGACGTTTCTTGGACAATCTTTGATCTTTCTCTTCTTTTCTCTTCTCTCTTCTCTCCCAAGCCCTAAGCGTTCTAAATTCTTGTAAAACTGATTTGGGACTTGGTATTTACCCCTAAATAACCCTTAAAACGAATTAGGCAATACTAGGGTGAAAAGACAACTTTGCCCTTACTAAAATCCGAATTGGACTTTCCTCGATCCAACAACCCAACTTTCGATAGCCATATGTCCCTCATGCGACATGGGATTTGTGCATACTCAGCGGATTTGGAAAGATTTTCCCAAGAGCTTTTCAACCATATAAAAAACTCATCCAAACTATTCCTGAGCTAGAAGTTATGGCCGTTTGAAAATAACCAAAACTCACTTTTGAAAGCTGAAATTTCCAAAAATGATTATTCTTGGTTTCTTAGCTTATTCTTAGTTAATTCAAGTTACGAGATGTTACACAAAATATAACAAGTTAACAATAAATGGTTGACCTTTGTTGTATTTTTTTTTTGGTAACATTGTAAAATTACGATTGACAACCAAGAATAAATACACGCTAAGAGCACCTCGTCCATCACCAATAGTGATGATCCTCAGACCTCAGAAAAACAAAGCAGATAACTAATTACAAAATTTTTGCCAAAAATTCCTACTCCTATGAGCATTCTTTGGACACTTGAATAAATCTATCCTATTTACAATTTCCAGTCTGATTTGCTTCATAACTTCACTTTTTTTGTATCTCAACACCTTTGTATGGTCTCCAGTTCCTCGCCCTCCATGTGTGATATATTAATCCTCCCATAATAGCTGCCATTATTTCCTTCTTGAATTTCTTCCAATGTCTTCTCATGATGATCATCTCCATAACCTGTTTGATTTCCCTGGTTGGAAGAGTAATGCCAACCATTGGAGTACTTCATCTCTTGCTAATTTGAACCAGAGGCAATCCTTGAACAAATGTTGGCTAGTTTCCACATCATGTGTATCACACAAGCAGCATTACATATCTTCAACAAATATATTCATATGCGCTAGCCTTCCTTTAGTTAGAAGTCTTTGATGCAGACAAGCTTAGTAACATCAGATTTCACTTTATCCCCAGCTAATGCCATGTAGCTCCTAGATATAGAATAAGTCCCTTTTGCAGTGAGGTTGTAGCTCCTAGAGACTCTCATTCTATCTTTCAGTGAATTCAATTTTAGTATTGAAATTGACCACTATCTTTCACCTTTTTAATTTTATAAAAAAGACTACTACTTTTCAGAACTTAAAGAAGAAAAACTTCAGTATATATTTATCTTCAGTATTTGAGTTTTTTTTTATCATAATTATTTTTTAACCATTTTAATAATTCTAAATAAATATAATTTTAATCAAAATTATGTTAATAACCTGTACTTATAAGGTTATTCAAAAACAGAAACATAAATAAGAAGTAGACAGAAAATAAAAAATAATCCGAGTCCACAGAAACTATTGTGTCTCCTTAAGAAATTTAATCCCCTCACTGTACCCGAGGTTATGAATTAATTTCTCCCAAGATAAAACGGATTAATCCTGTTAAAGAAATAGCGGTACCTCAAACTTCTTCAACTTCAGCGAACTTAAGAACATCAACAAGCCACACAGACTCAGTCGATCAACATTTTGATTTTGAGAGAAAAATATATGCAGAGAAGGAAAATTTTCAGTGTTTGAAAAAACAAAAAATGACTTCCTTTTATAGTCATTTTCAGCAAGAAATGTGTATGTTCAGAAAAATCTATTCAGACCCGTTTTATCGAGAGAGTTGCGTCTTTTGGAAAAAATAACAACTTTTCGGAAAATGTGTCTGTTGGGAAAGTAACAAATTTTCAGAAAGTAACAACTTTTCGGAAAGAGTAATAACTTTTTGGAATGTTACCGTTACACGAAAATTAATTCTGTTAATTAACTAACGTTCTGAATTAATTTATAAGAGATAATATTAACAGGATTTATTTGATTAACAAAAATTGATTAAATAAATTTTGTCCAAAAAATTTGTCAATCAATCACATCATTTGCCAAATCCAAGGCCGAGCGAGCGACGATGACGGCGCGAGGGGGCACCTTCTTCTTAGCTCTTTAAGAAGTAAGGAAGTGTTTCCTTATATAAGGACAACAATTTCCCTTTCTTTTGCCGATATGGGAGAAATGACTTTTCATTTGCACTTTGCAAATGAATTTTCATTTTTCCTCCAAATTAGTTCCCTCACTTTTCATATTCTATCTTTTCTTTTCCCATTCACACTTTGTTAAACCCAACTAAGACTGGCAAATGGACAGGACCGGGTCAACAGGATCGGTTTTACCGGAACCGAATTTTTCTTACCGGATTTTCTTACCGGTATCGGATTTTACCGGACCGGATTTACCGGAAAAACCGAACTGTTCCGCCCGGTCCGTTAGTAACCGGTTTGGAACCGGTTTGGAACCGGGTCTTACCGGTTCATCCGGTACTTTTTATTTTTTTTATTTTATAAATTTAATTATTTTAATTATTATATAAATATTATATATTTATATTAAAACTTCAATCGAAAACTTTAAAGTTTATATAAGTTTGAAATTGAATTTATACTTTAAAGTTTATATTGAATTTAAAGTTTCAAATTAAATTTAAAGTTTTATATTGAACTTAAGTTTTATATTGAATTTAAAGTTTAAACTTTATATTGAATTTAAAGTTTGAAATTGAATTTAAACTTTAAAGTTTATATTGAATTTAAAGTTTTAATTTAAACTTATATTAAAATAATTAAAAATTAAATTTATAAAATGACATGAATTAAATAGAAGAGACTATTATAAAAGAAAATCAAGGCGAATAGCCGTATATTTATTCAAATAAATAAATTATACAATACAAATATTAGAAAGAGAATAAGAGTACATAATTTAGGAGGAATTGAATATTAATTATTATACTAACAATTGCATTTTTTTTAAAATTCTTTTTGTAAATTTAGTATCATTTGAAAAGAAAGATTTTTTGGAATTGGCATTTGTCGTTCTTCTTCCATTGCTTCCATGCCATCATCACTATTCTCACCAAATATTTCATCTATTTGGTCTTCTATTTGGCTACTTAATAGTGGTAGTCCGGTGTTTCTTCTTTCGGCATTGACCCAATCTCGAAACAACACCGATATTTCCAAACTGTCCTTTGCTAATGAATATCGATGATCTCCAATCATAAATATCGCCGCACTAAAGGCTTGCTCCGAAGCGACCGATGATGCTTGAATCGCTAGCACATCTCGAACAATCCTAGCAAGGGTCGGAAATTGATTTTCACGATTCTTCCACCATATTAATATTGGAGGTTGAAGTTGTCCTTCTTCATGCCTAATCTTTTCCCGTGCCTGATTGAAATATAAATCAAAATCATTATTAGTAGAATATTCAAGCTCAAGATATTCATCCATCCAATCATCCGTATCATCACTTTTAGGCTTAGAAGATGAAGGTTCAACTATTGGAATATTTTTTTCCATAATTTTATATGCATTATATAAATCTCTAACTTTTGCATAAATGCTACTTTTACATTGTTCAACACTAGGAGTTTCATCATCTTTAATTTCTAAATTTACATAAATCTTTTCAACCATTCTTTCAACACCTCTTAATTTATAATTTGGGTTGAAAGTAGTAGCAGTCAAATAGATTTGAGGAATAGGGAAAAAATATTTTTTGAATTTTTCAATCATAAAAGCAAGTGAATCTTTAAAATGATCTTTTCCTTTATATTTTGCAAATTCAGATGAAATAGCACAAATATTTACTAAAACAGAAGAAATAGTAGGATAATATTGACCAGAACATGCATTTGTTGCTCTATAAAAAACACTTAAAAAATCAATCAGTTCTTTTGTATTTTGCCAATCTTCAAAGCCAATTCTTAAACTAGGATCCGCATTATGAGCATTAAAAACTAATTGTAGCGGTTCTTGATAAACATAAGCAACTTGAAGCATTTCAAATAAAGAATTCCATCTAGTGCATACTTCTTTTGGAACTTTTCTATATGCAAGTCCACATTCATTACAACGATTTTTAAATTCTGTAATTCTAGCTTTTACTTTAGCTTTAAAAATCCAATTACAAGCAAGTCTAATTTTTTCACAAGAAACTCCAAATTGAGAAATACCATCTTTTACTATTAAATTATAAACATGTGCGGCACACTTAATATGAAAACAATCATTATCAATTGGACAAAGTCTAATTTTTAAATAATTAACGGCTCTTAAATTATTAGAAGCATTATCTAAAGTGACACTCATTATTTTATCACATATTCCATAATATTGTAAAATAGAGGCTACTTTTGATGCTATATAAGAACCAATTTTAGTTTCTTCAACATATTTATACGCTAATATTCGTTTTTGCATGTTTCATTCATGGTCAATCCAATGGACAGTAAGTGTAAAATAATCGTTACCATTAGGACTACGTCCCATATCAGAAGTAATAGATAATCTACCATCATAATAAGCAAATAAACAACAAAGAAAATGAGAATATTCTTTTGATATTTAAAAAGATCACTTTTAATTGTATTTCTTGGAATACCTTCATAATCTGGGTTATATAATTCTCGAATATAATGAACAAAATCAGGATGTGAAGGAAATGAAAAAGGTAAACCACAAACAACAACCATTTTAGCTAATTCTCTACGATCTTTTTCTTTACTATACGTGCGGTGTGTGCTTCGACTAGCCGGGTTAGACATATTTAATACACCTTGAACCATATTAGAACCTCCAACACCCATAGAACTTTCGGGTATGGGTGTTCCATTTCTATTAGCTCTTTCTATATCATCTAGGCGAGCAAATTCTTTATTACACTTTCGTAAATGTGTTCTTAGTCGTCCCGTTCCCCCTTGTGTACCCGTAGTTACATGTTTCATTACCAATTTACATTTAGTGCAAGTAACAGTAGTTTTTGCCTCATTTTGTATCAAAAATTTCCATACTAACGATCTTTTAACACGTACGGTGGCGACATTTGAAAAAGTAGGTAAAGGGGAGACTTCGATAACCAGACTAGTCGGGGTAGGGGTCTCTTCATCTTCCTCATTTATTTTTACTTCTTCTTATAATTCTTCCTCAAAATTAGTATAATGTCTATTTAAAGACTCGTGATCTACTTCATTTTCGGAATTAAATTCAATAGGTCTTGGTGACGTAAAAAAAGTTTCATTAACACGAGTATAATCATTAGTATTAACTAAATATCTAGGTGGCAAATTTTTAGAACAAGAACTACTTACTCCTCCCTTGTTATTTTTTAATTCCGACATTGGTCTTTTACCACTATTTCTTTCGGAATTCATGTTAAAATTTAAAATAATTAAATATTATGAGAAAACAAGCAAAATAATATAATAAAAGAGATAAAACAACTAAATTAATAAACAAATAAAAATTAAAGTTGAAAGTTGGAACGAATGTACCAAACGTCTACGTAAAAGTAGACGTATAACAAAGCCGGATTTGATAGATGCCTATTGTAGCTTCCGAAATTCAAACTCCAACTCAATATCACAATATAATAATTAATAATTTATGAGAGATTTAAAATTGAGACTTTGAGAGATTGTATAAGATTGTATAAGTAGTGAATTTGTGATTTAAAATGAAAAAAGAGGGTATATTTATAGTATAAATGGGTTAGAAAGGGGTGGGGGGTGCTACTTGACCGTTTTGGGCCCCAGCCCAACGGCTAGAAGGGCCCAATGGTCATAAAACGGATATATAAATTAAAAAAAAAAAAAAATTTAAAAACCGGCTAAACCGGACCTTACCGGATCGGACCGGTCCAGAACCGGTTCTTACCGAACCGGTTCAACCGGATAAAAAACCGAGAACCGATTCGGTAACCGGTCTGGTATACAGGAAGACCGGTTCCTTACCGGTTCAACCGATACCGGACAGACCGGTACGGGAACCGGATCGGACCGGATCAAAACCGGTCCGTTTGCCAGTCTTAAACCCAACAATCCCCCACCTGAATGGGGAATGAATATTGTTAAAACATATGCATGAAAAACTTGTGTGTCTAGTAAGTAAGGGTTAATCACATCTGAATAAGTAGGTTTCCCTTTAAATTTTCCGTTGTGAACATATATCGGATATACTCGGTCAATCAGTAGATTTGATATCTTTGAATCATCGAGCTTTGGTGTATACCTAGACAACATAAGTCCACACAATCAACCCTTTAACTATTCTTAGTTCTCATTGTTTTGTTCGTTTCAGCCATGAACACATCTCGGATAGTAAGTGCTTAGAGAACTGGCCTTACCGGATTCTCCTTGAAGCGGCTTACACTTCACACTCACATAGGTGATTTCTAAATGTGTTATCCCGTAGATACATAATTTGATATACCCTGTATCAAATTTAGAAACAATTAAAAAGTCCTTACGCCTTTATCCTAGCTACTGAACATTGTCTCATCATGAGAATGAACCATAAAATAATTTTTGACAATGTTGAACCGTCATCAATAACTTTGTTTTATCTCCTTGAACCTAGATCTTGGGATCTCCAGTCTTCTAAGTAGAGTTACCGTCACGATGACTTGTTCTCGGCCATAGTCCCATTCCCATCGATGATTTCTCAACTCCCTCTCTAGTTAGGCCTTTTGTAAGTGGATCCGACACATTATCCTTTGACTTCACATAGTCAATTGTGATAATTCCACTAGAGAGTAGTTGTCTCACAGAATTATGTCTTCGTCTTATGTAACGAGACTTGCCGTTATACATAACACTTCCATCCCTTCCTATTGGAGCTTGACGATCATTGTGTATGCATATAGAGGCCATTGGTTTGGGACAAAATGAAATATCTTCTAAGAAATTTCGGAGCCATTCAGCTTCTTCACCTGCCTTGTCTAAGGCGATGATTCAGACTCCATTGTAGAGCAAGCTATACATGTTTGTTTGGATGATTTCTAAGATATTGCTCCTCCACCAATAGTAAAAATGTATCCACTTGTGGATTTTGTTTCAGTTGACCCAGTAATCCAATTTGCATCACTATATCCTTCAAGAACTGCTGGATATTTGTTGTAATGCAAAACATAGTTTTGAGTGTCATCTAAGTATCCCAAAACTCTCTTCATTGCCAACCAATGATTTTGATTGGGATTACTTGTGTATCGACTCAGTTTACTGATAGCGCAGGCTATGTCTGGTCGTGTACAATTCATGACATACATCAAGCTTTCCAACACTCTAGCATAGTCCAATTGAGACTGACTTTCACCTTTATTCTTTGCAAGATGAAGGTTCACATCAATTAGAGTCTTTGCCCTTTTGAAATTCAAATATTTGAATTTTTCAAGTACCTTTTGAATATAAGTAGTTTGAGACAATGCTAGACCGTTAGGAGTTTTGAGAATTTTAATTCCCAATATCACATCATCAACTCCTAAATCTTTCATATCAAACTTACTAGCGAGCATACACTTAGTAGCTTTTATATTAGCAATGTCCTTGCTCATTATAAGCATGTCATCCACATATAGGCATACAATGACTTTCTAATTTGGAGTATCTTTAATGTAAACACATTTATCGCATTCATTGATCTAAAATCCATTTGACAACATGGGTTGATCAAACTTTGCATGCCATTGTTTTGGTGCTTGTTTTAGTCCATAAAGTGACTTAATAAGTTTTCACACTTTCTTTTCTTTATCAGGAACTACAAAACCCTGCGATTGTTCTATGTAAATTTCTTTTTTCAACTCTCAATTTAAGAAGGCGGTTTTCGCATCCATTTGATGGATTTCAAAACCGTATACTGCAGCTAGGGCAATTAACATCCGAATTGATGTTATCCTAGTCACTTGCGAGTATGTGTCAAAATAATCAAGACCTTCTTTTTTTCTAAAGCCTTTGACAACAAGTCTTGCTTTATATTTGTCAATAGTTCCATCATATTTCATCTTCCTTTTAAAGATCCATTTTGAACCCAAGGGTTTATTTCCTGGAGGAAGATCAACCAACTCCCAAGTATGATTGCTTATGATTGATTCAATTTCACTATTGGCAGTCTCCTTCCAAGAGGTTGAGTTGCTAGAAAACATTGTTTTCTTGAATGTTTGAGGCTCACTTTCAAGAAGAAATGTTACAAAATCATATCCAAATGAAGTAGATGTCCTTTGACGTTTAATGCGTCTTGGACTCTCTTCATTGAGTTCATTCTCTTTTGGTTCTTCTTTGGGTTGTTTAGACCCCCCACTAGATGACTCAAGTCTAGTTTTATACGGATAGATATGTTCAAAAAATTCAGCACTATCTGATTCCATTACCGTATTATCATGAATATACGAATGTTCAGACTTATGAACCAAAAATCGACATGCCTTACTATTTGTGGCATATCTAATGAATACACAATCCACAATCTTAGGCCCTATTTTTACCCTCTTAGGTATAGGAACTTAGACTTTGGCTAGACACCCCCACACTTTGAAATATTTCAAGTTGGATTTTCTACCTTTCCATTTCTCATATGGAATAACATGTTTCTTTGAGTGAGGCACTCTATCGAGTATTCGATTTGATGTAAGGATAGCTTCCCCCCACAAGTTCTGTGATAAACCTGAACTTATAAGTAATGCATTCATCATTTCTTTTAAAGTTCGGTTTTTCCTTTCTGCAATTCCATTAGATTGAGGAGTGTATGGAGAAGTAGTTTGATGGATTATTCCATTTTCTAAACATATTTCTGCAAATGGAAATTCATATTCTCCACCTCTATCACTTCTGATTATTTTGATCTTTTTATCCAACTGATTTTCAACTTCAGTTTTATATTGCCTAAATGCATGTATTGCTTCATTCTTACTATTTAGCAAATAAACATAACAATATCTAGTGCAATCGTCAATAAAAGTTATGAAATACTTTTTCCCACCACGTGATGGTGTTGACTTCATGTCACAAATATCAATATGAATCAATTCTAAATGATTTGAATTCCTTTCAACAGATTTATAAGGATGCTTAACATACTTAGATTCAACGCAAATTTGATATTTTGATTTATTGCACTCAAATTTTGGCAAAATATTTAAGTTAATCAGTTTTCGTAAGGTTTTGTTATTAATGTGTCCCAAACGTTCATGCCATAAACATTTAGACTCAAGCAAGTAAGAAGAAGAAAAATCTTTATTCATATCAACTGTAATTACATTGAGTTTGAAAAGACCATCATTGAGGTAGCCTTTTCCTACATACATATCATTCTCACTTACTTCTACTTTATCAGAAACAAATACTCATTTGAATTCATTCTTAGTCAGAACTGGAATTGAAACTAAATTCTTTCTCAATTCTGGAACATACGAGACCCTGTTCAAAGTCACCACCTTGCCTGATGTCATCTTTAATAGGACCTTGCCAGTTCCTTCCACCTTTTCAACAACGGAGTTTGCCATAAACAACTTTCATCTGTAGGTGCTGGAGTATATGATTAAAATAATTCTTTGTTGGCACAAACATGACATGAGGCACCAGAATCTATCCACCATTCTCTTGGATTTCCAACCAAGTTACATTTTGAAAGCATTGCACAGAGATCGTCCATTTCTCCTTTGGATTCAACTAAGTTTGCTTGATCCTTCTTTTTCTTGTCCTTCTTAGGACCCCGACATTCAGTAGCCCTATGACCATGTTTACCACAATTGAAGCAGTTTCCATTGAATTTCTTCTTAGGAGGATTGCTTTTTGGACCAGATGCTTTCTTTCTTTTGTGGGATCTTCTTCAACAATATTTACTCCAGATATTGCTGAGTTACCACGTGACCTCTTTTCTGCAACCTTATTATCCTCTTCGATTCTCAACCTTACTATGAGATCTTCAACAGTCATCTCCTTGCGTTTATGTTTCAAGTAGTTTTTGAAGTCCTTCCACAATGGAGGTAACTTTTCAATAATTGCAGCCACTTGAAAGGCATCATTCACAATCAATCCTACATTAAAGATTATGTGAGTATTAAAGAAAAACTTAATATTTCTAACATAGGCATTAAATAAATTTATACTTTGAGCAAGGCGATCATGAATTATGACCTGCAGTTCTTGAACTTGGGTGATGACGGTCTTACTGTCTATCATCTTATAGTCCAAAATCTTTGCCACAATGAACTTCTTTATTCCGGCATCCTCTGTTTTGTACTTCTTTTCTAAAGCATCCCAAAGTTCTTTTGAGGTTTTGACATTGATGTACACATTGTACAGATCATCTTGCAGGCCACTCAGTATATAAGTTTTACACAAAATATCAGAGTGTGTCCATGCTTCTGTTACCAAGAATCGTTCTTCAGGAGGAGTATCATCCGACATAACAAGAACATTCTCATTAATGAACCTTTGCAGACTCAGCGTAGTGAGATAGAAGAACATCTTCTGCTGCCATCTCTTGAATTCGACTCCAGAAAACTTTGCAGGTTTCTGAGCCGGCGCTAAGGCAGCATTTGAACGATTGTGTGCAACCGATGTTGTGCAACACTTACTGCTGCAGTACTCACTGTTCCAATATTCACTTGACTTGAATTAGTCATTTTTTCTGTCACAAATGAAAGATAATTTTAGTATTTGAAATACTAACAGTAAAGAACAAATCTTTACACAGACTATTTTTGATTTAATGATAAAGTTTTTATGTTCTTTTAATCGTTAATCGAATGAATTTTAAAAAATTCAAGCAGAGTAGAAAACCGTAAATGTTTTAATCTTCAGAAACCTCAAATACAAAAACTTACTAAATTTCTTAAGATTGTTAATAACAAGTACTTATAAGGTTATTCAATAACAGAAACAGAAATAAGAAGAAGTAGACAGAAAACAAAAAATTATCCGAGTCCACAGAAACTATTGTGTCTCCTTAAGAAATTTAATCCCCTCAATGTACCCAAGGTTATGGATTAATTTCTCACAAGATAAAACGGATTAATCCTGTTAAAGAAATAGCGGTACCTCAAACTTCTTTAACTTCAACGAACTTAAGAACTACAACAAGTCACACAGACTCAGTCGATCGACACTTTGATTTTGAGAGAAAAATGTATGCACAGAAGGAAACTTTTCAGTATTTGAAAAAACGAAAAATGACTTCCTTTTATAGCCATTTTCAGCAAGAAACGTGTCTGTTCAAAAAAATCTGTTCAGACCCGTTTTATTGAGAGAGTTGCGTCTTTTGAAAAAAATAACGACTTTTCGGAAAATGTGTCTGTTGGGAAAGTAACGACTTTTCGGAAAGTAACAACTTTTTGGAATGTTACCGTTACACACGAATTAATTCTGTTAATTAACTAATTAACTAACGTTATGAATTAATTTATAAGAGATAATATTAACAGGATTTATTTGATTAACAAAAATTGATTAAATAATTTTGTCCAAACATTATCAATCAATCACATCATTTGCCAAATCCAAATCCAAATCCAAAGCCGAAGCCGAGAGAGCGACGACGACAATTTCCCTTTCTTTTGCCGATATGGGAGAAATGACTTTTCATTTGCACTTTGCAAATGACTTTTCATTTTCCCTCCAAATTAGTTCCCTCACTTTTCATATATATTTTTTTTCTCATTCATACTTTGCTAAACCCAACAAATTATACATTTTTGGTTAATTAATTTTATTAGTACCTTTTGAGAAGTAAAAGAATCATTAACTAAAATAAGAAAATAACCTATATCTAGTTAAGTGGTTGATATGCCTCAAGCTGATTCAAACACTCTTGTTAGGACCTAACAAGATTATTTTACTTTTATACTTGTGCCTTGTATTCAATTATATTGTTGTTTGCAGGAAACATGTGTAATTTGCCTTGGGAGTATGAAAGCTGAGAAAGGTAAGGCCATATTTACTGCTGAATGCATGCATTCTTTTCATTTCAGCTGCATCAGCGAAAATGTTAAGCATGGGAACCTCCTTTGCCCCATCTGTAGATGCAAATGGAAGGAGATCCCTTCCCAATTTGGTACTGATGTTACTATAGTGCGTCGAATTCGGGTGCTTCATCGTGTTAACCGCTCCTGTCCTTTACCAACAGTATTTCCACCCCTTCCCCAGCACATCCAATTTTCAGATGAGGGCTCAAGCATAATACACATCATGGGCTATAATATGGTTTCGGATGTTCAGCACTCAGGCCGCGGTTAGTACAACTTCAGATCGGCCTTGGTAGTGTTATTGGTGAGTCTTCATCTTTCGAGGACGACCAATATATTTCATTCAGTTGTTACTGTTATTTGTAAGTTTTGATGATGTGACAAACTCAGGGACCTTGTGAAGGTACCAGGTTCCCAACATGAACAGCCCGTTGACTGCAAGCTGGAGAAAGTACAAAAAGTTGGTGCACAGTCTCCAACAGTGGCAGAATTGGCAGACGCGGCAGAAACGTCAGAACTTTCCAACCAATGGCATGGGTTTAAGGAAAGTGACTTGTCTATACAATGTTATCTTTCTTTAAACTTCTTTTCTTAGTTTTTTGCAACTTGAACAAAAAAGTAACTCTCAAGAACATTTGCAAAGGCTATAGAAAATCAAGTGAAGAATTATTCAATAACAACTGAAAAACTCAGAAGCATATCGTGTGGCTGTTTGAGAATATATTCTTGTGGTCTTACATTGTAAACTATTCCTAAAGCTATAAAGGAATCAGTGTGGTGGTGTTGAAATTCTAAGTTGTCTAGAAGGGATAGCTTAGTGGGTAGAATAACTTCTACTTAGGCTTATCAAGCAATAGAGGTATTGCTTGATCGTGAGATTAAAAACTTTTTCTCACATTTGTGTAATTGGTTTTACTTTTGCTTGCGAAGATTAGTGAAACAGTTATGAAAGTCATGTGAGACAGGGCGTGGTTTTACTCCCTTGAGCAAGGAGGTTTCCACGTAAAATTGTTGTGTTGTTAAACTGCATTTACTTTCTGTTCATACTTGTTTGTGTGTCAAGGGACCTGGTCCATTGACAGATAAGTGGACGCATAAATTCTAACAAGTGGTATCAGAGCAGGCACTTTCTATCTGGTTAACACCAAGAAAGTGACATCTGCTCTAGGATGGCTGCTCCACTTAATCTAGAAGAAGGTCAGTCCTCAACTAGACCACCTCGTTTCAATGGACACTTCTATAGTTGGTGGAAAGTCAGAATGCATGATTTTCTTATTGCCGAAGATAGTGAGCTATAGGACATTGTCTTAGATGGACCATTTATTCCAATGATTGAAGAGAAAGATGGAGAAAAAACTAGGCTTGTTCCAAAGCCTAGACAAAATTATGATGAAGCTGATAGGAAGAAGATCGAAAAAGGTTACAAGGCAAAGACACTTCTTGTGTGTGGGATAGGGCCAGATGAGTTCAATCGTGTCTCAGCCTGTGAGTCTGCAATAGAGATCTGGGATTGCTTAAAGACATCTCATGAGGGAACTGAACAAGTAAAAGAGTCAAAGATTGATATGTTCACTTCTTTGTATGAAAATTTCAAAATGAAAGAAGGTGAAACCATTCATGAGATGTTCACAAAATTGTCATCCATCACAAATGCGTTGAGAAGCCTTGGAGAACCTATCAGTATGAGCAAGCAAGTTAGGAAAGTGCTTCGAATCCTTCCCAAGTCTTGGGAACGTCAGGTTCATGCTATTACTGAAGCAAAAGATATAAAAGTGTTAACAATGGATGCTCTCACTGGAATCTGAAGACTCATGAGATGAATCGAAATCATGATCAGTCAAAGAAGGAAGTCAAAAAGGATAAGTCCTTGATGCTAAAATACAAATCTGAAGAGGACTCAAGTGATGATGATATGACTTATCTCATCAACAGATTTCAAAAAATCGTGAGAAAGAACAAAGGTTTTAAAAGGGGAGCAAATGGTCCTCGAACTGCCACTCAAAATGATACATGTTACAAGTGTGGAAAAACTGGACACTTTATAAGAGAGTGTCCATTACTCAAGGCTGAAAATAAAGAATATCAAAAATCAAGAGGTGATAAAGAGAAGAGAAGGGACCTGGTACTCAACAAAAATGATCGGAAAGCTGCTGCTGATTATGTGGTCAAGAAGGCTCTTGCTGCATGGGGAGACTCTTCAAGTGACTCAGAAGACCCTGATGAACCAAATGATGTGTCAATGGTGGTGGTTCATGAAGAGGAAACCATATTCAATGAGATGTTTGCTTTCATGGCCCATTCAGAAAATGAAGAAGTTAGCAAATGTTATGATTGATTCAGTAATTGAGTTAACCTCTGAAAGAGACATTATGAATGCTGAGCTTGACAGTTTAACTGAAAAAAAAGATAAAATGAAAGAGAAAATGTTGAAAATGGAAGATAAAATGGCTTCTCTGGAATCTGACAAGACTGAACTTAAAAAACAGTTGTATCAGATAAATGAAGAAGCTGAAAAACAAAATGGAAGGTCAAATGGTTTACAAGTTGAAATTGAAGAAAAACTGAAAACCACTGAAGAAAATCTTGGGTTGGCTTTGGAGAAGAGCAACAACTTAGAAAAGGATATTGTCAAACTTAAGGAAGAACTTGAAAAATCTCTTAAGTGGACAAAATCTTCTAAGTTGCTGTCTAGTGTAACAAATCAAAGCAATTTTAATAAGAAGGGTCTAGGAAGTTTGAATATTACTCCTCCCTTTAATCCTCACAACAAGTATGTTTTTGTGTCTGACAATTTGCTGTGTCTTCACTGTGGTAAAAATGGGCATTTAAAAGAAGAATGTACTAGGTGGAGAAAGTCTCATGAAAGACTCTCTAAGTACACAGAGAAGCAAAGAGTAACAAAAAAGAGACCTGGTCCCCCAAAACAATTTTCAACTAAAAGGTTTTCAAAGAAAGGATCTGATTCTGCTCCAAAAGCTTTTGTCAAAAAGATTCAAAAACTACCCCATTGGACTAGAAACAATCTGGTCACTCCCTTGTCTTCCTTCTGGGAACTCAAATTGAAATGGGTTCCCAAGCCTAACAAGTGATTCTTGTTGTAGGTGAGTGAGAGGAGCAGCAGTCAATGTTGGTATATGGACAGTGGATGCTCTAAACATATGACTGGTGATATCAAAAATTTCCTCTCACTCAAGACACTTCAAGGAGGAGGTGTCTCTTTTGGTGATGGAAAGAAGGGGTATATTTTGGGAGTTGGTAAAGTGGGTAAATCCCTTGGAGAATCAATTGATAATGTGTATCATGTTGGTGGATTGAAGTACAGTCTTTTGAGTGTATCTCAAATTTGTGACAAGGGAAATGAAGTGAAGTTTACTTCTGAGAAGTGCACTGTGGTTAATCTAACCACAAAGAAAGTGATTCTTTCTGCCTTTAGAAGTAAAAACATGTATGTGGCTAACTTAGAAACGTCTCACGGAGATGATATGACATGTCTTAGTGCTCAAAATGAAAATGCTGATCTGTGGCATCGAAGACTAGGGCATGTGAGCTCATCTTTATTGAATAAACTGATTTCTAAGGACCTGGTCCTAGGTTTGCCAAAGTTAAAGTTTTGTGAAAACAAAATATGTGAAGCGTGTGTCAAAGGAAAACAAATCAGATCATCCTTCAAGTCAAAGAAGCAAGTAACATCATCAAGAGTAATGGAGCTGTTACACATGGATTTATGTGGACCTTTGAAGATTCAAAGTAGAAATGGTAAGAAATACATTCTGGTAATAGTTGATGATTACTCCAGATACACATGGACAAGATTCCTAAGATCAAAAACAGAAACACCTGAAGAATTGGTAGTGTTCTTCAAAATGATTCAAACAAAATTGAATCAAGTGATTGTTGGAATTAGATCTGATCATGGAACTGAGTTTGAAAACTCAAAACTTGATCAATTCTGCATGGAGAATGGTATTAGTCATAATTTTTCTGCTCCAAGAACTCCTCAACAAAATGGAGTAGTGGAAAGAAAAAACAGAACCTTGGTGAACATTGCTAGGACCATGATTATTGAGTCAAATCTTCCTCAAAGTTTCTGGGCTGAAGCTGTCAACATAGCATGTCATGTTACTGACAGGTGTCTGATAAGGTCTTTATTGAATAAGACTACCTATGAGTTGCTCAACAACAGAAAACCTATGTTGAGTTATCTTAGGGATTTTTGTTGCAGATGTTTTGTGCTGAACAATGGAAAAGATGATCTGGGAAAATTTGATCCTAGAAGTGATGAAGGAGTGTTCGTTGGATACTCTTCATCAAGTAAAGCATACAGAATTTTCAACAAAAGAACTCAATGTATTGAAGAAAGTATTCATGTTGTGTTTGATGAAGATGGAAGTGTGAGAAGTGATGCATCAAATGATGAAGATGAGTTGATTAAGCTGTTTAAATCACAGAAAATTGAAGGAAGTGAAGCTGGTGCAAATGATCAGTTGAGGAATGACAATGATAATGATAATCATAGTCCATCTGAAAAGACTGATGAAGTTGAAAAGTGTGATGAGGGACCTGGTACTACTCTGAATTCCAGCCAGAATACCTCAAACTCTCCAGAAAATGATGAGCTCCTTGAAGAGGAAGAACATGCTGATCAACTGTACCAGTCGACTCTGAGACCAGGATGGAAACATAGTTCATCACATCCTCTTGATAATCTGATTTCTCCCTTGAGTTCTGGAATTCACACTAGATCAAAAATAAGAAATCTAGTTGCATTCTCAGCATTCATATCATCTATTGAGCCTAAGAATGTGAAAGAAGCATTAAGTGATGCAGATTGGATTAATTCAATGCAAGAAGAACTTCATCAGTTTGAAAGAAGTAAGGTGTGGTACCTGGTTCCTAGACCTGTTGGCAGAACAGTGATAGGAACCAGATGGGTTTTCAGAAACAAGCTTGATGAAAATTGTGTAATTACTAGAAACAAATCCAGATGAGTTGTTCAAGGATACAATCAGGAAGAAGGAATAGATTATGATGAAACTTTTGCACCTGTTGCAAGGATGGAAGCCATCAGAATTCTAATAGCTTTTGCAGCATTCATGGGTTTCAAGCTGTATCAAATGGATGTCAAAAGTGCGTTTCTAAATGGAGACCTGAAAGAGGAGGTGTTTGTCAAACAACCTCCTGGGTTTGAAGATGCTGAGCTACCAGATCATGTGTTCATATTGAATAAGGCTCTATACGGTTTAAAACAAGCCCCTTGAGCTTGGTATGAAAGGCTGTCAAAGTTTCTGTTGAAAAATGGGTTCAAAAGAGGAAAAATAGACAATACCTTGTTCTTATTAAAAAGGGAACAAGAATTGCTTATTATTCAGGTGTATGTGGATGACATAATTTTTGGAGCTACATCAGAACATCTGTGTGAAGAATTTTCATCATTAATGGGAAAGGAATTTGAGATGAGCATGATGGGTGAATTGACGTTCTTTCTGGGACTACAAATCAAGCAATTATCAAATGGAATCTCAACCAGTCAAGAGAAGTACATTAAGGAGCTGTTGAAGAAATTCAATATGTTTGATTCAAAACCTATTGATACTCCTATGGGAACAAACTCCAAGCTTATAGCAGATGAATCTGATTCTCTTGTGAATCAAACCATGTATAGGGGAATCATTGGTTCATTATTGTATCTGACTGCCAGCAGACCTGACATTGTATACAGTGTTGGAATGTGTGCTAGATTCCAAGCATGTCCTCGTGACTCACATTTGAAGGCTGCAAAACCTATTCTAAGATACTTGAAAAAAACAGGGGACCTGGTCCTCTTCTATCCAGCAGGTGACACTTTTGATCTAGTTGGTTTTGCAGATGCTGATTTTGCTGGTTATCAAGTTGACAGGAAGAGTACTTCTGGAATGGCTCATTTCCTTGGATCTTCACTTATTTCTTGGGGAACTAAGAAACAAAATTATGTAGCTCTCTCAACAGCTGAAGCAGAATATGTAGCAGCTGCTGCATGTTGTTCACAATTGTTATGGATCAAGCAACATTTAGAGGATTTTGGTGTAATCATCAAAGCTATTCCTCTTATGTGTGACAATACTAGTGCAGTTAGTATGGGAAAGAATCCAGTTCAACACAAGAGAACTAAGCACATTGATGTTAGGCATCATTTTTTGAGAGACAATGTTGAAAAAGGGAATATTGTGCTTACATATTGTCCAACAGAGGAATAAATTGCAGATATCTTCACCAAGGCTCTCAACAAAGATCAATTTGAAAGATCCTCTAACTGAATTTCCAGAAATTCAATAGTTGAATTCCTTTGATGGCTAAACTTGCAGTGCAGGTATCCTTTGTGTCAATAATATATTATCTGGATTAGATCATTTTGGTACCTATTGTAGGTATACATTCAGGAAGGACTAGCTAAGCAAAGACATGGCTAGAACAGTTGAGGAATGATGATAAAGCTGTGTTATGGGACCTGGTCCTAGTCAAGGTTAGCATTTTTACATTAATTTTAAACTGAAAAAAATATATGACCGTTGATCAAGCCACGTGTCAGCCATCGGTCATTCTGACCGTTAGTTCCATCGCTTATTCTTCAAGCGACGCGTCAAATCAAGGGACCTGGCACCGTTTCAATTTTTTAAAAACCCTCCTCTCTCCTTTTAATTCTTAAATTTGTCTTCCAACATTCCTCCATTAAAAGAAAGGAAAAGAAGAGAAAAGTCGAAATCTAGTTTCCCCTTTTCTTTTCTTCGAAAAGCTGCTATTCTTCTCTTCTTCTGGTCAAGATGTCTGATCCTTCATCCGCCTCTAAGCAAATGCTTACTGCTCTTAGTGAGATTGAACCTATTGCCTTCTATTCTCCTTCAGCAGTAGGGTCTAGGTCTAATGTTCCTTCAGATTCTCCCCAGGATATTCCTGAAAATCCATTTTACTCCATAGATCTGAACAGATCTAGTATCCCTACTGGACCTGGTCCTCATCATGAAATGCTGCCAGATGCTTTGTTTGAAGGAGATTTGCCAAGAATAAATCGTCTGAGTCAAACATTCTCGCTGCAAGTGAAGAGCTGGTAATTGAAAGTCTTGCAATGATAGAGAAGAAGTCAGGGTAGAACAAAATGAACCTTTTGGAGGTGAAGAGATCAGAGAAACTCAACCCATTTTTGATAAAACTCCTGATTTTGGGAGGTATCCATCTTCTAACTCCTCTGACTCTGAAAGTGATGATGCATCTATCCAATGGAAGGTTGAAAGGAGGTGGTAGTGCGTCAAGAAAGGGAAAAGAAAAGGTAGTAGAAAAGTGTCTAGAAGGGACCTACTACTAGATCTGATGCTAGGAAGTTGCTAGCTGATGCTTTGAAGGCTAGTGCAAGGTCTACAGCAGAAATCAAGAGTGCTAGAACATTCAAAGTGTCAAACTTCAAAATGCCTAAATCTGGAGTCATAGAGGTGTCTGCTGAAGAGACAGAAAAAGAAGTGCAGAAAGAAAAAGTCCGGAAAAACAAAGTCAAGAGACTCCAAAAAGGTGGAGAAAACAAAATCCACGAGGGAGAGTTCTAAAGGAAAAAGGAAAAGATCACAGGGATCTGGTACCCAAGAAAAGTTGAAGAGGAGGTCAACAAACAAGAAACTGTTGACAACTTGAGAAAGCAGTCTGTACTGGCTGGGAGAGTTTTGACATGGGAATAATCAACTTCCTGGAATGGACTCTCTTCATGATATGGTGGAGATTCAGTCATGGATACATCTCTTCAACAAAAAATCTCCTATTCTTCATGAAGAGGAAGTGCGTGAATTTTACTACAACATTCAATTTAAGGAAGATGGGAGTGTCTACCAGAGTGAATGATATTGCAGTGCATCTGGATGAGGTTCTGTTGGGAAAAATTCTTAAGGTACCTCGAGAGGGTACCAAGTCTGTGATTGGGAAAATTTGTTCGACTGAGTTTGTGGCATTGGTCTCAAAGCTTCCCACAACAAAGTTTGCAGGGTTTTTTAAGAATGTGATGAAAAGTGAGTATCAGTTGGTGTTTGAGTTTGTAAACAAAACTCTGCTTCCTCGAATTGAAAAGAGGACCTCAGCTACTTCTGCTGATTTGTACGTGATGGAGTTGTTGTGCAAATTTGAACCTCTGAATCTCCCAGGGCTCATGCTTGAACACATGTACAAGACTGTCATCGAGAGGAAAGGAATACATGAAATGGGATATGGATACTTTCTTACTGAAGTATTCAAATACTTTAACATTCCTTTGAGCGTTGGCAAGGTTGGTACAGTGAAACAAGCTTTTTAGAGACTACTCTGGTTGAATGTGAGTGCATTGAAGGGAAAGGAATCCCAAGAGCAAGATGGCTCAACTCATAGAAGACCAGAACCAACTCAAGCATGAAGTTGAAGAATTAACTATGCGATTGAGTGGAAAAGATGCTGAAATTGCTATACTCAAAGCTGAGCTGATCACTGCACAGACAGAGGGACCTGGTACTTCTGTGGTTCAAGCCTTGGAAAGGGAAAATGAAGAGCTGAGGGCCAAGGTTATTGCCTTACAAGAAAAGGCAATAAAGGATAAAGATGCTGCAAATGATAGACTCACTCTCATTATTCAGTCCCTTTCTCATCAGCCTCCCCCTTCTTAGTCTGTCCAAATCGTTTCTGTGTCTTCCTTGTGTGGCTTGTCTTGTTGTCATTGGATTCTCAGTTTGCTATTAATGTATTAAATGTTTATCTTGGAATGCTATTTATATTATTCCTCTGGTGTTCTAGCTACTATCTCTTGTGAATGCTTTCCTTTTTTGTTTGATTGCTATCAAGCTTTGGTCTTCTCTGATATTATTGTTGATACTACTGGTTTACTGTATCTCTTTTTTATGATGCCAAAAGGGGGAATTATAACTGATAAGTGGTAGCTGGACATGTTTGTGAGGGGAATACAGAGGGGGAATACAGTGGTAGCTGGACAGGGAATACAGTCAGAAGATTTTTTTTTAGGAGATGGACAAGTAATTCAGGGGGAACTTGTTATGAAGTCGGAAGAGTGTCTGGAGCAGTGTTTGTCATCATCAAAAAGGGGAAAATGTTATTTGTAAGTTTTGATGATGTGACAAACTCAGGGACCTTGTAAAGGTACCAGGTTCCCAACATGAACAGCCCGTTGACTGCAAGCTGGAGAAAGTACAAAAAGTTGGTGCACAGTCTCCAACAGTGGCAGAATTGGCAGACGCGGCAGAAACGTCAGAACTTTCCAACCAATGGCATGGGTTTAAGGAAAGTGACTTGTCTATACAATGTTATCTTTCCTTAAACTTCTTTTCTTAGTTTTTGCAACTTGAACAAAAAAGTAACTCTCAAGAACATTTGCAAAGGCTATAGAAAATCAAGTGAAGAATTATTCAATAACAACTGAAAAACTCAGAAGCATATCGTGTGGCTTTTGAGAATATATTCTGTGGTCTTACATTGTAAACTATTCCTAAAGCTATAAAGGAATCAGTGTGGTGGTGTTGAAATTCTAAGTTGTCTAGAAGGGATAGCTTAGTGGTAGAATAACTTCTACTTAGGCTTATCAAGCAATAGAGGTATTGCTTGATCGTGAGATTAAAAACTTTTTCTCACATTTGTGTAATTGGTTTTACTTT